>OX422141.1:19804651-20161335 GCA_949129095.1 Volucella bombylans
GTACGTTAAGGATTCCGAGGATTTACATAAACAGAGTACGGTTCCCGAACATCGTAAAGGCAAGCTAATACTGTGAGGAAGTTCGACGTCACTGGAGATCACCAAATCCTTTTCCAATCGAGTCTAACTTAATCAAGTATCGAAGACCAGTGGCAACATTGCCAAAAAGCCAGAAGATATGCCGCCTCCGATGTGCTGGGTTTCATTCGGCCACCACACCGAAACCCCTGGTTTGATGACGAGTGCTGGCAATCACATGAAGCTAAGCAATATGCATATAAAGCGGAACTGCATAGAAGGACTAGAGATGCTCGCGATCAGAAGAGGAGAGACGAACACCGGATTCTCAATAGAAAAAAGAAGGAGCACGAAAAGCAAATGGTCGAGAAAATTGAAAGCTGCTACTCCTGGAATGAGACTCTGAAGTTTTACCAAAATGTAAAAAAAACATGCACGGACGCAAGCCGCCTGTAAGAGACGAGAAAGTTTACAAGCTTTGGAATCAGCATTTCTATAGGTGGATGACGAATCAAATACCGCTGTCACCCAGAATGAACCTTTCAGCCTGGATGGTGGAGACCCACAATTCCGTACACCAGACCTGGTTGAAGTGTCTATATGCCATACCTAAACTTAAGTGCAACACAGCTGCTGGAGCGGAAGGCCTGACTACCAAGCTCTTCAAATCGGCAGGCGATGACTTGGTAAGGAGCTTAGTGGATGCTCATCTGTAAAATATTATTAAGGAGACGCTCTGAACTGCGCTAACTATAAGTGCATGAGTCTTCTTAAAATCGGCTACAAGATCCTATCTGCCGTATTGTGTGAAATCCTGAAGCCCTTCGTCAACAACCTGTTTGATTCATATCATCGACCAAATAATTACACTGCGGCAGAACTTGGAAAAAACCCATGAGCTCCAAATCGATACACACCACCTATTCATTCGCGCATGACAGCATCTATAGAGCTATACAGAGTAACTGTCTAGTTTTAGCACCCTTTTCAAACTCGTCCGTTTGTCCAGGAAGACGATGGAGAATGCAGCTTCATAAAATTCGGTATAGAACTCACCGAGTCCTTTGATGTCAAAAAAGGATTTAGACAAGGCGATGCACTGTCATGCGATCATTCTTGAAAGAATAGTTCAAAACTCATGCGCTAACATAATAGGCAAAATCTTTTAATAGTCTGTCCAATAACTCGCATACATGGATACAATGATACAATGGCGCTTTCGAGAGTATTAAGGCGGAACCAGCGAAGGTGGGTTTAACGGTCAATGAGGGCAATTCCAAGTATTTGCTGCCAACAAGAAAGGACAACCAACACCGACGTCTCGGACAGAACGCCACCTAACTTAACTTTTAGGGAGAGAAGGACTTTGTCCACCTAGGCTCCGCTATAAATTCAGACAACGACATAAGCGCTGAGATCAAACGAAGAATAAATTTTGCCAATCGCAATTAGCTAGTAAAAGTTTATCTCGAACAATAACAGTGCTTTGAGAGGAAATATCTTCGGATGGTTTTCGATTCTGTCTGCGGACTATACAGTGAAGTGAAGGTCCAACGACTGAGGACACCAACGCTCCCGTAAGAAATTCCGCCCCGATGGACAGTGCAGTACAGGGGAACTAAGCGTGCGAAATTGGGGCAGCTAGCTAAAGATCGAGCTGGCTGGATACGCTTGTTGGTTGAGGTATAGGTCCAGACTGTCTTTTTTTTTTTTTGAAGAAGAAAAAGCACTTAACGCTCAAGTGGGAATGACTACACTTATGATGGCCAGCATGTGTTAAGTGTTAATAGGGTGACTGAGTTATTAGTGTAAATTGACTTATTGTTATATTCTATGCAACCGCTTATCTTACATAATTTTAGTTACCTGAAAGAAGAATGCTTTCGGGCGCGGTTCGGATTGAACGAAGAAACCGTCCGATTGGATAATCAATTGAGCCACGGTCACCGTAAAAAAAATTTACATCCTCAAAGGTATTTGTACTTGGTTTCTCATAAATAAATATTTAATAATTTAATTGTGGCTAAAAAATAAAATCAGATTTATTTTTTTATTTTTTTTTTGCCTCACATCATGTCTTTCATAGCATCACGAACAATCCTTCAATAAAGTAAATAGAGCACCAGTCATGGCGTAGGTTCTTGCTCTAGTCTCTCCTAGTCATTAGCTTAATCTTACCGACTTTGCAATTGGATACATACAGTATATGACTTTTTAACGGAGCCATATTTATCGTACCATTGAACATGTTTTGCGGCTGCAACTTGAGTGACCACACATCTGATCATAAGTGACTACAAAACCTTTTTTTGCATCGTAAGGCTGTATTATTAATGGTTTTTTCGATACTGGGTCAATAGCAGGGTGAAAATTAAAAGTACAGTCTTTTGAGGATTTGGTTTGTAATTAATAAGAGTGACCTTATCATAGAAGCCAAAGATAGATCCCATAGAAGATCTGTTATGCTTGAACTCTACTGACATTTCTTGTTCAATATTTCTCATTGTACCGATCAAAGTTAGATTCTACGGATCAACAAGTAATTCCGTAACTGAAGGTACAGATGTAAACCAGTTACCAGCTATTAAATATCGATTGATCCCATGTATACTTTTCGTGAGCAGCTTGCAGTAATATTGGCCTAAAGGTTCTCCAATACCCGTATCGATCTTTTTCCTAAATATCTTCTATTCCTGCATAATATGAGCCAGCTTTATAAAGATCTCGGTGCCAATTTATTATTTTTTTCTCTCACTTTCACGAGTGCTGCGGTCATCAAACTGCAGGCATACTATTATGAATTCAAAGAGCTCCTTGCTCATTTGAACAATGTTTTGAGATCAACAAATTGCAGGCCAAAGAGTTCTTCACTCGGAAAGTGATAATTACTCGTATTTTTCATCCACTTAAAATTAGTATACCAAAAGGACCACGAAGTTCTGGTCTCGACATAGTGCAACTCCGTATTTTATAATTGTTTGCTTTACGAGTACCTTGATATATTCATTCGCAGGAATTAGTATTTCATCAATCATATCAGCTAAAACCAATTTTTTGAAACACTCCCTCCTCCTTCTTTTATGAGCTTTTTCTCAATGAAGATTCTTCAGCAAACAAAATCATAATGTTCTTACTTCTAACGACATATGTGGAAGGTCTGATTATAAGAGAATCACCACCCAACTCTTGTCTAACCTGCGATGTGTATGAAATTGCAAGTGTGTTGCACTGCGGCAGCCTTTGATTTATTGTTATTTACAAATACAACGTAGCTAGGATCCGCTTGACTGTCATCCGAATCGAAATCCTTCCCCTAATTGTCTCCCATTTCTTCCAGCCATTTTATCAATTGAGCTTTAAAAGTAGCCGTCTCAAAAAATTAGAAAATTTTCAAATTGAACTAAAAATAAAATACCAGTACCTTTAATACTAACACGGCTCTTATACATCAAGAAGGATTATAGCTCAGCAGCACAAAAGCGCTATAAGACGTGCGTCTGCCCTCGAGCGCGTACACCGCTAAACTGAGTTGACGCAGATGCTTGCTTTCATAATTCCAAGCGATCGACAAGCCTACAAGTATTTTAGAGATGGATAATAAGAGCTACCTTACGAAATTTGTCCAAGTGGGTGGCTCAACCAGCGCCAGAACTATTGAAACCCATCATAGCTGTCCCATGGGAAAATGAAAATGAATGAATCTGCGACTGACGGTGAAAACTTGCAGGGGTATATGTGTTTGTTCAACCGCCAAAATATAAATTAACATAATCCTGGATGAATGGGAAAACACCTGGATTAACTCGGATATCGAACAAGCTGGTTTCCACAACACAGGCGGAGATAGAACCCTCGCCAAGCACACAATGAAATGTAATCCACTCATCCAATAAGGCCTAAGAGTTGGGCACCCGAACATGATTCAAACCAGTTGAGGAGTAACCAAGGATATTTGGGATCAGTTGAGAGCTGAACCTCTTTGCTGAAAACCAAATAAAATGCTGACGCCTTATGCTTCATGGTGAAAGGAAGAGAAGAAGTGTCAAGTAGACAGTTCAGTTGATATGCTGAATTATCTTGTATTACGTTCTATACTAAACTAAGCTAAATTATAAATTCCAAATTGAGTGTACTGTCTGAGAGCATTTAGTATTGGGCCCATAATCAAGTAAATACCCTCCTCAGCTTGCGACCCAACTTTATAAAACTTACAACTAGCGTAGGATTGATGGATTGACATGTACTCGTATCCAATTTAAAGTAAAAGGCTGGTTTTGGCTATGAATAAAGCTATATCTTCATCATCTCTACTCATAGGGACACCACAAGATCCAGAGATTACCATGGAACCATGCTTATTTTGAAGCTAGAAGTATTCGAAAGTGTAGTTCGTCGGTAACTGAGTAGTTTCCCTTTTTACTGTTTAGTTAATCTTCCAACACAAAAAACGCTTTAATCATTCCCATTACATAATACTCATAAATATGAAGAATTTGTCATTAAGCGAATCAACCATTTCACTTAATAAAACGTCCTTTCAATAGAGAAGTACAACGTCTACAAGTACTTTTTGCCTCCATGCACAATAACCGTATGTAGAAAGACGATTTTACAAAATGTCAAATGTCGCATAACCTCATAAACTATTGTCGACCTCCAATCCCTTCTCTTTGCCGGGGGCCGCTTTTCTAGAGGACTCTCTTGTTCGATACATGATGAACATGACGTTCCTGCTGCCGAGGACTTGTGTATGATGTTGGCGGTGAGTTACTTATCATTTTGTCAATGCCATTATGTCACACTTGACGTTTTAACCAGACCGACAACGCAAGTAGACCTAAGGCAAAATGCCAGATACAAGGATATCCGTACGTAAACGTACAAGTTCTCCCCATTGAGTGATTGCGGGTGCATCGTATAAAGGATGTCTGGACAAAGTACTCGTACGAATATGGCTCACTAACTTTGGTGGGTAACCTGTCCCTCTTGTACTATTGTAGATGTTCTGTGTACACATTTCCATGCGAGTACATTCTTTGCAATCTCATAAACAAATCGCTGCAAAGCACATATGTACATATACTTTGCAGGGATGTTGTATTTGTATTTGATCGGCTTCTTTTAGTTTTCTGTTATTTGTCACTGCCTACCAGTTCCGATTTAATATTCTAAGTCCTTCTGTTTCTGCTGGGCTATCTGGAAATACTGTGGTTATTCAGGAGCACACTATGTGCATTTGATAACGACTTGAAAAAAACTACGGTTGTGAAGGTAGATGGGAACATGTTGAGCTAAACTACTCGTTCCTTCCCTATTCATACTCAAAGCGAATTCAGTGTTGTAGGTTAAAGGTATTTTTCTGTGTTGTTTGGTCCAGGAAAATGTCATGAACAAGATACCGTTGAGCTCTCCCGACTTAAACTTCTAAAGGTGACTCTGGTGTGCCATAAGTTTCCATTGAATCTGTTGCCCTCCTATTTCTTATAATTTTCCGGTGACAGAGTTTTCTGCGTTTCATATTCATTTGCGGAATTATATTCAACAAAAAGTGGTACTCTATTTTGGGCTCATTCAATCTTGAATGGTTTTAATATTTGTCATTTAAATGCTCAAAGTTTGAGAAACAAAATTAGATATGTGTTTAATGATGGGATGATTGATGTGTTATGTGTCTCGAAAACTTGGTTAGGAACGAAAATGTGTGATAATTTATTTAACTTAACTTGTAGTAGGATTTTTCGGAGCGATAGGCGTCGTAAAGAAGGGGGGGTGTTGCAATTTATATGAAAAAGTGCTATAATTTTCAATTTCTGAAGAAATCAGCACCCACTGATCTTTTGGAATACGTTTTCATTGAGGTGAAGAACAGTACTGAAAAATGTCTGAATAGTTGCATATAAATGGCTCCTGATATAGCAAATTATAGACTGATAAGTGACCTACTTGAAGACTTTGCACCCAAATATTCGAAAATCGTTATATGTGGTGACCTCAATCTTAATATTTTAGGAAACAAAAATACAGTTTTTAAGAAAATGGTTGATTCACTACACTTAAGTTTTGCTAATATTACCCAACCTACACATTTTGTGCCAGATCGCATACCAACACTACTTGATGTTGCCATAGTTTCCGACCCTGACTTGATTATGCATTATGACCAGATTTTCGCACCCGGGTTCTCTCATCGTGATATGATCTTTCTGACAGTGGATATATTTCCATCACTTGAAACTGAGACGAATTTCAGATTATATCAATACTCTCGAATTAATTTAGAAAACCTTTTTAATGACTGCCTGGCTTTGAATTGGTCTCCAATTTATAATTCAAATAACGCCAATTATCAAGTAGACTTCCTTAACAAAAATATTATATTCCTTCTAAATAAACATATGCCTACTCGTGGAATAAAAAACACCAAAATAAAATCACCATGGTTCACACAGGAAGTATGTAACTTAATCGCAGCTCGGAACTTACTCTATGCTAGATGGAGGCGTTACAAATGCCTGGAAATTTATAGGGAATTTAAATTTGTTCGTAACTCTGTAACCCGTCTTATTAGAAAAAACAAAATCGCATTTTATAAAAAATAAATTGGACTCATGTTCTTCTAGTTCTGACTTTTGGAAGAGTATTCGTCAGATAGGAATGAATTCACAAAAAACATCGGTTCCCAACAGTGTGGATGTAGAAGGACTAAATGTTAACTTTGTGTCTGTTTGCAAAGAGTCTAATAATCTAAGTTCGCCGGTCTTGAACAGCAGTGTCACCTATTCCGAATCAACTTTTTCACTTACATGTGTAGACGAAACTACGGTAATATTATATTAAGTGTCAAGTCAAATGCCGTAGGTTCGGATAACATTGCTCCTAAGTTTGCAAAAATTCTGCTTCCTGTTATTTTGCATGAAATCACCCACATTTTAAATACAATTTTAACAACTTCAGTTTTTCCGGATAACTGGAAGACTGCGAAGGTTGTACCCCTACCGTAGAATACCGGCCTATTGCGATTTTACCGTTTTTAAGTAAAGTCTTTGAAATTATAGTAAGTGGTCAAATAAAAACATATCTAAGCGCTAAGAATATGATATCAAAATACCAGTCTGGCTTTCGTAAAAATCATAGTTGTACCTCAGCCCTCTTAAAAATCAGTGAAGATTTACGTGCCGGTTGTGACAATGGTATGCTGGGATTAATTGCTTTTTTAGATTTCTCGAAGGCTTTTGATTGCGTTAATCATGTGGTCTTATTAAAAAAAACTTAAACATCAATTCCTGTTTGATGACACTTTATGTAAGTTATTGTCTTCCTATCTTTTCAATAGATCTCAGTACGTCTGTTATAGGAATGAGCGCTTAGCTTGCCTGGCCGTCCTCGCAGGTTTACCACAGGGATCTGTTTTAGGACCTCTCCTATTCACTTGTTTTATAAATGACATAACACAATGCTTTCACGTTTGTAATTACCATATATACGCAGACGATGTACAAATATATACGCTCTTTCCGAAAGCAAACCAACACCAAGCGCTTGACATTCTAAACCAAGAATTAAATGAAATCCATAAGTGGTCATCAGATAACGGTCTAAAGCTTAATCCAAATAAAACAAAGGCACTGATTATAAATGCAGGACGAAGTACAGATGTTTTCCCACCACTGAGTCTTAACGCATCCCCTATAGAGTACGTGGTCAACATAAAAAATCTTGGAGTTTATTTTAATTGTAACTTAAATTGGAATGTACATGTTAACAAAACTGTATCTACAATTTACGGAGCTCTCCGAGGACTTTGTCCCACTACATGTTACCTTCCAACCAAAACAAAATTAAAACTTGTTAATGCATTTATCCTTCCAATCATACTATATGGATGTGAAATATTTGCAAACATGGATCAAGAGTCCGCCAGAAAGCTAACGGTTGCATACAATTCCTGCGCGAGATACATTTTTAATATAAAAAGACACGAACACATTTCCGCCTATACCAAACAAATTGCCGGCTGCTCTTTGATTGCTCTTATGAAATATCGAACCATGCTGTATTTTCACAAAATTTTAACCAAGAAAGTACCAGAATATTTACTTGAGTTAGTAAAATTTCCAACAAATCAAAGAACTTGGCAAATGATAGCATCTAGGTGCAAGTATTTAAACACGTGTCGACAATTTTTCGTACATGGGATTCAGCTATGGAATCGGTTGCCCTTAAGGATAAAACGTATGAGCAACACAAACAGTTTCAATAAAGAGGTATTTAAATATTGTTCAGAAAATTTTTAATGAATTTTCTCTTGTATTCCTAAACTTCATTCTCCTTTGTATCCTCTATTTTCCCTTTTTTTCTTCAAATATTCTTTCATTTTTCTTCTTCTTCTTTTTCTTTGTACTTCTTACTCCAAGAACTTCTTTTTTTTTTATTAATAATAATTATTTGTTAAATTTTAATTAATTAATTGTTAAAATATTGAAATTATTTAAAGCTTATTCTTTTCTCAAAAGATGTATTATTCTTATGTGAACAATTGAATTAAAATTAAGTAATTTCAAGATCTTCAAGTGCTAGTCAATCTATCAATTTGGAAGCCTCAATCCCGTTTGGAAATAGTTCGTAGTATTTTTACGAAATTAGTTCGAAATTTCATGATTCAACATTGGCAACACTAAATGGAGTCCAAGTACTTCAAGCTTAGCGTGGACAGAGTGCTTTTAACGCGCCAGTGGAATGCAAAATGAGATGGTTGTGTTCATAGATGCTCGATGTTTGTATCATTTTGAGTGACATAATTGAGTGCATGTGTGCACATTGCATTAATTTATGTTATGATTGTTCGTCCTCTTTTTTTTCCTTTTAATTTGTGCACACATGGAGGGTTTTTCCTTTTTATATTTCCTTGGTCTACTTCTCCCTCTTTTTGTAGCATGTCTGTGAAAATTTGTATGCAAACATGGGTATGAGGAAGCATTTGAAAGGATTGTCATTTCACCGTTGATGTGAATATGTTAATGATTTGCAATGTCAACTTAAGATAGAAAGGGACCCATCATCAGGTAGGATAAAGGGCAATATTTGCACTAGAATATAGTTCACCTACTTTTATCCTTTTCAGCTTAAGGATAGACGGGTTTCACACACAATATTTTTTCTTTTGATTATTTTTCGTTACTCTTATTTGTTGAGACAAAGTAGAACGTAGAACCTTTAACCAACTTAAACCGACTCCATAGCTGTTTTAGGATTTTCAAATATACCGAGAGAAGTTTTAAATTTTCAAAATACTTCCTTTGACAGTATGTCATTCTGTGTTTTACAAAGGTTCCAACATATGAAACTTATAGTGCACAAAGTTGAGGTAAATGCATATGCATAATTTGACATGACTTGGTAGAGGGTCCATGTTGGAAACATGTACGTATGAACCAAGAGTGAAGGTATTTGGATTTAGGAATATTATGATTAAGGTACTTGTGGTAGTGCTTTTTTTATGCTCATCCAAATTTGCCGAATGCAATAACTTGTAATGAGATTTCTACCCAGGGAAACGTGGTCAAAGAAGGAAAAAATTCGTATGTTGCCTGCTAGCTCTTGAAAATGGTGATCCAACTTTTCTATGTTGACGAAAGCCTTTATTGTCATCATTCTCAATTCAAGCTGAAAAAAATTCAAAAATGCTTATGACATTTTGATATGTGCTATAAAACTTAATTAAAGGGTAAAGCGTTAGAAGTGTTTCGGGTCGATTTCGATTATTCGTAGCTAAGAGAAGCCTTCTGCATCAGCCTCTGAACCGAAATTGCCTTTCGCTTTTGTCATTATTTGAATCTCAGTTATGTAGACTTCCTGGCGTAAAGAATGAACTATTCATTGCCGTTTCTGTGTCGTTGTTCTAGAGTTGCTACCATAGGATGTTTGGGATTTGGGGAAGTTATAGAACGTCTTATTCAGACTAAAGTTAAACTCCTACTAATATATAATCATCCACCACATTTACATAATACATAGGTGTTATTTGCTGCACTGTGTGTAGAGATCCAACTATGAAAAAGCATGTAGTTTACCAGTACATGAGATTCTATAGAAAGAGTGTTTTTTTAGGGAAATAAAGAACTTGAATCTAATGTTAGTGTCTATGATATTAGCTTTGTTTAATAGATAATTTTATGCCATTAGTGGCTGAATATGATATCGGGCATATGCGCGCTGCGGCTAGCTGGTATGAAGCGCTATAGTGAAGACCAATTTTCGACAGCTTTATCGAGCCACTGGGGCCGTATATCAGCTATAACACGGCGAATGTTAACTTCCAAATAGTCCAACGTCTGTGGTTTATCGGCATAGACTAGTGACTTCACATACCCTCAAAGAAAGTAATCTAAAGGTGTGCGATCACGGGATCGTGGAGGCCGTTCCTATGTCCATTACGCGAAATTATGCGCTCAGCAAATGTTTCCGTCACGTCAATGCCATTCAACTGAGAAACTAAGAAGTCATAAATCATATTTCTATAGCGTTCTCCTTTGACGGTAACATTCTGGCCTGCATCGTCCTTAAAGAAATATGGGCCAATGATTCCACCAGCTCATAAAGCACACCAAACAGTGAGTCTTAATGGTTGTAAGGGCGTCTCGATAAAGGCTTCTGGATTTTCTCCACTACAAATTCGGCAATTTTGCTTGTTTACATATCCATTTAACCAAAAATGGGCGGGGAACAAAGTTTTGCATTGAAAATGAGGATCCAGTTGAATCATGTTTTCGGCTCATTCACCGAAACTACGACTCGCATAATTGTCACGCGATTTCAACTCTTGCACAAGCTAGATCTTATGAGCTTTGAAGCCCAGATCTTTTCGTAAAATCTTCCACAATGTGGATAGGCATAGCTCCAATTGATGTGCACGATGGCGAATCAACTCATTCAAATTCTCCTCAACACTGCTCTCCACAACGACAACTTATTCTGTTCGAACTGTTTATTGTCTTTGTGGATGCGTATTATCCACTAGAGTGTACGTAGTGCGAAAACGATTCATCGTGTTCGGAATAACTTGCTCAGATGGGCGATTATGTTGACCGTAAAATGGACGTAGCGCACGATAAGTTTGGTGAACCGAACCATGGTTTTCAAATTGTGCAATAGGTGTTATTACGTTGTACAATATTGAAGACTATTCTTTATAGTGTCTTTCTCGTAGAATATTAGTCATTAACAATCCAAGCACAAAATAAAATACCGTGAATCTATGAATACTATGGCACTATATGGAGTAGTGCCTCAGCCGTCTACACCTACTACAAGGTGCGGCCCAAACCCACGACCATGCGATTAAGAGTCTCACGCTCTACCGATTGTCTAGCTTATGCTGATTTTGAGGTAATGGCAAATGCCTGCTAATTCTGACTAAGGCGAGCCTTTATCCGAGCAGTTCTCTCTGTCCTATCTTCTGTACCAATGTGCTCTTGTTCAGTGTCATAATCAAAGTAAATGTGTTGTCATAATAGATCGGATATTGAAGCAAGTTTATAGCTCACTTTTATTATAAGAAATGCTCATATTCGAAAGGTATACACCAGCTCACCAACCCTCCTTCAGTCGTCCTAACACCAGACGACTATTTGTGCAATTTTCTCTCCACATGTTTCAACGTATTTACACTTTAAGTTCCCCCGAAGGAAAATAAATGAAAAATTAGCTTTTCGAAATTCCCACGCAATCATTTACGTCCCGCTCCTGCTGCCGTTCTTTTTTCTCTCGCCATCACTCCCCTGAGGTAAAAGTAAAATTACCCAAACGTCAGAAAATTGAATTCCATCCCATAGATCGTTGCCCTCCCCGTCAAATCATCTTCTCAATATTTTGCTAATAATTTTCCATATTTTCTTGTGTATTTTCTTACATGCATACACTCGTATGTATGTATATGTATTTTTGTATTTTTAGTTTAGGTGAATACGCCTCCCTCTGCTATCATAATTCACATGATTTCGCGCTCCATAACAGAGTACGAACCTTTACCATAACTGCCAACCATTGCCACTACCCACTTCTTATCCCGACATTGGCATCCAGCACCCACAATCATCTCTGTACACACTGTCAATGTTGCCAATAATTTCATTCAATTTTTCGTTTCAACGAGCTCGCAGTCAATTTAAAAAACAAAAGGCACAAAAAAAGAAGGAAAAAACACAAATTTGTTTTTCCCTCCCATCATCGATGTATTTGTTTTTCTACATCGTTTACACACACTCAAACAGACACACTGTACGTGTGAATATCCTGTAAGGGAAAGTTTAGCCCTACAAATATATTCTCAGTATTTACTTCTCTTCGATTTGGGGTGGTATCGTGATGGTATTGGTAGATTGAGGGGTGCAAATATGGGCTGCCATGCTTTACCATCGATCACTCCCACATCATCATTATCATCATCATCATCATTTTAATATAGAAAGTCACTTTTGAAGAAGAACCTAGTGAGTGGGAGAAACGTCAAGTAGAAGTAACATACATAGAAGTAGAAGTCTAACAACAAGACAATGGGGAGTGCGGATTGGAAAAAAAAAAGAAAAAAAAAAATGAAAACAAATTGCAAACCGAATGCCAAAGTGAATGCCATCATGGTGCGCACACTTACACTTCACTTCGTTACACCATGTTTACACGATTTGTATGCCCTCATCCCTCTTTGACTTCTGGATATTGTCCCCATTCCCAATTTAAAACGTCCCTGACAAATCGACAGTATAGAAGATGATGAAGGTAGTCAGTTGGGGAGCAGTAGAAGCATTAGGAGCAGTCGGAGTAAAATAAGAACTCTAGCGATTGGTGCAGAAATGCCAACACACAACTCCACTAAGGCAAATTCCTTTCGATCGGAATACGGATGAATGAGTTTTTGGTAAATATTGCAAAGCGATAGAGAAGAAATGAAAGTGAAAAATAATAAAATAAAGAAACGTGGCCAAATGCGACGACGGCAAATAGGCGTAGAAAGAGAGAAGGACGAGGTAGAAGAAAAGGACTTATTTCCTTCGTCATCCTTTCCTTTGGCTGCAATAATTTTCTCCAAATTTTCTTTGTTGTTCGCAATCCTTCGCGAGTACGTATTATTACTTTCCCTTTCCACCAGCTTTTTTACATAGAATAACGACTTGCGGGAAGAGGTGAGGAGATTTTTTATTTTTTTTTCTTAAATAAGGATTGAAAACAGGATTCGCTAGTATACGCACGATTATCACTGTGGGAAAGATGAAAACACTCGAACAGCAACAGCAGTGGCATGATACAACAGCGTTGCCATTCTACCCAAAGTCTATTCGTAGAATTTTTGCCAGTTTATGTGACCGTGGGACTGTATAACATGTTTGTAGAATTATTATAGAAAATTTTGTAACAATAAAACTGTTTTTTTCTAAGAAAATTTCAACTCAAACTTTAATGCCATCTTACGTAACGCGTAGCATTATTAGCATGGATGTTCCAATAAGAGGTGCAGGATTTGAAAGGCGTCTATTATTTTAGATGTCATTTATAAATTTGGGAGATTTACTATGGAACCGATACACAGTGAAAGAAAAAATCCGAATCGTTGATTTTTATTACGAAAAATAGCGGCAACGATGCGAAAAATTCGTGCCAATGTTACACGTAATCATCCGAGACGTGTGCGCGCAACATAATCAACAAATTCCAAGAGACGGGTACAATACAAGATGTGAAGACGCCAAAATGTGTAAAGGAAAGCGTCGATAACGACCCAAACAACTCCAATCGTTTAAGTTCTTCGTATGTTGATGAGTTTTGATGAGTGCGCGTCTATCTATCTAAGAAATAAAGCTCTTTTTATTCTAGCACTGAGCTAATCCGACGAGTTTTCTTTCTTTCCCAAAGTGCTCGCTTTCACAGGAGCTTGCCCTCTCCACAGCCACACGGCAATGAATTTTGACGAAAGATTTTATTTCAATTACTTCAATTATTTCAATAACTGAAGCCGGACGAGCACAATCAGCGTCATACGTTCTCGGATTGGGTCCTGGGAAACATGCATGGTGATATCGATTTTTGCAAGAAAATCGTGCTTTTGGATGAGGCCCATTTCAACATTGGCTGCTATAATAAACAGGAGTGATCCAGGAGATGCCAATACACTCAGAACAAGTAACTGTTTGATGCGGTTTCTGGATCGGAGGTGTTATAGCGCGGTAGAAAATGAGACCGGTCTATGGAGTGCGCTACCGAGTTATTGAGCACGAAGTTTTCTGGCCGCGTAATTTCGAATCTGGCCGAAACCCAGTGGCCGCCAAGATCATGCGACGCCTGTGCCTGAACGTTCCACTTCCTTAATTGCCTGTCCTTTGTCTATAGATTATGAAGGTACATTTTCAATTCCCGATGCAATGCCTTTGCTGTACATGAATTCTGGCTACCGCTTCTTTCCACTATCATTTGCAACTTTCCTAGTCTACATCAAGACACACTTTATTAGCAAAGTTATTTTTGCTCCACTTAGTCCATGGTTGAAAGGCTTTATTTTGTTGCTTATCGCCAAATTCGTCTCATAGTCTCTTCAGTTCTTCACCACCCTTCTTTATTTATGTGAAGTCAGCCTTTTAAGACATCAATCAGATTTTTTACGCTACTTCTACACTTCTCATCATAGTTGCTCCCCTCGTAAAAGGTGTTTTTTTTTATATTAGCTTAAGTCGGTAAGGACCTGAGGCGCATTTACATGTATTTCTTATGGAAAATCAATGATTTTAGAAATTTTAGATGGCTCCAGCAGTACGAGCTGGATTTTGTCATATTTAAAACGTCATGAATCAAGCCTTGACATATGGTAAACAAACCCTTTTGACACAGTAGTGATTTTGTTTTGGCGTCATATACTTTTGGTTGTGTGAAAATGTCTGATCCGTCGCTTCAAAGACTGTGATTTCGATGTTGAGGACCATCCGCGTGAAGGAAGGCCAATGCAAGCATTGCTCGATGAAGGTCCATGCCAAATGCAAGAAGAGCTTGTTTCAGCAGTAGGAGTTACCCGCCAAGCCATTTCCAAGCGATTACATGCGTTGGAATTGATTCAAAAACAAGGAACTTGGGTTCCTTATGATTGCCTAGGTACGTTCAGCGTCATTTTTTCGCCTGTGAACAACTGCCCCAGCAGCAAAAAAGGAAGGCTTTTCTTCATCGCATTATGACGGGTGATGAAAAATGTATTCATTACAGCAACTCAAAGAGAAGAAAGTCATGGGTACTGCCCGGTCAGGCCTCTACGTCTTCGGCTAGGCCGAATATTTACACTGCGAGGGTTATGCTGTATCGACTATGCTTAAAACTCAACGAAACCATCACTAGGGAACGGTATCGACTTAAATTGATGCGATTGTACATGTTTCGCCTCATGTGAATTGGTCTGTGATTTAACACGTTCGTGATCTCACGCGTTACTCCCCACTTTGGCTCAAACTTTAAACCACTTCTAGAGGTCGTAAAAAGGTGCGGTTTATCGCATTCAGTTCCATATTGAGTCTAAATTAAAAAAAAGTGAGTTGAGTTTAAATCAAAAATTATGAAGAATATGGCTCCCTCGGCTGTGTTAGACAAAGAGCATTTGGGGCTCTATCTAATCAATAACGTGCTAAACATTGGCTCCCAGATCCCAATAGGCCTGGATGAAGGCCTCATGCTGGAACCATGTATCGTCTGGATCAATACTGCCTACATTTTCAAATGAATAATCACTGATCATTGTTCGATAATGTTGGCCGTTTCGATTGGAAAAATGTAATGACAGGGATGCCGCCAGTGCGTGACAATCTTGTATTTGTAATTGCATGACTTCTGGACTTGCAGTTTTACTTGTTCTAAAACCCATTGAGCTTAAAGTTAGCATGATTTTTCGATAAAAGTAAGACCGGCCTTCACGCGGACTTCTGTCGGGAGCCATGATCATGTGGCTTTAATTCCTGCACCAACTAGTTCCTATACTTGTGAAGGCCGAGATCTTTCCACATAGTGAACAGAAAATGGCCAAATTGTTGCAATCGACCTCTAATGCAAGCTCATTTTCACTCAAAGCAGCTACAGTTCCATCTGTATGCACATTAAGTTGACACATAATCAACTAGTTGATTATGAAAACCAAAAATATCTACTCATGATGACTTGTCAAACAATATTGAACATAAATCAAATAAATAAGAATGTCTCAAAAATGGCAGTAAAGTTTGAAAGTTGTTCGTAATGCAAGATCTATCAAACAAAAACAAAACACCATTTACCATCCGCCTTTAATTCTTCCTTTTGATTTTGGGGCCAAACTTAGTGCCTATATCTGGGCTCTTTCTTTTTATTATTGTACCAGTTTTGTTGGTAATTTATCAGCGTTTGGTCTTAAGTGATTTCAGAGTATCTTCTTCCGCGGAATTTGTCGTTCCAAAACTGTTTCGCTGGAATGTTGCCTGCCGTTCGCTTTGGCACCTGCACTCACTATGTTGTAGCAATCCTTGCACATTTCAAAGTTCACAAAGAAATTACTTTTAAAGGCTGACTGTTTGATTGGGGATACTATATGAAGCCTTTTTTTCTAAAATTCAGAATTCTTTTGGATAAGATATATTAAATTGTTCTTAAGGCCATAAAACTCATCTGAGGGATAAGTTTACTACTCAAAAAAATCCATGCACACACATTATCTTCCTGGTGTTTCATGGCGAATAATATGTACAATATTGGCTTCCAAATCGTCAATACCTTAGTTGCTGATTTATCCGTGTAGGTCAATGGCGTCACTTGGCCCCAAAGAAATACGCGAATTGGCAGGCTCATTTCAAGAAATCCTCTTCTTGTCAAATTGGGACTTCTATAAATAGATTGTTTAAGCTGCTATTAGATATGAAAAGGCATCCAAGCTAACAACATCTTTACTGGATCATACGATTGATAATCATAAATATTTCCAACTCTGATATCCTTTTTGAAAAATAAGGACCAATAATGCCACGATCGTGTAAACGACAATCGAACCAAATTGTTCATATATGTATAGTATTGTATAATCTTATCGCTCTGAAGGGATTTTGATTGCTCCTAAAATGTTTGCATGCATCCCGGCTGAAGGAAAATTAAGGATGAACGAAAGAGAGGAGGTACCGATCTACGCTGGTTTTAAATGTTTGAAGGCTATAAAGACATTCCATAAGAAAGTTGTACGGCTTAGAAAAGAATTACGATATTTTAGAGTACGTCTGCCCGTGCGCTAGAGGGTAAACTGATGAACATTCATATACGTAGCGAGACCGGTGTTAGAATAGAAGGTTTGAAGAGGCGAAATGCTATTGACTGAAATTTTGAATTTATTGCTGATGGAATGCTACAGCAATACCCTTTTGCCCTGTTAACTCCCACAGTAAATGACTACTTATTTCACAAGAAGTATATTGTTTACAATCATCTTAGTATCTCAGTCTTCATGGTTTAGATGAAGATTGTCTACCAGATTGGCAAAATAAAATTTCGTTTTCATTCTTTAGAAGTTTTCTTCGATAATTCGATTACTGTAAAGTAGTGCAGTTACCGCGTAGTTATACAATATATCCCAGCCTCGGTCTTCGTTTAGTACGATTAACGCCTCCTCTAGTTCAAGTATCTGCGATCCAAGGAAATTTAAGCGGAATTCCTTTACGATGGGATAAAGCACATTCTCTCTCAACTTGAGGTTACAAAGTCTACACAAAATTACCAGTTCCGGTCGGTGTTTTATGTAGTTCAAATAAGTTTTGCAGTCAATATTATTGTTCATTTTACTGTTGTCGTTATTGCAATGACTTCATTTGTAAATTTTTGGTACATACTTCGACCAGTTTTAACCAGCAAGGTTTTGAATTTTTGTTTTAAAGAAGCGGGCTGTTCATTTGTTGTAACTAGCAGACTAAAATCGCAATCCTATGTTAAGTTATTCCATTCTTGTACACATTTACTCCCACGGAGTATAATTTGCGAAAGTACTAACTTAGGTATCCTTTTTGTCATGACTATCACCACATAATCAAAGTAGACTTTGAGAGTATACAGGAACTGAGATGCAACTACTGTCTCCAAGAGGAGAAGTGTGAATTGGACAACTTGGATGTGAGCGTGTAAACTAGGGATTCTGCTGTACTCATCTCACCAACTGACAGCAATGTCTGAAGCTGTTTTAAGAAACAAACTGGAAGCGTTCGTAAGTTTGTCAAAGAATTACTGCTTACGTTGAGTATCCATGTAGCATTGCAGACTATGATTTTGATGGCAAGATTCTACGAGGGGCGTTCAATATATTCTCGGTATCGATATGAAGGAAAATGCGAATTCAATTTAAATTGTTTTTGTTTTTCAATATAATCTCCCCTAACATCAATGCATTTGTTACGTCTTGAGATAAGCTTTTTTAAACCCTCAAAAAAATAAATTTCCTCTTTCTGTGCAAAATACCCATTTATTGCCGACTTGTGTTCTTCATCATCCGAAAATCTTTTTCCACGAAGACATTTTTTCAAATCCGAAAACAGGAAATAATCACTAGGGGCAAGGTCTGGACTATAGGGTGGGTGTTGGATTTCTTCGAAACCACAATCTCGCGCAGCAGCCTTGGAGTTTTTAGTTTAGTTTTAAATGCATTTTATTTTCTTAACACTAACTCTTACATTCTAACAAAAAATGCTTAAATGCTAGCTTACAATTACTTAACAATCTTATACTAACTTACTGGCCCCACACAGGCACTCTAAGCTACTCTGAATACTTATATCTATGTCTTTCGACTGCAGTTACATTTTATTTATAAATACTTATTTTCTATACTTAAAGCTAAGAAAAAATTTGTTTACAAAAACTTAGCATATGGACATTTATTTTTTATAAAAACTTAGTATCTAACTTAAAATAAACCTTAGCCTACCTAACCTAAATGCACAATACACACATAAACACACATAGACATTATACACAATCATATACATACATCAGTATACACCTTTGTATACACTGATATATGTATATGTTTCTTAAATGCTAACCTAAACCTATGTAAGCTGGCCATCGCTATTTACTGAGCAAATAGATTGGTCAGCTCTGCCTCATTAGTGAGGCTGTTCCGTAATTGACGGAAACGAAGACGAAACATCTTCTCCGTCATTCAACCACCAGAAATGCTGGTGCTGCCGAACGACATCCCCCTTATCGCGATTCCCCACCGCCCTACTGAACCTGAGGCGATCCACACTGCCGTGTGCGACGTCTCTGTTGTAGTTGAGTCGCCTGTCCCCAGCTGTCCGAGCGACATGGAAGATTAACGGCACCGCTGATCTATCCTGGATCAACCCTATCTGATCTAGGTAGAGGAATGCTTCTGGTGGAACGAAACCGTCAGAGCGCACACTCTCGTGGTAAAGGTAATTGGGGTAGTAAGCCCCAGATATCAGGTTATTTGTCGAGGTCATTGCTCTTGCAATGTGCCTTCGAGTCAGCTTAATTACGAAGTTGTCCACTCGTATTAGGTTCGCCCTGTTGTAAAGGACCTCATTAGGATAAAATTTCTTGTACTCCGACTCTGGTGTTCTGTACAAGCGAAGACAAGCACTAAGGCAAGCCCTCTCAAACACCCGAATCTTTTCCATTAAGCTTGCTCGTACATTGAACCACACGGGACAACCAAATACCAGCATGGGCCTAATAAGGGCCATGTAGCAGATTACCTTTACCCTCGCATCGAGTTGGCTGCTATAAAACAGTCTCTTTGTAAGGGCAAAAGCGCCTTTAGCTCTGGCCAGAGCAGCATCTACATTTTTGCCAAAATACAGAAACTGATCTAGCCAGATTCCAAGGTATCTGACTACATTTCGACAGGCAAGAGGCTGTCCGTGCTGTCCAATGATTGAGAACTTTCGCCAATTTTTTCTGGTATCCCTAGAGGCTCCAGACAACGGCGTCCTAAAGAGAATGGTTTCCGACTTCTGAAAGTTGATTTTCAACTTCCAGTCATCGCAAAATCGTCTTATCTTATCGAAGTCATGCTGTAAGAGAGTGTTAATAACCTCGATTTTTGGACCTGTTCTGTACGCTACCAAATCGTCTGCGTACGCAGCAGCAGCCTTGGAAACTCGCGCCGTGTGAACAGGAGCGTTGTCATGAAGAAGCAACACACCCGCTGCGAGTTTACCCCGTCTTTTCTTTTTAATTTCCTCCCGCATATTATGCAAAGTGGAAGCGTAGGATGTGGCGTTGATGGTTTCACCTTTTTTTTTTGTACTCAATGAGCAAGATTCCCTTTGAGTCCCAAAAAACTGTGGCCATGAGCTTCCCGGCAGACGGAGTGACTTTGAACGTCTTCGGGGGTCTGTTCCTTTCTTATGCCACTGCATGGACTCTTGTTTGCTTTCAGGGTCATAGTGGTGGACCCATGTTTCGTCCCCAGTAACAATTCGATCCATAACACAGTCCGCGTTCTCACTACACATCTCAAAAGGCTCTCTACAGCATGCGATCCTCACTTTTTTCTGAGGCGCTGTGAGCATTCGTGGCACCCACCTTGCACTGACCTTTGAAAGGTTAAGATGGTCATGAAGAATGGTGTGAATGGTACCAATTGAAAGCTTGGTGATCTCTGCCATCATTTTCACCTTTATTCGGGCATCCTCAAGAACAAGTTTTTCGACTTCTTTGATGCTTTCTCCCGTACAAGCAGTAGCCGGGGCGCCGGAGCGGGGGTCGTCTTCAATGCTCTCTCTGCCTCTCTTGAACTCACTTGACCACTTTTGCACAGTTGATAATGAAGGTGCGGAACCCTGGTAAACAGCCACCATCTCTTCGTGAATAGTTTTTTGACTTTTTCCTTGCTTAGTGAGAAATTTAATTACAGCGCGATGCTCAATTTTCACTATCATCGTCTCAGTTGCCATTATGATTCTGTTTAACTAGAGATAAAACGCGAATTAATAATCACATTTATATGAAATTTTACATGAATGCACTAAAATAATAGTATTACTTGATAAAGAAGTCAATTTATATATACAACCACAGCTTCATCCCGATACCGAGAATATGTTGAACGCCACTCGTAAATAGGTTTAAGTAAAATTATTATCATCCAGTGTAATGTACAAAGTAAAGATACTCACACATACGTAAGAATGATGAAATGATGAAATGGTGATACCACATACGTAAGATAGAAAACTAAAACGACGATGGTGATCAATTCATGAACGTGATACCTACTGACCACATTGCGATCATTGGAGATGGCACCGGAATAGAATCCGAGCAGATTCATATGATAGCTTTGATAGGTCATGTATCCTTTCACATCAATCGTACCAATATGCTCATAACACTTAACTACAACGCAGACATCAGGATTCCGTAATGTGGTTACAATTTAGCGAAAGCATTTGTTGCAACTGTGTACGCCAGCATCAATGAAAGTGGAAACACTGTCAAGAAATAGAGATATATCCAAAGGTGATGGCTATCAGCAGAACTATCGAAGAACGTGTTGCTGTTTTAGTTCAGATTATAACTTTAGCACTTGAGAAACCGAACTTGAAGCCGAGTACTGCATTAAAATAAAGGAAGCGAAGGGTAGCCACCACACAACATAACCGGTGAGTTGGAGGTAGTTAGAGGTAGCTCCAAGCAATCTACTGCCGGTATGGCATCAGAAAGGAACTAAATACACGCTTCGAATGTGCCGATTTACTAACAGAATCCACGGAATCATAGTAGAAATAATCTCGAAAGACGTTAAGCGTCATATATTCCCAGTGTGTATCAACTGCAGTAAATGGATGGCAGCCTTTAAAATTTTTTCCTGCAATTTGATAGGGACGATATCATGGTAATCGAAGATTGCAATGCAAGGGGACTCGCAGATATTAGAGGTGGAGAGGGCTTTTAGATAAAATTATTGATAAAAACGAATGAAAATTCATCGATATGTGTGAATCAATTGGACTCTCATTACTAAACGACCGAACTGGAAGCAACGAGCATGGTCAAGTTACGTTCTGTACGAGTTCCGCCTGCTTAAGGATGAACTATTGCCTCGTGGAAAGTGGCTGGAACGCGTAACAGATCTAAACGTGGATGAATAGATTCAGGAGAAGAGTGTAACAGCCTGGATAATGCAGAAACTGCAGACACATTTTTTTCCTTAAGGATATCTAAGATCCATTTCAATAACACAGAGCTGGTGCACTTTTATATCAAAGCAAGATCAATTCCGCGAAAAGTGCGGGGAGGCTGAATAGTTAATTTATGTGCAGAACGATTAAGCCTGTTGAGTGTCCAGGTCATTAATAATTAAGAAAAATTTTTAACTCTTAAGATACTGGAAAGGCCTTAGATGGATTTTTTTGGTCTAAGAATGGAATGTGTTATGTCTTCAAGGCTAGGTGAATAGGTGTTGTCTAGAGGGTTATCATTTGGGTTATATACGAGTACTTGGGGAAACATTGTCCGATATAATTGACTCTTCGATTAACAATAACAAATCCTAGTTTTTTTTATATTTAATTTTTTCTTATAAAAAGTGCTCGATTATGCATACGAATATCTCTGTGGAAGCGATTCCACGAACATCGATATAGACCAGGCCGTAGTATTTCACTGTCCATTTTTATTTTATCTGAAATCAAAGAATGGCAATACTGCGACACAGGACACAGTAGTAAGCAACAGTCAACAGTTATCGAAATCCAATAAAATAAAAATTGAAAATAAAATGTGAGGAAGAGTAGAAAAATGGTAGGAGTAAAAGTAGAAGAGCCGACAGAAAACGGATATAAACCATTTACCAAGGGCAATTCCTTTCCTTGTTTTCAACTGTTAGATTCTGTTCTATACTTGTCGCACTCTCGCCTCAAAGCTGCCAACAAACAACACAAAAAAATAAGAGAGTCCTTTCGCGTTACGCTTCCGAGTCAATTTATTATTTTTCTGTTTGTCGTTTGCAGGCACAGGATGTTACATGTTATGTGAGACCCAGAGTGGGGTGTTCTTTTCTTCAATTTCTTCTTCTCCTTCGTTTTCTTTGTGCTTTTCTATTTTCTCACATGTTTGAAGATGAGAAATACGAACGAAAAAATAAAAATAAATAAACCAGGATATCAAAAGCCAAGTTCACTGGAGAGGATGATGTAGTAAATTAAGGGAACAAAGTATGGGAGGAACCATCAGACAGGAATGTCTTTGATGCAATTTCCTATTAACGAGGAAGACAATTTCAACAGACATAATTAAAGGACGTTTAACTAACTACTGGGTATACACATAAACGAAACCTTTGAACTGGAAGGGAGATTCGATCTTTTGTGACGACGGGACGGGAGAAGGAAGTATTATAGATAATGACCATGACCTTGACAATTTGGAAACGTTGTGAGGGGGGCTAACTAAAAGGAAATCAATGTTTAGACAAATCACTTAATGTTTGTCTTTACTGGAGATAAGTCTGTCAGTAAACAGTGGTTGTAAGGCGGTTCTGTCTTTAAGTTCTTAATGCCTAGGCTGACTTATCATGAATAGATTATAACGGAAATTTATTTGAAACGTTTCCCTCTTTTCAGTTAAAGTTGGTCATATACTCTCCAAGCTTTCAGAAATTTGAACCATGAACCATTTAGTAGAAAATGCACTAAGTTGGCCAAAGGGTTTCTTCCCAAACGAAAAAAGGGTTTTCGAATGCAAAAATAATTTTCAAAGGTCTGTAAGGTAGTAGCATGGTAATCCTCATGTTAAGGTAATTCCATTTTGAACTGGTTTTGAGAAAGTACAAAAGATTTCACATTTACGAGACCTAGTGAAGGGCTAACATATTCCGCTCAAGAGTTGTCAGGGGCTGAAACATACCTGGGTACTTCGTCAAAGATTGATGTAAAGCCGAGAGTTCATCCTCGAGTTTTCATTCTTGCACAAGCCCTCTAATTTAGAGTATATCGTCGTTGGGTGAATAGCCTTGACTCCAGTTTGTCACCACTGTACTCGTATATTGCTGTGTTGTTTTTAGGTATGATATTGAAAGCCTGTAGCTTACAGGCTTATTGCTAGTAGATCCGCTCGAATAACAAGAACCCTACTAAAGATGTCTAATTTAGATGACAAGACATCCAATTTTGACAATTCAATGATTTCCTACTTTGTTCTTGTAAGAAGATAGTCTTATGGTGAAGTTAAGTATAGTTCCAGGCAGTGGATCGATATCCTTCCTATGACGCAACGGTTTCGCCGACCATAGCCCTGCTTCTTAAGATACTCGAGAAGTCGCACGAGCAAAGCAAAAGACAGTGTTCCTGCTAAAAGTGCAATCAGCAGGCCGAGTGGTACAAGCTTAAAATGTAGGCTCTATGAAAAAGCGAATGAAACCTAGTCAATTGTAAATTGTATACAAGTAGCATTTCCAGCTGCTGTAGAAGAAATATGTTAAAGGCATGATAAAGCGAAAAAGAATCTAATTCCAGTTGATGACTTCCTTGTGCCAGTTCCAATGACTTGCCTGCAGAGCTTCATAAATATGGAAGTAACGCTTTTGTACGGTTAAGCAAGGGTAGGCGAATGTATGTCTGATGACTCAAATACCAACTCCACATGTCTTATTTTTAAAAAAAGGCGATTCTACGTTTTGCAACAACTATAGACGCTAATTTTGCAAATAAGGTTCTCGTCAGTGGTATATGTAATCTTACAAGAACACCATGTCGCTTCTGAACAGCTAGATCGACAATCAAACAAATATTTACACAAAAATACTTGTATGTCTCGGAGTGGGCAATCAAGTTTCAAATCAAAACGCTCGATTTTTTAAAATAGTTTTAAGCCGCATGTAGCAGTATTTATAGTCAGAAGCTTAAAGAGACGATGGACGAATTTAGAATTTCGCCAAAACTGATCCAGGTGCACTTGAGGTAACTCTGTACAGTATAGAAATATTGAAACCTTTTCTCGAACTTGTATTAGGATTTAGCAAGAAGGCGCTTTGTCACTGGACTTTTTCAATCGAATTCTGGAGTAGATAGTGCTTTTCGAAGCAGTTTGCCATCATACGGGCTACCTATATCCAACTGCTGGGATAAGCAGTTAATATCGACATCAACGGCAATTTTTTATGGTCAATCCCTGCGAATGACTACCATTTTCGAGGCAAGTATCCTTCAAGGGTGTAAAGCCCGCTAATTGAGTTAATGGTACATTTTAAATCTAGGACGGAGCCTATGTAGAAAATTGCAAAAGTTGTTGCTTGTTGGACAGTGGCAGCTCGTAGGTCGGTATATTTTGGCTTTGTATTCGCAAATCCTCAACTTGACCCAAGTGTTGCAGTTGATGGCAATTTTAGCATCATGTAGTTTGGATCTGAAATGCTTTTCAAGAGAAAGTTTGGCAATCAGAATTACTCCTAGATACTTATACTCTTTGACCTTTTCTAGTTCCTCACCTTCTCAGGTCTATTTCTCATCCCTAGCGTATCTACCGGAGCCACTTCTCAAAACCATAATTTTTAATTTATCGATGTTAACCTTTAAATTATATTTGCTGCAAGATTGCTGTAATTTGTTGGCCATACGTTGCATCATATTTGGCGTTTCTGCCAGTAGAACGATGTTCATCTGCATACATTACAAACTTGATGTTTATTCCATTGAAAACAATACTGAAAATGCAAAGGGCTCAGTAAGCATTCTTGTTTGATGCCCATTTTTGTATTCATCCAGAAATGGGCCCATAAAAGTGCAGGAAGATCATGAATTTTAGCAAAAATGTGACATTTAATGACTTTATACCAGTTGGACAGCAGTAGTAGAATTTGTTGGCGCCATACGTATTGATGGTGCTCACAAAACGCAAGTATTTTTCACGAAAATTACAGCCTTCGATTGTAGTTTCGTCGCCTACAAAAATGTCTATGCCAAATGACAGTAAGTACTCCTACGTGAAGGTGGAACAAATCATTTAATATAGAAGTTCTTTAGGATGACACTACCAAAAAAAGAAATTGTGCTTATGTTGTATCATAAGCGATTGAAGAATCTAAGGATTTAAGCTGTACAAGCCACGTCGAGCTGTCAAAATTCATGACAACAGCTCTACTCAAATAGAACATTTGTGCTACTCATTAAGTCGTCACCACTTATGTAGTAATTATTCACTTGGCATTGTCATATCAGTAAATATACCATATCCACGTAACACTCTAAATACAAACTTAAACGAAATTGCCCCAAACTCACTATCCTAAGGGCAAGCAGCTTTAGTTTCATAGGCAGCCCATGTTTGGCACAAAGTTAATCACTGCTATTTGCTTAGTTACTTCCGGCGTCAATGCAATTGCTTGACAGAAAGTTTTCCACTCATAACCCTACAATTAGCACTTAAGAGAGACGGAACAAAAGTGTTTTCATAAATAGAGAAGTCAAGTTCCCAAACGGCATAATAAGCCACTTTCAGTCACACTTCTCACATTTCGCTTGGAATTCTCCCCCATTTCGTTTGTCATTAACTTGATGGTTTATTAAGGTGTCCTTTAGGTCCACTTATTCCTGAATACCCATATATACCACCCCATATACCCTGCCAACATACACGTACATCATCAAAAGAAAAATAAAAAAAAAGTTTATCCTCACTTAAGCGGAACCACCTCCACTGGTAGGCAAAGATTGAATTCACAGCCTCTATTCGAAGCCAACAAAGAAAAAAAAATAACAATAATAACAACAACAACAACATCAACAACTTGTACTCGTACCCTGTATGATGGTTGATATACGAGTACAACATCCAAGAGGCATTCCACATCCAACAGATAATGCCAGGATCCACTTAAACTTTTCTGTCATAATAATTATGTTGTTACAAAAAATTAGGACAAAACTCATAAAATGCCAGCGGTTGCCTCCTGCTGCTCTACAGCTGCTGCTGCTGCTGCTGTTTCTGATGAACGCACAACGCGCATTAAAAACGACAACATTCAGCCTTCCACACTGATTCTCAGCCTCAACCGGCTTTCAGATTTCAGTTCTCAGTTCCAATCCTCATCTGGGCGATGGTGGCTCTTACACCACAATGAAATAAACGCGAAAGGTGGTGGCGATGGGTCGTAAAGAAGGTTGGTGCTGGTAGGTGGATTCTTATTACCCTAGAGTTTGCCTCGTTGGTCGTTTTCATAACACGCGCGACATAGTTGGTGCCCCCCCCTATATGTTTTGTTCATTCTTTTTTCTTTTTTCTGTTTTGCTCCACTCCCTCTGGTTTTGTTGCAGTTTTTTCTTCTTTTTTTGTGTGCGAATGTGCCATTTTGGACTATCGTGAAAATCTCTGAAAATAACTGAGGGAGAAGCCTTCGTCTATTATGTGCAGTGTGCAATGTGCAATGTGCAATGTGCAGTGCATCCAGTCATCCAGTTATCCTCCTCAGCTGGGATTTTCATTTGGTAACGATGTCTTTTTCTTTTTTTTTTTGTATAGGCCCACACAGCGAACATCAATTGAGGTCAAACAAACCGAGATGAAGAGTTTTTTTTTTAGGTTTTTTCTTCTTCTATCCACCTCACCGTTTTCGTTGTATCTTCTTGATTCTAGGGCTGGGATAATTATTTTATTTTATTCGTGCATGATGGAGTCTTTTAAAAGGATTTCAAGTAGATGCACCAAATCCACTCTACCCTACTGGTGATTAGAGTTAGTTGAAGCGAAAGTGAGATTTAATTAATTCCAAAAAAAGGGGAGTAATGTGAAAAGAAGCATTATATGGCCATGCTTCCAGCAAGCATTTTTAAATTTTGCGCTTTTTTTTAAAAAAATTCCCTGAACAAATTTCAACAATCTTATTCATTCATGCCATATAAATTTAGCATAGGTAGGTACCTACTTGTAGCGCGCAAAAATTAAAGCGGCAATGGATAAGCTTTAAACATCTTGTGAATATTATGGACAATCTGAACTGGAGTTGTCAATTATATCGCATACTTTCTAATT
The DNA here is from genome assembly GCA_949129095.1 of Volucella bombylans. Taxonomy (NCBI): domain Eukaryota; kingdom Metazoa; phylum Arthropoda; class Insecta; order Diptera; family Syrphidae; genus Volucella; species Volucella bombylans. The sequence goes on from OX422141.1 coordinate 19,832,693, forward strand.
TATCCATAAAAGGGCTGCCGCTGCCACCCAACATAGGTGGAATCAGAACTGCCCTGCCTTCTCCCTGAAAGAAGATCAGAAGGTAAAGGCGGTTTTCGAATTTAGTTAGACTGATTCAGGGATTTGATAGCGGCCTGACTATACGAAAAGATGCGGATATCCTTTGAAGATATCACATTTTCTTCAGTCAGGATAGGACTCGTTTAATTGCCAAAAATTTCCGTCTGGAACCAGCTACAGAGATTTGTAAGGTGGAAGGCGAAGTTTAGATTAAGCTTATCTGAGAAAGCAGCGCCACTAACCCCACTATCAGTCTTGGATCCATCCGTGTAGAAATGGATTGACTTTTCGTCCACGAAAGCATCTTCTTTCCAGAAATATTTAGAGGGGATGCTTACATGAAAGTTTTTTTCAAACCAATGTCATGGCATAATGTAATCGATGTTCTATGGAGGCATTCCTAATGTATTAAGAATATAAGCGTGGCCAAATAGTATATTGGTCCACTGAGCAGCCACTTGCCTGCTAAAAATATCGAGGGGTGTCAGTGAAACAGAATGTCTAGTGCTGCGGATTGAGTAGCGCATAAGGCTCCACTTATGCACATGTATGCTGGCTGTTGGACTTTGCTTAGTTTGCTGCAGTTGACTGCATTGTCTGTCCTGACCTGCCCATCTGGTCAGGTGTCCATAAGGCTTCCTTGCACTTGCTAGATAAGATTCAAAACTGTTCGATAAAAAACATAGGTGACGCCAATATTGCATAGTCAACATCGACGCACGTAACGTCTCTTGCCAAAACTGTCAATTCCGTATCGCTATGGATTCTCATCAGTATACATTCAAGCCCACTTTCGGACGTACTCGTACTCTAGAATGCCCTGCGGAACTCTCTACTTCCTAGGCGTTATAACTCCCAAACATTCAAGACCAACGTGCATCGGTAACTCACTTTTCTTGCTCCCTGAGTTACACTCGTCCGCGCTGTGTGCAAATATTCTAAAGGGTACTAATAACCTTTTGAGCACGCGCTAATAAAAAAAAAGAAGGCCGTGTACCAGGACAAAGTATCGGTCCTTATAATCGAGACGCATAGCCAGTGGCTAATATGAGGGTGAAGTTCCCATTTGTTCCTATTGGCTTTCTTGCAAGAGAATAAAGCTACTGAACATTGGTTTACGGTTTAGTTTCCTTTCAAAACATAAGTGCCTGATACTTCCCTGTATCAGAAAGGACTGAACTGGTACCGTTGGAGGATCCACCCAACGTTAAGATTTTGCTGTAAGCGTTCTTTCATTGTATTGAGATGATTTCCCTTGACTGAACTATAGCAAGGCTATCCATATAGGCAGCCACTCTGTTACCACCAGCTTCCAGGTATATTAGCAGTTTATTGACCTTTAAGTTCCAGAAAAGGGCTGAAATGACACTGGCTTGGGGTGTATTTCTGATGACACATCTCTTAGCAGAAGCCCCAACCAGTTTTGAGTTGATTATCCTGCTATTTTACATAAGACTGAGTCATCTATTTGCTTTCAGAGTTGACCACATAGTTGTGATTGTGGTTGTGTTGATGTTGTTGAAGGCACCCTCCATGTCCATTGTGTACTCTCTATATTGTAGGAAAAGTTCGATGTGGCTAATCAATGTGTGTAGAGCCTTTTCCACTGAATTTACTTTACAGTAGGCATGTTGAGCCGTAGACGAAAGTCGTGGATGAATTCTAGATCGTATGTGGATATCAGTCAGTCGTTCCGAAATTTTCGGATAGATTTATAGGTATGAGGTCCTTTGGGACAACATAAGAACATTTTCGGGCTTTGGGAATGAAAATTACATGATAGGGGAATGTGGACCCTTTCTACACAGCTCTTCATTATATTCTTCACCGTTGGCAGGATAAATCTGAAAACCCTTGTAGCTTGGCAGGTATTCTATCATCCGGACCTTGTATGGTTACAAGCTATGCAGCGCCCAGAACAGCTTATTTCTTATAATCACAGCCTGAATTTTAGTCGCGGTAGCAGTTGTCCTACTAAAGTTGTTACTGATCATCAATAGGAAGCTACCCGGAAGGTGGGTGTCCAATAGCAGGTTGAGTGATTCAGCATTTCAGGTCCTCCAAAACCATCAGTTCTTATCAAACAGATAGCCATTATAGTGGCTGGAGAGGATTTTTCTTAGCCGAAATGTCTCGGAGGTTTCTGAGGCATGCAAACAAACAGTACTTTTCGTGTTGAATACAAAACCTCACATAATATCGGCGTGTTTTCTTTATTTAAGGGTTTCACACTAATATAAAATGAGTGACGGGAAAGGCAAGAACTTATCTTTTTGTGCCAAATTTTCTTTTACTATCTAAACGAACCGGAAGGATAATGGCGCAAAATTTTATTCTACGCTCTTTACAGAGCAGTTCAGCAAGTTCTTCAATGCTCAGCTTAAAGTCAGATCAAGGTAGAAGGTAAACGAAGCTGTTCAAATCATTAACGGTCCACTCTACGTGTTACAGTATGACGTCTACTATGCAACTGATGTAGGTCTACTGTTGCATTATGTGATGGTTCTATGCCGCTTTTACGAGACAAGAAGGAACGGTCTGCCCTGCCAGCACACCTGCCTTGCTCTAGATTTTCTTCTTTTTTTTCCAATTTTCATTCGCATAAATGTACCTACATAATGCGCAGCATCTTTTTCAGAACTGAAGCACTCAGACACAAAACTGGTCCATTTTACTCCATGTATTCCGAATGTCATCAGCACGCGGGATTGGTACCATGTTCCCTTCTAAGTACTTACTGTGCCCAGCACTGCTTAATTTCAATGAGCAAGTAAGAACCGATACTTTCAGCGAGGCCGTTGACCTGCTCTAGACTTACTGATAAATTTCTCTCCACTTGGCATTCATATCGTGAGCTGCAACTTCAAAGTCATCTTTCACTTAAAAATAAGTGGTCCTAATGAACTTTCTCGCTAGACGGGAACCTGCGTTAAAATTGCTTGCTCTCCCAAATAGGGCTTGCATTAACTTCCTTGACTTCCTTGTTTTCAAAACTGCAGATGGCATAACTCCCGAAGGTGCTGGCAGACTCTAATGCTTTTCGATGTCTGCCACTTTTCTGCTGTCTTTCAGTAGGACAGACTGAGAGTTTCCTATTGACATCTTAGTGGGATACTACACCTTTCCAACGCACTTAAATGTAGAAAAATCTTGCGAATAGCAACAATAGCGCGTACCACTATTTCTGAGCCAGCCTGCAGATATCAGATGCCGATGTGGCTGGTGCTGTAGATACCCTATCACTGGAGAGTTTGCTCTTGTTTCGACAATAAAAAAAATAGATGGCGCTGGTAGGCCTAGTTAATATGTACCTATTCTGGCTAAGGGTCCCTATTAAAACAAATTTTATTTAAGGATTTTCTCGCTTCTTACTTAACTTGGCAGTTGGGAAATCAGTCATCATCCTGACAGTCACTGCTTTTCGATCACTTTTATGGGATTAAACAATGCCTCACTTGCGACACTTGAAATATCTGAGATGAAAATCTCATTGTTTTGACGGCCAAGTAGACATTAATCATTTTATTGTTTAGAAGTCTCTCTAACTATTAAGTGTGGCGTCATATCTGTATTTCAATACACCACCTGAACGATGAATTATATCTACAAAATGTTTGTTCACCAGCCTTTGCAAATGAAATATCTTCATCCTCATCCCCATCCGAAATCTGACTAGCCTTAGAACAACTTAATTTAACTAGGATTCACTTTAAAACCACTCCCACCGAAGGAACAACATAAAGTTCGATCCATTAATGATGTTACCGGGTAATTTATTTGAAAATCCCTGCGAAACCATTCCCAATTTACTCGTACGTATGAAGACTCACACCTAACCCACATAAGACTCTCGCAAAATTTATTACCCAATTTGACGGTTCTCTCCTTCTGGTTCAGTGATCAAAAAACCGCTTCCTTCCACCTTCCAATCGCAGTTACTTGATGGTACTCAACTCGAGCTGTATCAATGTTAATTGAAGGATAACGTAAGCAATACTCACCTCGAAACTGGGTAGGCCCATCTGCAGCGATATATCATCGCAAAGGAACTCGCATGCAAATCTATATAGTAGTAGTCTCTAAAATTTACACACCGCACACGGTGTACAGGGTGTGTACGAGTATATGTAGATGTCCTTATTGTTTTGGTAGGTACACAGGTGTCGAATTTCATACTTCCCGTAACCCATTAGAGGATAGGTGAAGTTTGTTAGGGTAGAGGTAAAGTTTGTGTCGTTGGAACACGGTTTTATGCGATATGGTCGTTGTTTTTTTTTTTAGGAAAGCCCTATAGTTGTGGGTTGTATGGAGTTCTGTTCGGAGAGAGATGTTGATTTTTGTTTCCTCCTTTTTTTTATCACTCTAACACCATTGCTCATCGGGTCGACCGTCTGGTCGTTTTAAATATCCTGTATGTGCAGAGGTTTCAAATGGGTGGACAGTGAACGTGGTAGGTCATTCCTTTTTGGGGCTCTAATAAGCACGGAGGATGTTCCTCACATATATCAACGAGCATGTGCGAAAAGTTTCTAAGGGAATGGGAATGTAATTAACAGTTCATTTACAGATAAACACTGCGATTACCGGGCATGAGCTATGACAAAGAAGGTGAAGGGTTTTATTTGCCATTTCGGAGATTAACTGGTCGTTACTTTAAACAAAGTAGCCTCACAAGGCTTTCCTTAGCACTGAACAAAGGAACTGAGAAACTATGTGTTGCAGATGCATTCTGTTCTTGTTTCCTGTAAGGTTGTGGTACATACGTACAACACTAGGGCCGTCAGATCAAGTTTCACAGAAAGGAAGGAAATTATACTTACTTCAGTGCTAATTTAAGTCCTGATGCAGATTATGGAAAGTCATTGGAGAGAAGGAGGTACGCTATAGAAGAAACGAGGGCATCGTAAACAAGGATGGTAAGTGTTAAACAAAAATATAGCCATGAAGAGATGCGCAATCGACAGAACCAGAGAGAAGTCGATGAATAAACGATGTATGCTACGTCTTTGTGTTTGTCGAAGATTTAATCCAACAATATTGAGACAATTTAAATAGGGAATATAGGAGACTTCGAAGAAAAGTAGGATCGAAGAAAACGACGGTAAATTCTGGATACATGAAAAGGTCGCTGAAAAGTAGACCACGCTTGATTTCTGGTATTCTCAAGCGAAGGGCGTATAGGGATCTGATCGATAAAGCTAAGAGCACCTAAATTCATTCTTTGTGGTGATTTAAATATAAATCTTCTCCACTCTTCATCTAGTAGCTTGAGAACTTCTATGAACTCTCTTGGCCTTTCTTTTGTAAACGTTACTGAACCAACGCACTTTAAACCAAATTGTATGCCGTCTCTGTTAGATGTAAGTGATGTGAGGCTTGTTAAATGTTTTAGCCAAGCATTTGTCCCCGTTTTTCGTATCATGATCTCGTCTTTGCAACTTTTGACTTACACTTTCCTAAATACGTGTCTCACTCCATCCAGTATCGTGATTTTCTCAATGTCAACGTTGAAAGTCTTTTAAGCGATTGTTCGTCCATTGATTGGTACTCAATCTACTTGACACTTGACGTCAATAAACAAATTGAATTCCTAACCATTGCTATTGGCAAAATCTTTAACAAACATGTTAAGACCCGTATTATGAAGCCGCACAGCTGCCCTTGGCTTTCGTATGACATTCTTAGGGCACTAAAAAAAGGGAGATGCATCATATCGCCGTTGGAAACGTTTCGGCAGTGACGTAATGCTTATATATTTTAAATTTAATCGTAATATTGTCACTAACCTGATTAAATCCGGTAAGATGAGATACTATAGTAATAAATTTAATTCCAATCGTTCCTCAAAATTTCTGTGGAGTGAAATTCGGAATATTGGTGTGAATAAGCAACACTCCATAGTATCGGACGACAATATTTATTTAGAAGAGTTGAATCGAATGTTCTCTACACCAAGCTCACCGCTTGACACTAACCTAACGTCATCACAGGATGATAGAGAAAATGAATTTTCCTTGACTGCAGTTAACATATATAATACAATGTGGGAAATGCAATCTTCTCTATCAAAAGCAAGTCAGTCGGAATAGATAATATTCATCCTGACCTCATAAAAATTCTCCTTCCTTTGTTTTCAATGTACGTTGACTTGATCATATTTCATCTGAAGCTCGCCAATTCCTTGTATGTAACTTCGAGACTTTTTTTAAAATATCGTTGCTTTGCTTTGCTCTTCAAAACTATTCACGTGAAGGAACATACGAGTATCTACCTGTTTAACAAAATTCATTTATGCTCATCAAATCGCTACATAGTCTTGCGCCCTAAGACATTCACCTGCCTAACATCACACAGGCAATTTTTCATTTATGCTGTCAAGCTCTGGAATAGTCTACCCATTCGTGTGAAGCCCTTAATCGAACGCCGTAAATTCCTAACAGCTTCTTTCGAATACCTCTCAAGTTTGAGCTGATTTAACTTCTTGTTTTAATAAGTCCCTTTTCTTTTCTCTCTTTCTTGGTTGCACTTAATTGTTGTTTAACTTTTATTTATTACATGTACGAGTATTTTCTTATTGTACTCTTTAATTTTAACTAAGCATTCTTTTCTTTAAATGTTGTAGTATGTTATTTTACGAGTATATCCTGTACTAATTATAAGTTTACCTTGATGTACAGCATGGTTTTTGAACTAATAAACTAAATTAAAAAAAGAGATAAGTTTGTTCTGAGAATTATCTTAGAATTATGCGAACCGAAATTTAGATCCGTATCAAACAAAATGCCAACATCGCACATAGGAGTATTTGCATCAAAAACTTGGCCAAATTTATTTTGGGAAGCAATGTACATTACTTTTGTTGGAAATAACTATTCATTCAATAAAATTCGACTTTCAGTTATTTTTTCTTAATTTGAAAACGTTTTATTGTAATAAATTGGAGAAAAAAATTTAAAAAAACTTGTTTCCTATTATTAGTATTAATAATGGTGAAATCAATCACTGGATTCTGTCCATGACTCATCATCAAAAAAATTTTTTATTATCTACATTGTCTTCATCATTGTATAGAGATACAAGACTATCATGAGAGGCATTTGTGTTCTCTGAAAGAAGAATTTCTAAGGTTTCTTTCGAAAATACAATTTTTGTTTTCGATGATAACTTTCTGTGGGCACTAGTGGATCAGAACTCGATAGCAATCTATTAAAAACGTCGATATTGCATCCTCTCCTAGAGAACTTTCTTGCGTAAATTTGGTTTACATTTAGTTCAATATATGTATGTACTTATGTACATTCTGGGTACTTGCGTGTGTTTTTGCTCTTGCGGTCCTTTAACAGACTCCAATGGCCCCCGTTGTGATACCAACAACTTTAGACTGAAAATTTGGCAATTCAATGCTGTCTCCCTTGTACAACCGATGATATTAAGTTTTTAACGTAAACACCTGTCATTTAGACTTAAGTTTACGGGATGCCCATACATTCATGGGAGCAAGGATACGCCTTGCCATCTTTCCTAGTACCTTGCTGAGAGATACCAAAGCAGAACTGTGTTATGGCATACGCTCCACCCTTGGTACGAACCGAGGCCTACCTAAAACCTCTTACTGATCTTAGGGTCACAGCACACAGTACTTATTGCAACTCTACATTGGGCCGAAACCCTTCCCTAGATATGGGTTTAAACCACAGCCACCATGACGGTCCCACAAGGAGGCCTACCTCTAACAAGTGAGACCCAGACCGAGATCTGGGGGGCTCCTGACTCCCATAGTACCGTGATTTAAGTTCTAGTAGGGACTACCGGTCGTCCTGCCGGCAACATGACCTATGACTGGCAATTTTTAACAGGCCAAATTGTAGCAACCAGCAAAAGCGGGGCTTTTTATTAGACAACGCCATTAATGGACGAAGCCTGGATAATAGGGCGGGGGGCCCGCCACATCTAACAGGTGGAAAAAGATACGGTTCGTCCATTTTCGGGTTGTCGTACGAATATGAAAGCGACCAAGAAGACGATCCATGAGATCGGCACTGCCCATATGCCGATTATATTCTTTTATAATGAATGGGCAGCCAACTCCTTTTGTTGCTGAATTTTCCTATCCCATCGCGAGGATTTGGAGATAAACGGTCTGATACTTAGTGAAATACACCTCTCAGATCACTCTGATATGAGCTACGTGGCTACGAACTAGTGCCACTATTCTTCCCATTTACGTGCATAGTGATGTAGCTTACCAAACTCCACCACAATGTAGTCCCTGTTCCAATACGGAATTCAATTTCATGTGGTTAACATGCCATCTCCATAAGCAAATTATCCACTACTGCTTTATTTACAGAAGCCCCAAACTGGACAGCAATACGACCTTTAAGGAGTTTGATGCGCTGTTTGACTCCATACAAAGAATTGCATCTCTGTAAACTCATACTGAAATAGTTATTACGGGCGATTTCAATGCACACCAAATTCTGGGTGGCTTCGACATTCTGGACAGACAACACCCGAAGTATGGTGTGTTGATACGAGTATCTTTGCTGCGGAAAATAACTTGACCCAGCTTGTACCAGACGTTGTCAGTCATATCGCCAACACCCTGGACTTCTTTTTAACTTCTCACCCTGATAAGTACAAAGTCGATGTGCTATTCCCTCTAGGCTCGTCAGAAAAAGATTCGAGATTCGGGAAAAGATGCCTAAAAGAACCATATGGCAATACGAGAAAGCCAATTGAAGTGGACTTAACAGCTTCTTTAGGGATTTTAACTATTCGTCATGTTTCCTAGATAACGACGTGGATGCCGCTGCTGATATGACCTCAGACACTATTCTCTTTGGAATGAGATCCTTTAGCCCTCACCAGATGAAGAGTTTCAAACCATAAGAAAAAGCATGGTACGATCCGAGCTGGAAAGAGCCTGTCAGGGTTAGAGAAATGTTTTTTTTCGGTCCTTCAAGACCAATCCGATACAGGAAAACCGAAAAAAGTTCAAACGAGCCAGGAAAGACTGCAACGGTTTTCGTAAGCGCGTGAAATTTCAATACGGCCAAAAATTGAGGCAAAAATACTACAATGTCCCAAATGTACTCGTAGTAACAATTTTTAGTCGTTCGTCAAAAATATTATAAATTCTGCCTCATCCTCGATTCCAGCGCTCGTTTACAATAACATTCCAGCTGTCAGCTCATTGGACAGGGCCAATCTACTAGTCACACACTTTGCGGCCAGCTCAATACTTCCAGATTTTGCTTTGTCGCCGCGTACACTTGAGTGTGTCGAATCTTCAATAAAACGAATCCACTTTCGCACTCGTGTAGTGGCAAGAGTACTTAAAGATCTTAATAGGCACAAATCAGCTGGTGGAGATAGTATTTCTCCCCTTCTTCTGTAGAAGTGTTCTTCCTCGCTGGCAAAACCACTGCGTAAGCTTTTTCATCAATTTACTCTTTAAGACTCTTTCCGAGCGAATCTTCTTCTCTTTCCTCCTACAGATCCATTGCACTTACGTCCCTTCTTTACAAGGTCATGGGAACGCTGCTAATCCGTCACGTCAAGAAATATCTTGAAACACTGGAACTTCTCAATGACCGCCAGTACGATTTACGTAGCAACAGGTCCGCGAAAACAATATAGTTGCACTTGATATTTCGAAGGCAATTTTGCTTGTTGATATAGCCGCTGAGCCAAAAATGGGCCTTGTCCGAGAAGATGATTTTGTGGCCAAAATTCGGATCTCCGGCCAACATTTCCAGCGCCCAATTAGCGAATTCACGGCATTGTCTATGGTCGTCTGGCTTCAATTCTTGCGTCAGCACAATCTTGCCGAATTGACTCTCTAGCGATGCCCAATTCAACTGATCGGCGCCGAATCGATATGTCTGGGTCTTCTTCGAGCTCAAGACGAAATCCACGTTGCGTATTTACAAGTTCGATGATGAAATGACAATTGAATATTTTGACAGCTGGATGTCATTGGAAAGTTTGACAGCCGCTGAAACAAAACAATTGGAAAAACTACCATTGCTATCTGGTCACCCGTTATATAAAATTGATTCTGGCCTTATGTTGAAGCTACGTTCACGCCATTATATGTGGAATGACTAGCTCATTGGCTTGCTGGCTTAAACTACGGACTTGGCTAGCTCCAGAGAAAATAATCAAATGGTGTCAAATAGCAAAATTTCTCCTTTACAACTTAGAGCGTTGCGTCGCTTGTATGGCATGTAAACGGATTCACTGATGGTATAAAAATTTACGGTTTTTGATAACGAATGGCCTTGGGCAAGTATGGATGTGGTCGATTTACACGGAGCTTGGTCTTACAGTCTTGGTTGTTTTAAAATGTTCTGCGATTTGTCAATGAAATGTTAGAAGTTATAATAGGAAGTACTACAAATAAATTAAAAAAAAAAAAAAACAGATTAATCGATGAAAATGGCCATTTGCGCCTACAGCAGCTTTCTATGCTATCTTCGGGGGCTGCCTTTTATTCACACAGGCCAGATGGGATATATTTAGTGAGAAATAGTGGTTTGAAATCTATATATTAAATCTGTTTCACTATAACGCAGAATTAGTGAGATATTCTTATTGCAATGTACTAAAAAAAATTCTTAGCGAACTCGAAAAATTCCTAATCTCTTATTATACATACGAGTATGTTACTGCTCACGATTCCCAAGTTAAACGCCTTCCTGATCCTGATCTGTTCTCTTTGTCTGAACAATCTACCTAAACCTCAAACAACCAAACATTTGCGAGAATTTTTGTTTTTTTTTTTTGCGAACCATTTATCCAAAATCCGTTCAAATAAACAGTATTGAAGAAAAATACCACCCCTAAGGCAATCCACTTATTCAAATGAACCGAAAATAAAAACACGGCAAAGCGAAAACAAATCCCTAAATATAACTCTAACCCTTCGAATATCTGTGTATGACACAGGCATGCGGTAGTCCTTTCTCAGTGGATGGCTGGAAGGGGTAGGGTAACAGATCTAAGCGAAATCATAAAATATACGGTTTGTTTATCTTTGATGGAAAAAATAAACACACAACTTTTACTGGTCGTTTTCGTCTACTGTATCCGTACGTGTATGGATACGTTTAGACTATGGTGGATAAACTCTTTCAGACGATATATTCAACTCACGCGCATACTAACGTAACGTAAATACATAACGGTACTCTCATTATCATTAACAGAATAACATATTCTCACACATTTGGTCTCGAGATTGCCATTTGCCACGATAATCACGTTGAAGTTCACGATGATGATGATAATTATGACGTTGCGAAGAGAATAGACCCAACCAAACGGGCTAAGAAGGAATATTCGTGTCTCGTACCCATACTATGAGTATGTTATGCCTTCACCATCTCAAGGATATGTGAGTGTTCTTAACAACCTCCATTTCCATAATTTCATAGCACGTTAATTAAAGCGCAATTGTATTAGTTGCATTTCCCTTGTGCGTGTTAGCTACTGTTTACCAGTGTAAGAGACGAGCATGTTGGATGTACGAATTGTTCGGTAGGCACTCGTAGGTAGGTAGGTAGGTAGGTAGGATTGCAACAACTATGAGTTAGGGACCTCCCGTCGATATATGGTATCTCATGAGGACTCAAATGTAAACGGGTTACGGAAGGGTTAGCGCATAAAGTCTGCTCTAGTTCACACGAGATAATTAATAAAAGGCAAACCAAGGCAAACAACTAAACCAAGGTAGAAGCAAAGAAAGAGAACCGTTGTAGTGAAGCATATTACGGATAGCAAGCTTTACAAACAAAAGAAAAAAAGGGAAAAAAGAACCAAGTTGAGCTAAGACAAACATCATAACCATGTACGGATAAGTTGCATAGTTTCAGGCTATATCTAGTGCAATACGAAAAGGACCTGCATTTTTACTCAGTGGAAACATAGGAAAAGCACATCCTTTTGATTCCATTGAATAGGAGGGGAGCGTATAAAAGCGTATATATGTATGTACACCCTTGGGGAGCAATGTTGCATTTATAACTATCGAGAGCCGCTACCATTTTTTGGTCTTCTCCTTCCTAACGTACTTTGTTCCTCAGAATTAAAATCACCTTCCCGACCTGGAGAACGTTGAGCACAAAGTTACATTCAGTAAGAGTTTGAGTGTGGGTGAAGTGGCGAGGGAGGTGGTACCGTGGCACGTAGAAGGCGAACGTTATTCGAGACCACTTCACTTCGCATATGGATCTGCGTTTTGGTGCAGTTGTTTTAAGGACCGGGGTGCGTTGTATTGCATGCACGTTAAGTACGCAACATGACATACATAACTGGTTTGGACACAAAGTTGCCTTCCCCAGGATTTCAGTGTTAAACGACGACGAGAGTGCACGTTTATTAGATTTTGAAGGCTCACTGGTTTAATATGGTCACTAGTTTTATAGGCTCACCGATGCCTTACTGTGTATGGTTAGTCGTCGGTGCATGGTGATGAATTATGTTTGGTCACTGAAGGATTATGTTTAAACAGATAGATGTGTACGTGGGTTTTTGTCTAATTAATGAGCATATAATGGTTTAGAGTTATCTTCAGAGTCAGTGAACAACTTACAACATCTGAGTATGTACACGCTTGACTGCAAAAAGAAAAAAATCCTCCTAATGGTTTGATTGTCTTATTGCAATAAATACTAGCATAATAGTTCGAATACTACTAGAAGAGAAGTATCTTAAGTTCGCATAAGGTATACATCTCGTTGTGATGATTTGCACAAACTCACGTTGAATTATTTCAGACAATAGTGGTAGGATTTCTATTCTAGAAAACGAAAATGCAGGAGAATTGTTCACCGTCGTTGGATTTTATGTTCCGAAATCATACATTTTCGGGTCAGCGGTGTTTTCAGAATAAAAGAAGATAGACTGGTTGTCCCTCATACTTCCATGGTGATGCAAGGTATGGGTTTTGTCCTCGGTCTATGCAGCCTCTCCACACTTCCTTTCATTAATTTCGTGTGTTGATCCATGCAGTCTTGAGTCCCTTTTATTTATTTTTTTATGCCTGTGAGATAGTGTGTGTAATCTTCAAAAGATACTAGTAGCTCCAGCCACATGCATACCACCGAATGTTTTACTGTCGGGAGTATGCACACTGCACACTTCACACACTCTCCCCGCTGTACTCCCTTGAGGTATTATTCCACGGGGTTGGCGAGCATCTATGCTGTCTCCCGAGTCCTTGCTGTGTCAGCACGTCGTACTTGTTCGATTCGGAGGAGCTCTTTCTACACACCGGTTATAAGCTCACAAATTCCCGCCCAGTTTTCCTCTGATCGTAACATATGATCGACAAGGGACTGTGTAATCTATACGTTTCTTCTTCTTTCTGCGAAACGATTGCAATAAAATATTACAGGATATTACAGGCTCTGCATCTTCGTCGTCTTTTGGACGGCACAGATATTTACTTTCCCTCAGTGACCGGACAGGAACTGCGTGATGTAGTAGTTGCAATTCTCAAATGTCCGGTTTGGCCACACTTCTATAGATGGAATTAACTTATAGGTCCATCGGCCTTTTGTAGTGTTGTGCCATCTATTCTGCCACCTAGCTACTGAGGTCATCATTTCCTCTTCTTTAATCCTATTTATTTCATACGTTTCTACGTAGCGATTTGAAGCAATTTTATAGTCTATATATGCCAACGATAGTTTTTTGTTAGCATCCTGTCTGACTAGGTCTGTGGCCCAAACCGGGGCCAGCGTAAAGTAGAACCGAGCTGATCACTATTGAATGTAACACCCTTCTACTTAACCCTTCATATTCACCAATATTTGGTAGAATTTGTGATAATGTCGGTTGTAGTAAGGATGCCTTCTCGCTGGCGTAGAAGATATGTGGTGCAAACTGCAGTCTTTTATCTAACATTACTCCTAGGTATTTCAGCGCTCTTTTAGACCGAATTGTTTGGCTTCCAACCCAGAAGGATCGCCTCAGAAATCGCCTCAGTTTTGTGGCCAGCAAGTTCAAGTCCAACTGAACATAGCCAATCTTATATCTGCGCAATAGCAGCATTTGTAGCAGATCCTACTTCTTGTAGGAATAGAAATATCATCAGCGAAACCTATTGTGTGAACAGCTCGTAGCAGCGCCCGTCGCAGTACTCCTACGTACCTAATATTCCGCAATAATGGTCCTAGTACTGATCCCTGTGGTACGCCTGCAGACACACTGCAATGTTTGATACCATCTTCTGTTTGATATTAAAGCTGCCTATTGTTGAGATAGAATCTTACTATCTTAAGTAAATAATACTAGCTTACGGAGTTAAAGGCATTTTTAACATCAAGTTTTATCACTGCGCAATATTCCTTTGTGCCCCATCGCCATCTTTCCCCTTCTATCGCTTTAGTCACAATGTCTACCTAGCGCTTTTATGCCATCTATAGTAGACCACGGTTCTCTAAAACCAAATTGGCTGTTGACAATAGACTTTCGTAAATGAAACGTTTCAAATACTTGCCCAGGGTATCTATTAGACATTTTGGCCGAAATGAAGATGGTTCACCTGTTGGCTTATTTCCCTTTGGCAGGGGTACCAAATGCTGTTTTTTCCATGGATCAGGAAAAATTCCTTCCTTTAGACATCTCTGGTATGTTGTTATGAACATGTTGGACAGCTACTTTTACGGCCTTATTTGGAATTCCGTCGGGGCCAGGCGCCTTATTATCGTCTATTTTTCCACATGCTTTGGTCAGCTCGTCCATTGATATCTGCTGGGTTTCTGCTTCCCTGTTTTCTACCTCGACATAATGCGTAAGAGGTGGTATTTGTGGGAAAAGTGCTGTACAATAGATAGCAGAGTGTGCATGTTATTTGTGGAGCCCAACAGCCCTTTACTTGGCCATTACCATCCTATATGCAGTACTCCAAGGATTTAGTAACGAACACAGGCGCCTGAAGAATGTCTTTTACTTTCTTTGATCGCAGTTCTTAAGTGGCGTCTTGCCCCTCTAAAAGAGTTCAGATTCTCTTGAAAATCTGACCTGGAGTCTGAAAAATGTCAGACTTTTCAGCTAGACTTCTTGTCCTCCATATTTTTATTACTTTATCACTATCAACAATTTGGGAATTCACCATAGCATAATACACAACGTCTTTGCTTTCCAAGGATGAAGACGTCGAAGATGTTTACCTTTGCAGTATACGAGGGGCGTTCAATATATTCTCGGTATAGATATTTTTCAATATAATCTCCCCTAACATCAATGCATATGTTACATCTTGAGATAAACTTTTTTAAACCCTCAAAAAAATAAATTTCCTCTTTCTCTGCAAAATACCCATTTATTGCCGACTTGAGTTCTTCATCATCCGAAAATCTTTTTCCACGAAGACATTTTTTCAAATCCGGAAACAGGAAATAATCACTAGGGGCAAGGTCTGGACTATAGGGTGGGTGTTGGATTTCTTCGAAACCACAATCTCGCGCAGCGGCCTTGGAAACTCGCGCCGTGTGAACAGGAGCGTTGTCATGAAGAAGCAACACACCCGCTGCGAGTTTACCCCGTCTTTTCTTTTTAATTTCCTCCCGTAAATTATGCAAAGTGGAAGCGTAGGATGTGGCGTTGATGGTTTCACCTTTTCTTTTGTACTCAATGAGCAAGATTCCCTTTGAGTCCCAAAAAACTGTGGCCATGAGCTTCCGGCAGACGGAGTGACTTTGAACTTCTTCGGGGGGTCTGTTCCTTTTTTATGCCACTGCATGGACTCTTGTTTGCTTTCAGGGTCATAGTGGTGGACCCATGTTTCGTCCCCAGTAACAATTCGATCCATAACACCGTCCGCGTTCTCACTACACATCTCCAAAAGCTCTCTACAGCATGCGATTCTCACTATTTTCTGAGGCGCTGTGAGCATTCGTGGCACCCACCTTGCACTGACCTTTGAAAGGTTAAGATGGTCATGAAGAATGGTGTGAATGGTACCAATTGAAAGCTTGGTGATCTCTGCCATCATTTTCACCTTTATTCGGGCATCCTCAAGAACAAGTTTTTCGACTTCTTTGATGCTTTCTCCCGTACAAGCAGTAGCCGGGGCGCCGGAGCGGGGGTCGTCTTCAATGCTCTCTCTGCCTCTCTTGAACTCACTTGACCACTTTTGCACAGTTGATAATGAAGGTGCGGAACCCTGGTAAACAGCCACCATCTCTTCGTGAATAGTTTTTTGACTTTTTCCTTGCTTAGTGAGAAATTTAATTACAGCGCGATGCTCAATTTTCACTATCATCGTCTCAGTTGCCATTATGATTCTGTTTAACTAGAGATAAAACGCGAATTAA
Source organism: Volucella bombylans (assembly GCA_949129095.1). NCBI lineage: Eukaryota > Metazoa > Arthropoda > Insecta > Diptera > Syrphidae > Volucella > Volucella bombylans. The sequence continues at coordinate 19,849,081 of OX422141.1, forward strand.
TAATCACATTTATATGAAATTTTACATGAATGCACTAAAATAATAGTATTACTTGATAAATAAGTCAATTTATATATACAACCACAGCTTCATCCCGATACCGAGAATATGTTGAACGCCCCTCGTAAATGGGTCGTTCTATGTGATAGTGGAATGGTTATCTGGTCGTCATCTTAATAGCCTGCAAAAATTCTTCTTCCATATTTTCAGCACCTACTGGGACTCTTTTGGTTAGGTTCCCGTGTTCTTACATGCTTCTATTGGCCTTCTGGTAACATTTTTGAAAGCCTTTCCCATTACAAGATCTCTCGATTTCGTCGCGTAGGCAGCAGTTTATGCCTTTTATACGTTCAAACCATTCGTAGCAGTCAAAAGTCTCGGCGAGTTGTTCGGCTACATGTTATCTGCTAAGAGATCTTCCATTCCACTCGCAGTACCGAAAATCGTGTACCTTTTATGTATAGCATGGGTTGCGTCATGTTGGTGTCAATTATATGCTAGGCTATATATATTTTCTGCACTGCTAGGCAGTGCACCCGATGAGTATTACCCAACCAAGAGGAGAACGCCGTTTGTGGTACTCCTCGGACATAAGGGACCTATGAGTACTGTCGTTGACAGTACTTTCACAACATCTTTTATTTTTGAAACCCTGACAGTTGGTTATGAAGCCTCTTTCAGGCTTGTGTTTTGAAGTTTGGTTGCAGGCAATACCGTTAATTCCTGGTTCCAGTTTGATTTATAAGCCTGTATATGTATATGTATATAGTGCAAATATTTGTGAGGGGCCTAAATCAATTTGTTGTGCCAAACAAGTGGCAGATTGACAATTTTCAATTGTTTTCTGCAAATGTGAAAGACGGTAGTGGCTTAACTTTCCTTAGAAAACATCTTTTAATGAAGCAGCTCTTCTTAAGTGCCCATGAAATTTGATCAATGCAGCATAATTTATTTTTGCATATTGAAAATAACATTTCTGGTAAATACTCGTAGCACGCCTAATTGATTGCTCCTCCTTCTACCTGTGTAAGTGAGGTAATGAAAAATAAAAAAAAATACACCAAAATCACCAGAACATTAGTCTAAACCGCGCTTATGGGATCTATTCCAATTTGCCCACTTGGCCCCCTTGTTATTCTTTCTCTCCCATCAGGTCTAAAAAATTAAAACGTCCGGCAATTATTTTTTTCTCGTTTTTTTTTGCTTTCGTCCATACAAAAGAATCATCGAAATTACTTATTCACCCACGTTCTCATGCTTCAACCAGTCAAGACCACTAAAACCAGCCATATCTGTCCCAGCCTTTTACAATTGCTGTTGCTGGGCAGTATTATGAAAGCAATAGGAGGGCGAGTCTCAAGTAAGAAAAAAAGCAATACAAGAAAAAGTTCTCAAGAACCACTTAAGATTTTTTGGCCACTCATATTTAAAATCCATCGTATTGCCTGTCTTTGAAACCCCTCACCGCTTCTGGCATCTTCTGCTATTCTCAGTGTTATTTGTTATCCTGTTGGACTCATATCCTGTGATGACATGAAGAAGTAGAAGTTGGCTAAATGGAGATTCATTCATCCATATCCCATGCCTTCTAACATCAGCTTCTAACAAACAAAAATTTCTTCTTCTTCCCTTCGGTTGTGGCCAAATTCGCCTTCTCGCCGCGCCCTCACTTTGCTACTGACAACACAATAAATGGAATTTCGACTGCCAGAAAATTACCGGTACCACTTTAATGGACATTTTCCACTACATTGAAGAGAAATTCCCATTCCTTCTCTGGTATTGCCCAAAACACCACTACCACCTCCCTCCGACTCAAAGAAAACACCACGACGAAGTGAAAAAAGAAATCGATTTGAATTTTTCTTCTTTTGAAGGCGTCAAGTGTCTTCGAGTACCGAAGACAAGAGGCTGGGCAGAGCGACGTTAATTATTTACGAAAAATTAAACAACATAACATAAATTTGTTCGCTGCGCTTCAGCGGTTCGAATTCCAGTCCGCCATTGCCTTTGATACTCTACAGCAGCTGAGGTGAATGATCTTTATTTCCATCATCATCCGGAGTCTTATCATAGTCATCTCGTCATTTTCTATTCCATTGTTTGGTGCTTTTTCCTTCCAAGATATATATTTTCAATTTACTATGCTCCGAGCCATGGTTGCGCGGGATTTTTAATTTGCCTGCCCACTGCACCCTGGTATGTCAAAGCCATGATGGAAATGAATTAAATTAAATTAAGTTTAACGCAATTTCTGCAAGAGAATTAAGTATTTTCAGTAATTTCAGCGCTCTTGGGGGGAAAAAAGAAGAAAAAACGTGGACAAGCTGGTGGAGAAGGTAGAGAAAGTGCCAAACTTAATTTAAAGAAAACAATTTACCCGAAATTAGGTACAAGTAGGTATGTGGAACCAAATTAGGGTAACTATGACTCTTTTACAAAAAGAAAATGAAAGACAATGCGAATTATATAGTGAAGCCTGAAGCTTATATCTTTTAATCATAAACCTTCTAAGGCAAAGTCCTTCATTTAGTTTTCAACTTCATGCCCAGAACATATGTCTTGAGAAATTGCCTTGTCAAATACACTAACACCTACAGGCAATTTCACCTATTTTTTTCATGGAGATATTTGAAAACATGTGAATCAGCAAGAAACGGCATTTTTGCAAAGACATACCGTTCTATGAAAACACACTCCGGTGATACTAACTGCAACAGTCGGAGGCTGGTTGTTCTAGGCCAATTGTAAATGAATCATTGTTGTATCTTCTAAATAGTTCTAAATTTTGGTTATGCAGAAAAACTATGGAGGCAGCGGACGAAATCTCTGGATGCAATCAACGGTGGCATCTACAGTTCCAGTTAGGAAGAACTACTAAGTGTAATCCGTATATGAGATACTGCGACATATCCGGATACCAGGTCTATAGGGATATACCATAGAATACTGAGCCAGGGTATTGGAAAAGAGTTGCTGGCGGATGAACCACGGGTGGCCGTGGTGTTGTGGTACTAGCAATCGCTTCTCACTCGGAGGGTCAAGGTTCGAGTCCTACCCATGACAAGTTTTTTTAAGTTTTTCCCCACCCCTGGAGAGCTAATATCGAAACCAAATACACCTGAGTTTTCAAACCACTACAAAACAATTTTCCTTTCTCCTCCTTTTACCTTTCCGCTCACGCGTAAATTATAAAAAAAAAAACGGTAGCGCTCATAACCCAGAAGTAGGTTACTATCCTGATGTCCTATGGTCACAACAAAGGCCTGGCCATCCTGGTTGGGGGTTGTGCCGTCGGGGTATCTTCCCGACGATGTCAAAAAAAAACATACATAGTTATGAGAGAGACACAACCATCCTCGGATAATGAATCTCCTCAAATGGCAACTAGACCCGGAACGTTAATGGATTACGATTTGAGAGTATGTACCTGGAATGTGCGATCACTGTACTCAAAAGTTTGAATCTGTGCTCACGCTGTACAAGGCAGATATTACCGTGATCCAGGAGATACGATGGACAGGATCAGATAAAATGAAAAGGAAAAACATTTATTATAGCAGCCATAAATACTAGCATAGGGAAAAAGCCATGAAGCCCACGGAGCCAGTCCAGAGTATGACGTCAAATTTGTGCAATACTAAATTCGGAAAAAATCTTTGGCTGGTTGGTCAGTAAGCACAGAATATACGAAATGACAACAGACAATGGCTACTCACTAATCGATTTTGCAGCAACTCGTAATTCGGTAGTAAGTAGCACTAGGTGTCCAAGGCTAAGGACCCACACAGCAACCTGTCGCTCTACAGACGGTCGAACCACCAGCCAAATCGACCATGTGTTAATCGACGCGAGGCACGCATCCAACATCCTCGACGTGCACACATTCCGAGGGGCAAACTTCGACTGTGACCATTTTCTTGTTGCGGCTAAATTAGAGCTCGATTATTCAACGAGAAAAACCTGCAAACTGTCCAGAAGAAGAAATTGGACGCCTAAACACACCTGGAGTAGCCAGAGTCTACAGAGAGCGTCTGAGTGAGAAACTCTCCACTGCGCATTCACCCACCACCAATGCCAACAATCAGTGGTGCCAGTAACGTGAAATCACTAAGGTGATCAGAACCACTGTAGTGTTCCACCCACCCCAGAGAAGAGCCCATGGTATGATGATGAATGCGTATACCGAAAAACGGTGTCAGAAGATGCACATAAGAAAAGGCAGCAGCACAAAACAAGGGCAGCGAGGGAAGCGTATCGAGCCAGGAGAAGAAGATCCTGCGTAGAAGGAAAAGGGCCTACTCAGCCTCCAAGCTCAGGGAGACAGAAGAGTCCCGCGATTGAAACAAAATCCAGAGATTTTACAAGAAGGCTTTTCGAAACTGCAAAGGAAACCTAGTCACCGAAGCACAGGGGATAGTAGATGTGTTTAAGCGGCATTTCCAGCAGCTGCTTAAAAGACATCATGTAGAGATAGTGATAGGGCAAGCAGAGAACCCACATCCAGTCAATGAAGAACCAGTTCCACCACCCAGTATAGAAGAAGTCGGCTTAGCTATTAAACAGCTTAAGAACAACAAGGTCGCAGGCACTGATGGAGAAACAGCGGACCTCTTCAAGTACGGTGGCGATGCTTTGGTAAGGCGCATGTACCAAATTATCAACCAAGTAAGGGTGGAAGAAAGCATGCCCGATGACTGGACTATCAACTCCATATGCCCCATTTACAAAAAAGCGATCCTATGTATTGCAAGAACTATCCAGGCATATGTTGCATATAAGATCCTATCCAACGTACTGTGTGAATGTCTCCAACCGTTCTGCAACGCACTAATCGGCACGTATCAGTGTGGCTTCCAGCCCGGTAGATCGACTATAGACCAAATTTTCACGCTGAGACAAGTCCTAGAAAAGACCAACGACTTTCAGGTCGAGACTCACCACCTATTCATGGACTGCAAAGCCGCATATGATAGTATTCACCATCAGGAGCTCTATACGGCGATAGCGCTGCAATGTATACTTTGAAAGTAGCTCTTCTGAACTATTTCAAACGTGCACCGGATTTCGGCAAGGAAATGCGCTATCATGTGACTTCTTCAATCTCGTTCTTGAGCAGATAGTGCGCAGGGCAGTTGTCAACATAATGCATCCTTATCCGGAATGACGAGAAGTTAAACTTCAATAAACCCCTATAACGCGCCAGGTGGGTTATTGAAAATGAGTTTGGCATTCTAGTGGCGAAGTGCCGTGTATTGCAAATTATTATACATTAAATGAGTAACCGGATATGTAGTGTTACACAATTTTGTAAAATTTAATGTCGGTTGGAATATGTTGATATTCACAATACCAACGATGCAATTGTTGATCGAGGCAAATAAAGATGTCAAGCGGAATCTCTTTCTAGGGCGAAGTCCATCAGCTCAAACCTTTGTCCACAATCAGCGTGTTGATTTAAGACATTACTTATTTAACAATAAAATTTAAAAACACTGAATTAGGATGTCGGCCGATCAAGCAATTGATTCTCGACGTCTCTAAGAAAGACTGTAGACTATCCAACTCGGTTTTGTTAACCACATAAGTACACAAGTGTAATTAGCACAATATCGTGAGATGTTTGCTATGAGAGTGATGAGAGCTAAGTGAGTTTCCGGCTTAAGCTCGCATCAGGCTGCGGTACCTCAGCGTTTGTAAGGTGGCTTTGGGTGCTATAGGGACTTTAGAACTGAAGCGTTTACTCACCTTCCTACGAAGGAGTAGTACAATTGATTATGTCTTTTACCGATTGTTCCATTTCGATAGAAATATTTACCTTCCATCTTGAGGTTTCTGATAATCAAAATAATCGATTGACTATTAAGAAATTAATTAAGATCAGTCGTTCTCTTCGTCTTTAGCATGCGTATTGCAATAATTGACCATCATCCTTCGTCAGACATCATTAAATGGGTTGAGTAGTCCACACATTTTCAAGAGGACAGATTTTTTTAATTAGAAAGTGTAAGTCGCAGTAAATCGGAAAAATCAACTCTCACACAAAAACCAGACGAGTGAGTGTTGTAAAAAGAAGAAAAGTGCGGGCACCAAAAGAAAAAAAAAATAAAACGATAAAATTGAAGACTTGAAAATAAAAGAAAAGGAAAACACTAAACGAGGGAAAGACCAATGAGTTGGAAAATTCCCAATCACAAACGGAAAAACTAATTTGTTTCTAGTTTCGATTCCGGTATGGTAGTGGCAAAAAAAAAGAAAAAAACGAGAAAAATCATCGACGAAGAAAATGAGGAAGAAGAACAGAGTACGACTCGATGAATGAGTGGAAAAAAAGAATCAAACTCTACTGAATGAGCTTTGCGGTTTATTGGACGTCACATTTACTTTGTGTGCAGTCAGAAGGGCTCTTCAAAAGTGCTTCGTTCTCCTATGGGACAGCCCGCCACAGTGCAAATGGGTAGGGTATGTACATACTCGTATATTCCTGTTCTCTCTTTGCTTCACTTTCATTTGTTTTCTTCTTTGGTGTAGTACTGCAAATCACTCAGTAGTAGCAAAGTAGACACGCGCATATAAAGTCGAAACTACGAGTATTATACAACTCTCAGCGCTCGGGAACTCAGAACTCAGAACACAGAACTTACAAGCCCTCAAGGAGCTTAGCTGCTAATTAGAAAAAGTTAATTAAACAATATATCAGTAATATTTTTTTTCTACTCTTCTCAACTCAAAGAAGAACACGAAGAAATGGGGATGGCGATGCAGACGTCGAACGTGTGAGTGGGTGTCGGCACATTGAACGAAATGACTTTTTTGTGACAAGTGTCAGGGCTTGTGAAATAAACCCAAGCTTATATGGATCCGTTTTGGTGTTCGTATATATAGTAATGATCTTGCTTAAATGGATAATTTGTTTGTCACTTACTGACGGACCAGGAACAATATCTGAAAGAAGAGTTTGACAGTTTCGAAAAGCAGCTGCTCAAAAGGTTCAGATTATGAAAGAAAAACATACGTTCGAGTCAGTAATTGTAACTGACATTTACTGCCCGAAGAAGTTTGGATTTGTATTTGTTTTCAGCAAGCTAACTTGCAAGTATGGGAGGTCGATAGTGAAGAACATATGTCGTAATAAGCATGTGAGTCGAGGGAAGTAGCAAACATTATTGGCATAAGGAAGAACTTCTACATTACTACAATAGCGGCAAGTCGATCCAAAATCTGGATTAAATACATGTCGAGTACTGAACGAAAAGACAGCCATCTCCACTCTTTGTCAAATGTGGTGAATTGAGAACCCTTTTGTGTCACAGTGTCAGGTGGTCACAACACGGTCCGAACCAGAAAACCTCTGCAGTTATAAATCTCTTTGCTCGACTACCTCCAGCCAGTCACATCAAGATGGTTGAGGCCCCTTCCTAAAGAAGATCTACTTCTACTGTGTAGCTAACAATCGGGGACTCCCGGGTCGAGGAATTGATATCCATTAGCTCTACATGTCCTATGTATCACAGGCAACTAATGCACACTTCTCAGCTTAATGTCGCTGTTTTTTGAAAATAAAGTAAAATTAACAAAAATCAATTATTTTCCGTATGTTATGGCTATATGATTAGAAAGAGTGACCATTTTCCAAGTTCATTCATGTACTCGTAGCTGCCTCGACTAGCTAAGCAGTAGTGCATCATGTCAACCCAATTTTATTTATTTATTAATTCATGTACATGTAAGATAGAGTCTTTTTAAATTGTGCAAGTTAGGCAAAAATAAATTACAAAATTAAATAAAAAGAGAATAATATTATGGTATAGTATTAGGAAGGAAAAAGATGTGAGAGAAGGACATAAAGGTATAGAAATTCCATCAGTAAGATTGCGCTAAATATTTAAAAATTTCATTTGTAAATAAATATATTTGTGTTGCTTGATTGTTTGACATTCGCTTGTAGACAATGCCATAGATGAATAGCATGGGTAAAGAAACTTCGACTAGTGGAAAGATACTTATATCTAGGTAAAATTATTTGCCGTGTCCTTTGGTTACTAGCAAATTTTATCATATCAAATAAAGAGTCTGGTTCGTTTGTAGTAATTACTTTTTGAAGCAGTAGTATGGTTCTTAAATTTAATAAGGCTATAAAGGATCAGCCGGTTATTCTTTTAGCTAAGTGCGTAATGTAATCTGACCGTTTAATGTCAAAGATGTATCTTGGGCAACTACTCGTATTATATGCCACAGTGAGTTTTCTCTTCTACACATAGTCCAAGTCTGCGTATACATATTTCGTATCCGTAAAGCAGTATCAGCAAAATAAAAGATTTTACCAATTTCAGTTTAACAGCTATCGGAAGGTAGATTTTTGTGGGGCTTAGATCATAAAGAACGCCATACACTTTTGATACTACCTTGCTTACGTATAAATTCCAAGTAAATATACTAGTGAGATAAACTGCAAGATTTTTTACCCTATCAACATACTCTATGGGAGTGTTGTAACGAGATATTGGGACGAAATCTCCGGTTTGTCTACTTCTAGTAATGATAATGGCTTTTGAATTAAATGGATTGAGACTAGGCTCATTTTTTTGTTGACAAAGAATAGATTCTCTTAAGATCTGCCACAGCAGCAAGTGCTTCGCTAACAGATGGGACGTATACTTCTTCGGTTCCCTCATCTTCAGTTGCATTTTTTGTCGTCGTCATCAGAATTATTCTTTTGAATATCTGACACAATATTCTCATCTGTAAGAAAGTGTACAAATTTGCTTTAGATTTGAAAATTTTTCTTAATAGAGTAAACATACCTCAGATGTTACCAACTCATTTTCGTTATCTATCAACTTATCCCAATCTACTTCAAATTTTGAGAACATTTGTATTTGTCGAGCCCACTCTGCTAGTGGAATTTCATCTTCACCTTCGTATTTATTCTTACTTTTGTTATGGCAACCAGCGTATCGAAAGCAGTTATTTATAGTGTACATTGACACTTCATCCCATGCCTTAGCTATCATTAAGATGGCATCAAGAACCGTAATTTTGTAATCTTGTTCGGAATCAATATGTTTCATAATTTCTAAAATCGCAATTTCCTGAACTGAGTCTTAAGTGATTTAATGATACCTTGATCCATAGGTTGCAAAACAGACGTGGTATTCGGGGCAGAAATGCGAATTTAATAGCTTTTAAGGCTTGGATGTGTGGATGTGCCGCACAATTATCAACCAAAAGTAAAATTTTCCGTTTTTTTTTTGTTAAAAGCTCTTTGTCCCATTCTCGCAATACCCTTTCGAAAATAATGGACGTCAACCATGCCCTTTTATTATTTCCATATAAAACTGGTAGGGTTGTAACATTTTTGAAACAGCGTGGAGTTTTAGATTTGCCAATTACCAAAAGCTTTTTTGTTCTGTTCCCGTCATATTAGCAGAGGCTAAGGCTGTCAAACGTTCCGTAGACATTTTTCCTCCCACGCATTTTTCTCCACTGAATTTAAAATTTTTGTCGGGGGTCATTTTATTAAAAATACAGTTTCATCGGCGTTAAAAATTTCGTCGTCTTCAAATCCTTCCCGAAGCTTGGGGAATACTGTAGTCAACCAATCATCGCAAACACCTTGTGATACACCAGCACATTCCCAGCTTATTTTTCCCAAAACGATATTATGTCGTATCCAAAACCTTCGTATCCAACTCATAGAAAAAACGAAGTCTTTTACGCCTAATAATTTTGCGAAATCCGTAGCCTTTTGCTGAAGTATTGGAACACTTATAGAAACATTCATACTTCTCTGTCCTTAAACCAATTTAATAAGGCCTTTTCAACATCTATGAACTTTGCACTTCGCACTTTTTTTATTTTAGTAGAACTCACCTCAAATTGTTCTTTTATTTTTTGTTTATTTTTTTAAATTTTTGAAACAGTTGGTTGGGATATTCCAAGTTCCTTGCAATAGAAAATGTCGCTTATTTATTGTCACCATATTGTATCGAATAAAAATCAACGCTTGATAAACACCTCAGATATACCAGACATGGATATCGAACAGGGCATGTGATGAAATTACCTTTAAATTACTTTTCTGCGTACGTCCACGTCTGTAAGTACAGACCAGCTGTTTTGGCACTTAGTGAAACACAGGTAGATCCCCGCCCACACCTCTCAGATCATTCTGATCTGAAGCTACCTGGCTACGAACTAGTGCCATTATTCTTCTCTCACCGCGGTCTCGCCATTTATGTGCTTAGTGATGTAGCTGACCAAACTCCACCACAATGTGATCCATGTTCCAATCCGGAATTCAACTTCATGTGGTTAAAATTCCATATCCCCAAACTGGACAGCAATTCAACCTTTAACGAGTTTGATGCGCTGTCTGACTCCATTCAGAGAATTGTATCCCTGTATCCTCATACTGAAATCGTTATTACGGGCGACTTCAATATACACAATTCTGGGTGGCTTCGACATACTGGACAGACAACACCCGAAGGACGATGTGTTGAGATCTTCGCTGCGGACAACAACCTAACGCAGCTTGTAAATGAGCCCACGCGAATACCAGACGTTGATAGTCATACCGCCAACAACCTGGACTTGTTTTTAACTTCTCACCCTGATAAGTACACCATTGATATGCTCTCCCCTCTAGGCTCGTCGGACCATTGTGTCATATCAGCTAATTTCTCGTACACCGACCACACAGTTAGAGAAAAAATTCCTAAAAGAACCGTATGGCAATACGAGAAAGCCAACTGGAGCGGTCTTAACAGCTTCTTTAGGAATTTTAACTGGTCGTTATGCTTCCTCGATAACGACGTGGATGCCGCTGCTAATATGATTACAGACACCATTCTCTTTGGAATGAGATCCTTTATTCCTCATCGGATGAAGAGTATCAAACCAAAAGAAAAGGCATGGTACGACTCGAGCTGTAAAGAGGCCGTCAGGGTTAGAGAAATGTTTTTTCGGTCCTACAAGACCAACCCGACAGAGGAAAACCGAAAAAAGTTCAAACGAGCCAGAAATGACTGCAACGCCTTTCTTAAGCGTGTGAAATTCCTATACGACCAAAAACTGAGGCAAAAAATTCTGCAATGTCCCAAAGGCAGTAAAAATTTTTGGTCGTTCGTCAAAAACATTAGAAATTCCGCCTCATCTCCATCCCAACGCTCATTTACAATGACATTCCAGCTGTCAGCTCTTTGGATAAGGCCAATCTGCTTGCTGCACACTTTGCGGCCAGCTCAATACTCCCAGATTGTGCTTTGTCTCCGCCTACACTTGAGTGCGTCGAATCTTCAATGGGACGAATCTACTTTCGCACTCGTGTAGTAGCAAGAGTACTTAAAGATCTCAACATACATAAATCCGCTGGTCCAGATGGTATATCTCCCCTTCTTCTGAAGAGGTGTTCTTCCTCGCTGGCAAAACCAATGCGTAAGCTTTTTCATCAATCCTACACTTTAGGACTCTTCCCGAGCAGATGGAAAACAGCATTTGTCCAGCCCATCCCTAAAAAAGGCAAATCATCTTCTCTCTCCTCCTACAGACCCATTGCACTTACGTCCCTTCTTTCCAAGGTCATGGAAACACTGATAAATCGTCAGCTCATGAAATATCTCGAAACACGAAAACTTCTCAATGACCGGCAGTACGGTTTTCGTAGCAACAGGTCCACTGGTGATTTGATGGCATGTCTTACCGAAAAGTGGAACCAAAGCGTACATCAATCTGGCGAAAGCAAGATAGTTGCACTTGATATTTCTAAGGCATTTGACAGAGTTTGGCATCTAGCTCTTTTGTCGAAAATGCGTGCATTTGGGATCGACGACTCTCTTCTTCAATGGATTAGAAATTACCTTTCGGAACGTTCAATTCCAGTTGTCTTGGACGGTTTCAAGTCTGATATTCACAAAATAAATGCTGGTGTGCCCCAGGGCTCTGTTCTGTCACCGAAACTCTTTTTAATTTTCATTAACGATCTCTTGTCTGCTACTTCTAATCCAATACATTCCTTTGCTGATGACAGTACTCTCTGCGTTTCATATTCGTTCCCGGACTCACGGCCCTGCTCTTCGGCTGTAGTACGAGAACGGCAGCGTATGCTAAGCTCATTAAATTCCGATATCAACAGCATAACCAATTGGGGAACTATCAATAGAGTGGAATTTAATGCTTCCAAAACACAATGCTGTCTGCTGTCTTTAAAGCGAAATTTAAACACCCAGCCATTATCTATGAATGGCACTTGCATCGTCGAAACCGAAAAACTTTCCATTCTCGGTATGTGTGTCAATGACAACTTACGTTGGAATGATCACATATTTGATGTCGCCAAAAATGCTGCGAAATGTCTAGGTTTCCTCAAGCGATGTACGAAATATTTTACCCCCTCTGATCTGGCCTCAATATATAAGGCATTCATCCGCCCAAAATTGGAGTACAACTCCCACATCTGGTCAGGTGCTCCTAAAACATCTCTGCACCTGCTAGATAGGATTCAAAACCGTGCGATAAAACTTATTGACGATACTAATATCAGTCAATCAATGGACACCCTCGAACACCGACGAAATGTCTCGTGTCTCACTTTGTTTTATCGCTATTTCCACCACCAGTGCTCCACTGAAATCGGCAGTAGCATTCCGCCCATTCAAACTTTCAACCGTAACACCCGTCTCGCTATGAATGCTCATCAGTATACCCTCAAGCCCATTTTCGGACGTACTCTAAAATATCGTGATTCGTTCCTAAGCCGTACAACTCGCTTATGGAATGCCCTGCCGATCTCTGTATTTCCTGGTCATTATAACTTGCAAACATTTAAAAACAATGTACATCGGTACCTCTCTTTTCTTCCTCCCTAAATTTCCTTTGCCCGCGCTGTGTACAATCACCTTAAGAGTACTCAAACCCCGTGAGCGCGCGCTCATTATAAAAAAAAATAAAAAAATAAAAACATTAGATACGAGTACATATAGACATGTAAAAACATGCACAGACCAGTCACTACCGTCGCTAAAGGAAAATTAACCATTGTCTATGTACGCATACCCTTGTACATGGTATATGTCCATACATAATGTCGGCACATGCATACATATTTAGAAGAAGAATGAAAATATCAACACGTAAAAATGTAAAAATGTTAAACGGAGTTTTGCCGGGACTTTGAAAATATATTGTTATATCCGGTTCATCGCTATATCAGGTATTCTTATAACCAATTTTTACCGTATATGATGTGCGGAGGTCATGAAACATTCGGCTATATAATTTGTAAAGCATAAAAAAAGAAGATGTCCTAGTATGGAAACTTGATGGACACCCAAGGGGACGTGGGGAAGTGAAGAGTGTTTGGTGCCATTAGACACATATTGTTGGCGGCCAGATAAATATAAGGCTATTAATTTGCACACGGAACTTTTGAAGGAGAATTAACTATGCAGTCAAACGCCTTTGGAGAAGTCAAAGAGGCTCAACATAAAAGGAAGGATTGCTATGCGTCGATATTCACTGCTATTCGATTTTGGTAATGGAAGAATTTTAGCAACTTTCCACTTATTGGGAAAAACGGACGTTGTTAATATAGGAGGAAAGCAGGAAGGAGAGTTTGTATGAAAGTCGGGTATACACTATCAGAGCCAAAAGCTTTTGATTTGATCTTTGAGATTGTTTGACCTACACATACTCGTATATCATCAATTCCAGAGAGTGAAAAGTATCTTCTCGTTGGTTGTCGAAGGAGGCAGAGATGTTCTGTTGAATAAAAAATACTGCGATTGCTTTCAACAAACTTCCTATTTAGTGGGTGGTAGTGGGCTGGCTTCTAAATCGGAAGGTTCGTTGTTCGAATCCCAGCCTCGCCCGAAAGACACATTCATTTTTTCAGTTAACGAAAATCAAGTGAAATGAGTAGTTGACTAGAAATCAAGATCAAGCCAACTTCCACTATGAATTTAGTCTCCCCATTAAATGTTGGATGCCACCCATGGAGCGAAATAACCACTGAGCCCAAACATCTTTCTTTCTCTCTCTATCCAATTTTCCAAAAAACTTAACATATGCTGAGGCATTACGAGTATAAGAGTAATCATACCCACTTGAGTGTTAAGTTCTTTAGAAAAAAATAAAAAAATTAATTAGACTTAAGCCCGGATACCACGAATATTACTCCATAATTTGAAACTTGAGTCCTTCGGGTTGAATTTATCTTGTTAAAAGATATTTTTGTTTGATCCTATTAGAAGCGATACTGCGTTTCGTGGTCAATGGCATATTCTTTATAAATAGCTGAGCGTTTATATCTTCCCCATCTAGAGCAAACGGGATTGCTTTTTTTACAAGGCTGAAAACGTCCCAAGTTAACCATGGAATGTTGGGCTTATTAGTTTTTCTGCAGTGTTTTAAGGGTACATGTTTATGAAATAAAAATAAGATGTAATACAATTTTGAATATATTCCACCTGAATATTGACCTTGCTTGTTGTATATATCGGCAACCAGTCCAGATTTCGGCTATCGTTAAACAGTGCTTCTAAAGTGATTTTGGAAAAATTGTATGATTTTATTGGATTTTCTTATGCACAAGATGGAAACGCATTAATTGTAAGGAAAATTATGTCGTGATGTGAAAATGCTGGAGCAGGAATTTGATCAAAAGGATTACCGAATCCATATTAGAAACTAAGAATACATCTACGAGTAACAGCGAAGGTTTTTTATTAGGCATGAAGTGAGATGGTTGAGTACTATTTGTAAAATAAAGGTTAAAGGACTCTACCGTACTAATTAATTAGTTATTATTACCCTCTAATATATTTAAGTTCCAATCTCAACATTCGACACAAAATCGTCTGCTTCGTTGTTGAGATTGGGTATGACTTTATAGTAATTCACACGCGACTTACGGTCAGGACGCATTAACTGATACACTATTTGCACACGTATTTGCATAGGGTTTGGAAAATTGTGCCTCTGCTAAGCCAAATTTGTTAAAAAATTTTAAGTACCAGTATGATGTTTAGGAAGGCCCATGAGAGCTCATTAACATCGTCTAAAAACTATTTGGACATTAAAGGTCTCGATGATATTGTTTCAAATTTCTCTTGTTACGGAGAAACGATCGCTTTCCATAGAAACAGGACTTTTTATACCTTCACAAATGAAGGTTGTGAGTATTGGTATGCACTTTTTAAATTTTCCGAATTACCCTGGTTACTTTCCAGGCCTTAGATTCTACTAATTGCGACAACCGAGATAGCTGACAAATGTTTTCGTTAGTTCATTAGGCAAACATTATTCCGAACAAATATTGAAAATAAGCTTTTTCAATGCTCCCTATCATGTCATGGTAGAACTGTGTGAAAGCCACCCTGCCAGATTTACGTATTTGATTCACTTAGATGACGCATCTGTCCTCCTTGTCTAAAACCTTTGTGACATTGTGGGTTCCGGTTTATTCATTACCGACCCTTGACGGAGCAGCGATAATTCTCCATAGCGATGATTGATGACTTTTTCAGAAATGTTGAAACTAGACATGGCGTTGTATAGCTTGTCCCTATGTACGCTGTCATATGCAGCTTTGAAGTCGACAAATAGATGGTAAATGTCGATTTGAAATCCCAGGGTCTTTCCAAGATCTGCAGCACTGTGAATATTTGACTGATGGTGGAATTCCCTGCCATGAAACCAGACTGGTATCTACCAACCAGATTGTTCATGAATGGTTTTAGATGCTCATTTACAACGACCAACAAGACCGTATAACCATGCGTATCTTACAAATAAAAAGATGCGTGTTCCACGCCAGGTCATCTGCAGTCGCTTTAAATATGTCAGGAGGCAGACTTTAACATGGTTGAATGGTTCATTCTGCCTGACAGCGGTATTTTGGCCATCATCGTCGTTATACAGTCTGTGGAAGTAGTCTTTCAACAGACTGCAGCTCTACTACATGTTCGTCTTTGTAACCTTCCATTCTAGCCGGGTAGACATGTTTGTTCTATCCTTAGATAGAGCTTTCGAGCGTCATCCCTGCAGTAACGTATCTCCATTGCCTCCATCGCCCACTTTTTGTCGTTTTTCTATTTCTTTTCGAGATACCTTTGCTTTTTAGTTCTTTTCATGAGCAGCTCTAGACATAACTTGAAGCGCAGCTTTATATGCTTCTTGCTTCCTGCATGTACCTGCCTACATTCAACCAGAGATTTGTTTATGACAACGCTTTGAAACCAATCATATCACAAACAGCTCAATATTGACAGAGTTTGAAGGAAACGCGTTCGGCATCGATTCAATTCGTGACATCCGAATTCGTAACTTTGCGTTGAGATATCATAGCACACTTATGCGGTAATTACTGGGGTACTAAGCATATGTTCGGTCTAGGAAATGGTAGAATTCAGTCTTGATGCTGTCATACTTGCCCTCTGTAGAGGCTTGAACACAAATCCGGCTACTTTATCCGAAAAGGCGTTGGCTTACATGATGGTAGATGGATTTTTTGTTATGATCGTTGGTTATCTCTTGGATATAAGAGTTGGAGTTGATGGACAGAGACTTAAGGTGCAACGCTTTTACCTTTCGAGAAAATTTTCGAACGCAGTTCGAAGCGAGTTGTGTTGGCAACTGTTCTTGTCTACACTCTTCATCAAACCAGCATATCAGTTGTGGTAGTTCTAGTGGCTTCTTTGCATCGATACCACTGAACTTCGACACTTAGGGCAGGTTTACAAAGAGCTTGTAAAGCGGTTAAGGTATACTCGATCTTTGTTGTGATTACAGTAAATCAACTTTAAGACTTCTCTCAGTATATCTTAGTAGACGTATCAAGTGGATGGTGGGAATCTTAATTGACCTTTCGGACATTTGCAATACTGGAGGAGTACCTAGAGTCGATCCTGTAATCAAGATGATCCTCTTGATTAGGTAAGTAAACATTATGCTAGCTATAGCACTATTCTACCCCGTATCAGAGCGTATTACCCTATGCTTTTCGATTGTCCTTTCAAAGATGTCGTCATTTGCTTATTTGGCATAAAAATCACTTAAAACATTTATATCGTCATACTTAAGACATTGCACCTAGGTTTTGTCGAGGAGCTCGTAGAAATATTCTTTGTTTATAGAGCTTTCGCTTGTTCTGAACCTTGTTTTGGACGGTCGTTAACAGTGGTTCTACTCTTATCCGAAGCCCTTGGTTTCGTCGCAATCTCCCGGTTTTTAGGTAATCGAGTTGTGAACTCTAACCGCCGGGTATTCTGACAGTAGCGTCCACTTAAATGATATGATAACTGCCATCGACCTATTACATGTCCATTTGCCACCATCTATATTTCAGCACCCTTACTAGTACTGATTGACCTCAGCTTAAAATATTTAAAAGTAACTGCCAAAGTCTGCCACCCTTGAATCAATCGAATTCATCCGCCTTAGGTCTTCTTATACGCTTTTGTCTTTTTTGGCAGGACACTATTGCGTAGCGAATTTGTTCATATAAGTAAAGTCGGGTTTGACGAGACCAGAGTCCGATGGCTATCCCGCAGCTTTAGTTAAAGCACTGGACATGGGTACTTATACGACGCTAAGTGCCTTCCCTAAATGCAGTTGTAAGCAAAAATAATACTGTTGACTTGGACACATGGAAATTTACGTATTAACAATAGACTTAGTAACTATATGCCGTCTGAAGCGGATTGCTATATTAATTTTTGTAATAAGAAAAGTACTCTGTGCCAAAACCCGGTTATTGGGCAAATATTGTCTTAAAACAATCTCGATAACTTCCACACCCAGTGGAGATTGCTAAGTGAAACGTCCACTAAATACCTCTTTCATTAGCCAAATAAACCAAATAATACCAACCCAAACCTGAAGATCGTGCCATTGTACAAATTCGTTGCCATAGGGCACAAAAAAAAGTGAGTAGCATTTCCACTCTCATATTATACATAAATCCGTTGACAGACATTTGCTTTTTCGTTTGCCTTCTACGAGAACGTCAGGCTTACGATGACATGTTTCCCATGGCATGTACCAGAAATGTCATGTCATCGCGATTAACAATAACTCAAACGCAATACTTCACTTTATATTGCATTGCTGATGATGATAGTGCTTGGTGGTGGCATCATCACCGCTGATGCCACATCATATACTCCACCGGCTGGTAAGCCTAAGGATACGATGAATCTGAATTCAAATGGCTGTCTGCCATTGCTTTTACAATGGATACTTACATAAGTATTCGTACGTACGCGGCGGACATTACGCGCAAAAATTAATTTAAAATTTATACGTTACTAGGCGCAACCTACGAATAACTCAGAGGGAGATAGAAGACAACTCACCGCTTTTTCCCATGAGGCCTTCATCAGCAACAGTACCCAGTACGAGTCTCAATACAAATTTTAGTTGAAATTTCAGCGCCAATTTCAGCCTCGTCCTGGCAATGTTGCTGCGATTTCCCTCAATGAATGACGCGCGCATTGTAAAACTGTCAACGTTGTAAAATAACTTCCGCTCATAAATTTGTAATAAATTTTAAATGAGCCACGCTTGCAGAGTGTCATGTCGCGTGCGTCGCCCCGAAAATATCCTACTGTCACAAGGACTTTGCAAGCGAGCAAATACTCCACCATCGAGTAAAGTAGGTGAGTGAATGTGAGTTGGTTTCGGTACTACTAGCCATATAGTTAAGTATGTCGTTTACATGCGGAATGACGATTACAGAACACATATTCCAACCAGGATGATGGGGCGGAGAAAAAAATCCCTGAAATCGGGAAGAAAGAAAAACGGTCGTTGACAGGTAGGTGTCACGCACATGCATGTTTCGAATACAGGCAGATGGCCGGGTGGTAGAGAGGATGCGTTTTTCGTTTAATTAATATTTTTATTCAGCCTTACGGGATGAGACGTGCCAACAGTGAAAGCTTTGAGGTGACAGAGAGCGCAACAAGGACGACGTTTTTCAGTGTGATAAAAGTGTAATTAATTTCTGTCTGTTATGTGTTTAGCATGCCACCTTTGTTATATGCTGCGTGGTAGGTGTTTATTGGTATTTATTGCTATTAATGATAATTTTGTGGCAATTACGCTTATGTAAATTTGTTTTAGAACCAGTGGATAAATTTGCTGCGGGGTGCGCAGTCTATAGAGGAAGTGCAATGGAATTTGCTTTGATAATCATGTCATGGTTAAGGTAATTAGAGCGAAACCTGATGTTGGCACTTGATGGTGGTTTTTACTCTTCGATTTTACTTCATTTTATTTAAACTTTCACTATGAAAATATGTTTGAAAAAAAAGGTACATTTTTTAGCAAGAGATGTGCACGTTAATTAAAACAAAATCATTAGTTTTGATTACTCGAGTATATAATAATTTTGTGAGAGGTAAGTTGGAGTTGATTGCCATCAATCAAAGTCACAATTTTTCTATTTCGGTTCAGTCCACATCCTTTGACATCCTCTTAACAGTAAGAGTTAAACACTTCCAAATCGCGTATCAGTGTCGTCGGTGTTTAGGGAATTTAAATAACTTGACCCAGCTTGTAAATGAGCCCACACATATACCAGACGTTGTTAGTCATATCGCCAATACCCTGGACTTGTTTTTAACTTCTCATCCTGATAAGTTAAAGTCGATGTGCTATCCTCTCTAGGCGTACTGTGTCATATCAGCTAATTTCTCGTACACCGACAACACAGTTAGAGAAAAGATTCCTAAAAGAACCATATGGCAATACGAGAAAGCCAATTGGAGCGGACTTAACAGCTTCTTTAATAGTTATTCGTTATGTTTCCTCGATAACGACGTGGATGCCGCTGCAGATATGATCTCAGACACTATTCTCTTTGGATTGAGATCCTTTATCCCTCACCGGATGAAGAGTATCAAACCAAAAGAAAAGGCATGGTACGATTCGAGCTGTGAAGAGCCTGTCAGCGTTAGAGAAATGTTTTTTATGTCCTTCAAGACCAACCCAAGAGAGGAAAAATGAAAAAAGGTTAAACGAGTCAGAAATGACTGCAACGTCTTTCTAAAGCGTGTGAAATTTCAATACGGCAAAATTTCATTAGAAATTCTGCCTCATCCTCGATTCCAACACTCATTTACAATGGCATTCCAGCTGTCAGCTCTTTGGACAAGGCCATTCTGCTTGCTGCTCACTTTGAGGCCAGCTCAACACTTCCAGATTATGCTTTGTACCCACCTACACTTGAGTGCGTCGAACCTTCACTGGGACGAATCCACTTTCGCATTCGTGTAGTAGCAAGAGTACTTAAAGATCTCAACATACATAAATCCGCTGGTCCAGATTGTATATCTCCCCTTCTTCCGAAGAAGTATTCTTCCACGCTGGCAAAACCACTGCGTAAGCTATTTCATTGGTCCCACTTCTTAGGACTCTTTCCGAGGAGATCGAAAACTTATTCTCTCTACTCCTACAGACCCATTGCGCTTACGTCCCTTCTTTCCAAGGTCATGGAAACGCTAATAAATCACCAGCTCATGAAATGTCATCAAACACGAAAACTTCCTAATAATCGGCAGTACGATTTTCGTAGCAACAGATCCACTGGTGATTTGATGACATGTCTCACCGAAAAGTGGAACCAAAGCGTACTTCAATCTGGCGAAGGCAAAATAGTATTTCTAAGGCATTTGACAGAGTTTGGAATCAGGCTCTTTTGTCGAAAATGCGTCCTTTCTCGATGACTCTCTTCTTCAATGCATTAGAAACTACCTTTCAGAACGTTCAATTCAAGTTGTCTAGGATGGCTTTAAGTCTGATATTCACAAAATAAATTCTGGTGTGCCCCAAGGCACCGTTCTGTCTCCGAAAATCTTTTTAATTTTTATCAATGATATCTTGTCTGCCACTTCTAATCCAATATATTCCTTTGCCGACGACAGTACTCTCTGCTTTTCACATTCGTTCCCGGACTCACATCCCTGCTCTTCGGCTGTTGAACGGGAACGGGAGGGTATGTTAAGCTCATTAAACCAGTACAACCAATTGGGGAACTATCAACAGAGTGGAATTTAATGCTTTCAAAACAGAATGCTCTCTGCCGTCGTTAAAGCGAAATTTAAATACCCAGCCATTATCCATGAATGACACTTGCATCGTCGAAACCGAAAAACTTTCCATTCTCGGTATGTGTGTCAATGTTGGAATGACCACATATTCGATGTCGCCAAAAATGCTGCGAAATGTCTAGTATTCCTCAAAGCGCCCAAACGATAGAATTCAAAACTGTGCGATAAAGCTCATAGGTGATTTCAATACCACCTAGTCAATGGACGCCTTCGAACACCGACGAAATATCTCGTGTATCACTTTGTATTATCGCTATTGGCACCATCAATGCTCCATAGAAATCGACAGTAGCATTCCACTCCTTCAAACCTTCCTAGCGTAACACCCGTCTCGCTATGAATGCTCATCAGTATACTCTGAAGCTCACTTTCGGACGTACTGTGAAATATCGTGATTCATTCCTAAGCCGAACAACGCGCTTTTGGAATGCCCTGCCGAGCTCTCTATTTCCTAGTCATTATATCATTCAGACACTTAAAGCCAACGTACATCGGTACCTATCTTTCTTCTTCCTTAATTTTTCTTCGCCCGTGATGTATGCAAACAATATAAGGGTACCTTAACCCCTTGAGAGCGAGCTACTTTAAAAAAAAATCACATTCCAAAAAGATGCCACTGCGTACACAGCTGTGTATCATAATTCAGTTGAAGAGATGTACGGCTTTCTACCCCAACACTGGCTTGACTAGATGAAGGCAAGCTTATTCTGTAAACGAGTACAGTCTGCCTTCTCTTAACGTACACAAGCAAGCTGCTTTAATTTTTCAAACGGCCACTATTTCGCGTTCAATGTTGGCTCTGAGCTCTTCCAACGTCGTAGGCGTGTTCGTATAAACCAATAACTTAACGTAGCCCCTCAGAAAATATTCAAGCGTCGTTAAATCGCACGAACGAGGCGGCCAATCGACTGGCCCATTTCTTGAGATAACACGCTCACCATACTTACTCTTCAATAAATCGATTGTAGCGTGTGCTGTGTGGCTTGTGGCATCTTCCTGTTGAAACCACATGTCGTGCAAGTCCATATCTTTCAATTCGGGCCAAAAATAATCGGTGATCATGGCGCGATAACGCTGACCATTCACAGTAACGTGACGATCGTTATCGTCGACGAAAAAATATGGCCCAATAACGCCGCTGGCATGCAAACCGCACTAAACAGTTATTTTTTGTGGATGAAGTAGTGATTTTCACCCGACCAATAACGCATATTTTGCTTATTGACGAACCCATTGATCCAAAAATGAGCTCGTCACTGAAGATGATTTTGCGATGAAATTCATCATTTTGGCGCATCTTCTCCAGAACCCAATCGGAGGACGTACGTCGCTTCAAATGGTCCACCGGCTTCTTGAGTCAGCTTGATCTTGTATGGGTGTAAACCAAGATCCTTACGCAAAATACGCCATAATGTGGTCTGAGCGATGCCCAATTCTTGAGAACGCCGTGGAATTGGATTTGGATCGTTTGCTACGGACGCCTGAACGGCAGTGATATTTTCGACACTTCGACCAACCCGTTGTCTCACTGACACGGCAACATCACACAACGAATATGTAGACTCAAATTTTTGCACTAAACTTGTTATTGCCTGTCTACTAGGGCGAGAAATACGACAGAAAATTGGAGTCAACGCTCTTAAGGTTGCAGTCACCGACTCCGAATTTCGGTAGAAAATTTTTATAATTTGCAGACATTGCTCGTTCATGTACTTTACCATGATGAAAATGTTAAGTTTACTGAATAAATTGACAGTAACAGTTTGATAATTAGTGAAAGAGTGCGTTCCATAGAAAACCTTATATGTCCAATGAATCGAACCTCAGCATTGTTTGTCTGACCCTAAATAAAGGCATCGCACCCTTCTTTACATCCTATCTGTCTTCATATGAGCGGAACTATTGATCAGCCAGACTATGTGTCATCGAACGGAACAAGTAATAATCGGACGACGCAATATCTGGGGAATATGGGGTAGAACTTTCTATTTGAGCGTTTCCATGTAGGTTTTAACGGGATTGGCAACGTGAGCGTTGTCATGATGTAGAATCACTTTTTCGTGCTTCTGCTCGCATATTGGACGTTTTTCGCGCAGTGCTGGGTTCAATCGCATTAATTGAAGTCGATACCCCCCGACGACGTAGAAGCATGACCGGGCAGTCCCCATGACTTTTTTCTCTTAAAGTTGCTGTAATGAATCCATTTTTCATCACCCGTCATAATGCGATGAAGAAAACCCTTCCTTTTTTGCCGCTGAAGCAGTTGTTCACAGGCGAAAAAACGACCCTCAACGTCCCTTAGCTTCAAATTATAAGAAATCCAAGTTCCTTGTTTTTGAATCATTCCCAACGCATGCAATCGCTTGAAAATGGCTTTGGCGAGTAACTCCTAATGCTGAAGCAAGGTCTTTGTGCATTTGGCAGGATGCTCATCAAGCAATGCCTTCAATTCAGCGTATTCAAAGAATTTTGGCCTTCCTTCACGCGGACGGTCGTCAACATCGAAAATCGAAATCATAGTCCTTTAAGCGACGTAACCAATCACGGCATGTTCTTTCACTTAGAGCAGCATCTCCGTAAACTTTTTGGAGCTTTCGAAGCGCTCCAGCCGCCGTTTTCTTTGAAAGAAAAAAGAAAATCAACACTTTCCGCAAATGACGATTATTTGGCACAAAATCAGACATTTTCACACAACCAAAAGTATACGACGCCAAAACAAAATCACTAATGTGTCAAAACGGTTTGTTTAGCATATGTCTAAGCTTGGTTCGTGGTGTTCTGGATATGTCAAAATCGACTAGCACTTACTGCATCTATTGAGAACTTAGTTACGCATTTAATAATAAATTCTTAAAAGCAATTAAAACAGCTGGAGGTCCATAAACCACTCTGGTTTTCGTAAGTCATGGTCAAGTATGGACGCAATTTACGTAGTGATAACTTTAGCTCGAGACGCTATCCAGGACAGAGGATGGAAAGAAGGCACCAATAAATGCTGCAGCATTTTAACCTTGGCCTTGAAGAACGCGTTTAATCGCGCCTATCGCGAACGAATTACGAGCCGACGTTATCGGATTGAAATACCGGACTACGAGTATGTCCGTAAAATAATAACCAGTTATTTCTCGAATAGGCCTCTATGACTCTGACGTTGTTAAAGCGGACGAAGTAAGGCTTGATGTTAGGCCCCCTTCTGCTTCTCGCCCGCATTTTAAGTATCTTGGAGTTACTCGCATTTGTGACAGTCATCCAAGTTTTAAACATTACCTACCTCCCGAAAACGCGGTTTTTCATGGTCCACGCTACAAAAATAGTGTGGAGTAAAGCCTCATGGCTTTAAAAATAAATCTCTGAGGTCGTATTTTTAAAACACGGTTGTCTAGACTCCCCATTCGAAAAGGAAGAAAGAAAATAATGGCATTCTTATAGTGAAGCCCATTTCCTTCCTTTTGGCGAATTGAGGGCCGAATAAGGCCGCGCCTATTGCAGCATTGATCAAATACCGGTCAATTTTAGTGGAGCTTTTGGTACTGTCTCTGTCATTCTTCACTCTGTCAGAAGTCATCGGAATCGAAAGATTAAGTAACTCCTGGGTCAACGCCGAAATCCATGGGCGGATTTGGTAGTACAAAGAATGAACAAACAATGTATCATTTGGTCTATATTCTTACGGGGAGGCCCTTGGTGCGAAATGAAGACTGGAACCAAGTGTAATTGATTGACTGTACGTAAGCGTGGTAGGACCCGTTATAAAGTAAGAAGTTTTATTCTTTAGATGACACTGAGCACAGCCAGCAGGACCAGTTTTAAAGCTTATGTCCTCACGAAGGAATAACTCAAAATTCTTGTAATTGAGACATTGCTTAGTAGAAAGTAGAAAAAAACGACGAACGACCTTCCTGAGTTTTTTAAATGAATGATATCTCCTTCGAGGGCTTCTGAAAAATTCTAAAGTTGGTGATGTGATGTGATTGGGTTACGAAATATCGTAGCCAATATCTGTACTTCTTCAAGGACATACGAGTCGGCAATGCACATTTGTTAAACCCGTGGAAAATACGTCAATGTTATTGATATGATATCTCAAGAAAAAAAATTAAACAACCTACGGTACGCCTGTAACTACATATTATGTATATTTCTCTCAAATGCATTATTTAATAAATTGACAGCTCAATCACTACAAAAGTGCGTAGCACGTTTTGGTATTTTTATTTAATACCGGAGTAGGTACCTGAATTTTTCTCATCATTTATTAGCTTCATCACCAATGAATGTATTGTCCCACCGACTATTTGTACTACACAACGCAGCAGATTTTCCGCAAAGACTGTCTTTCATCCCAAGATTCCATCTAGACATTCTTCAACGCAAAAATCTTTTCAAAGAAAAATTCTTCAGATTTCCTTCAGAGAAAAAAAAAAAGTAGAAAAAAGAAGAAAAACACTTGTGTCCTTAAATTTTTAATTCCATCACATTCCTGAACGTATCCATTCCCTCCACCCCCCCCTTCATCCACAGCACACTTTACCAACACCCATGTACTCGTACACAGGCAGAACCCTCTACGCGACAAGCAAAACTGCCAACACCACAATTTTTATTGCTTACCTCAAGTAAAAGCCAATCATTTCTACTTGCCAGTACCACTCCCTGCGTACCATCATGTGTTCTGCACATGAGTATAAAGGATAACCCTCACAAGTCGACAATTCCTTACAAAAAAAAAAGCAAGAAAAAAATGTAAAAAAAAAGTAGCAAACTTCTTCCTGCCTAGTAAGACGCGTTCAGGAAGGGAATAACAGCAAAGGCAAAGTTACCACAACCCGCTTAAAAAGCAACCTGCTGCGCGGGGTAGTTGGAGTAGGTAGAAAGACCTACCAACCGGTGGTGCCGAAGGCGGTTTGCTCTTCACTCGAAATAAATTCTTTTCCCTAGCAAATAAAAATAAAAATAAAAATCGCGCATTAAAAATGTTAAAAAATAAAAAATAAAACCAAAAACGAAAAGAAATTGCGGAAAGCAACATCGGTGAGGTGGAGGAGGATAACACACAGAAATTTCCCACATGTGGTGTATATTGCGCACCCTTGGGCATTTGTTGAGGATTGTGTTATGTTGTGTTTTGTGTTGTTTTTTTGTTTTTGTCTTACCTTTTTCTCTGTGTATTCTCTCTGGAAGCTAGCGAGCTAAAAAGGGGATGCCAAAGGATGTTAAAAGACTGAAAACAACCTCCTTGCGTTGTCGACAAACAAACATATGAACGATAACGCTAACGCTACCGCTGTCGCCCTGTTTGCCATGTAGTTGAGCACGCGAAACCAAACGAAGTGTTGGCATAACAATAAAATTTTAATGGAGTTCAGTTCTGGAGCTATACCCGTTCACCCGATTGCCAGTCCCACGTTTGGTAGAGCGGCCTCCTGTTCACATGTTACATGGGGGGCAATTGAGTGCGATCACCATCATCATCACCATCATCATCATCATCAGCATAATAATAACAGTCATTGTACGCGCTCGCACAGAGTGGAGGGTGTGTTTTAGCGTTTCAGTCTTTGGGAGCTTTGAATTCGCTGACGCACAGCGAGGAGGATGTCGCCGCCAATGTCGTCATCAGGACATTATCATTTTACGAAAAGAAAAACTCTTGCACAAACACACAAAGTGGCATGTCTTTTGACTCAATCCCAAGCCACTAACGCAAGGACACCATATCATCACTGGTACTTATACTTGTAGTCATACTCGTGCTCCTACTACTCGTACTCTTAGTTGCCGCCGTATCGTTATGACGCGTCGTAACCTAAGCAAGGCAAATGGTATTATTTTTACCACGTTGTAACTTTTTGTGGGTTATGTTACGTTGGGTCCTTATGCGGTAACATTAAATCAAATTGTAACATATACAGTTCCCCTCCCCATACGAATATAACCAAAGAATTAAATTAGCTGTCAAATTGTTCATAAAACAGGACATCGGACAGTACCACGTGTTTGGCTGCTACCAGTTGTAGTCGTCCAAAGTCCAAACCATAGTATGACATTCTTTGAAGCTGTCTCGCATTAAACTCGAGGCTCCTTCTATGTAAGTGCCTTCCCGACACACAACACAGTCATCGTCATCTCCCCTCATTTGATGGTCAGTCCATAATAGCCCAACTTGGAGTGGATAACGATGCCGCAATTATAATTGTGACTTAAGGATATTTAATTTTATTATTTCGACTTTGTAAGGATTGAGTGGCACACTACCAGCCAATGGCTCTACTCGAATATGTTGAGAATTCTGCTGCGGTTCAGTCTGGTCTGCGCTGGTCTCATCTATATGGGTGACCTTTTCTGATGTGATGGGTGGATCGTAGTGGGAAATAATTTTAGGAACGATGGTCTGTCCAAACTAACCCCTTTTTATTGGAGCACCAGTAAAAACTAACGGTCGTATACGGACAAGCACATATGGCCGATGGGAAATCTAAATTGGATACGGTTTTTGTGGCAAAGGTGATTGGGTGGCGGTTACTTGGTTACGGACAGTATTATGGTTCTTTAAAGGGAGGACTTTTAGATGTAGAGTTGTACTCCATCGAGCAGCGGTTAGTAGAGTTGAATGTGATTTTTCCAGGTTGTAAGTGAGGTTTGTTAATTGACAGATTTGCCTCTGTGCAAAGTAAAAACTGAATTGTGGACATGGTTGCATTTTGTGTAACCTTTTGTGGGACCTATTGTTACCACACATGAGGGGTGAGTAATCTCCGTTTGCATTACCACGGGGTAGGTCAATAAAGTTACAGCACAGCCACATGCGATTTGAGGAAGTAAACTAGTGGACTAAAAGAGTTTGTGTACTTGTTAGTGGTAAACAAACAATCATTTAAAAAATTAGGCCATTTGGCTGAACTTTCTACTCAAGAATCTAGTAGATAAGCATACTACATTAAATAACTTTAGGCCTACGTTTAGAATATTTAGGTAGTTTGGATAACCAATGATCGGATAACTGCTGACCGATCAGGGCATGGATAGAGTGGCATAATAATAAAGTTTGTAACCTTGGCAACTCTATGCCTAAGACTCTTGCCCAGTGCACCCTGCATAGTAAGTGTGAAACGTCTAGAGTTTTAAGTACAGGTAATATGGATTGTCATTCTGACCCAAATTCTAGCGACACCGTAATTACATCTCAGGCGGATATTGTATCATTAGAGAATTCATGTGATGTAGGTAGGACATTTTATAATTAAGCAAGTAGGATGGTTGGAAAGAATATCAGTACTGGTAAAACATCCGGTAGCCGTCGGGAAGCTAAAGTGGATATAATGCAAATGCGAATACTACGGAACTTCGTTTTTGACATCCAGATTCCGGGTGTGGTTGCGATGCATCACGATTAAATAGTGTTATGCTCGATTCGAGAACGACATCTTCTACGTTCAGTTGGGCGTTATTGCAAACCCAACAGCACTTTCAAACCTTGTCATATTAATCCCAAGAATGCACAACAACGACCTCAATTATATTATCGGTCGTCTGTGGTGTCTACAATGAAAATGAAAAGCGCTTTGTTTATTTTTCCAATGCCAATAGCCTTTTCATTGATGGGTTCATGTTTTGTCACAAGGTCTGCCACTAAGTCAGCTGGCTATAGACAGACAGACAAATAATCTCTGACCAACTTAACCATTTCGACACTGTTTACTGAATTTTAGAACAAACAAGGATTCGAAATGCAAATGGCAAAATATCAACACCTTATAATAGCTACAGTCCGACCCAGTACATCTACAGGTTGAAGATATCAGGTCAACTTCAGAATAGATACGCGTGACATCAACAGGCTTGTAGATCCTTCAGTCATTACCGATGTGTTGCATGATACGGGTGAAAGAACGGTACAGCTATTATACTGGATACCGTTGACGATTGAATTAAGTATCTGATACAAGGATAAACGACATAAAAAAGAAGAGTGAGACAGGCGCCGTGGCGTCTTGAAAACGAACTTCGCAAAGACAAATATTGTTAGCTTATGTATTGTACTATGTTCAAATTCATCAGTTCGTGTTCGTATTCCGGGTCAACCAGTGGTGATAATAAGCCTTCAATATCGGGAAAATACAGTCTCTTCTGACTGATATTGACAATCATATAACACCAATCCCATACAGTTCCATTTTAACGTGAAATCCACTCTCTTATATGGATGCAGCACGCACAGATTGATCACTGCTATCACAAGAAAGTTACAACAGGTTACTAACAGGAAAACTGTGCACCATATCAAGTTCATCAATGCAGCAATGTCAAACTTAAAATCGACAAGAAAGAAATTCCAAACCACGTGTTGACACTTTTCATCGACACATTCTCCGGCTTCCTAAAATTCCATGAGTTAAAGCTTCTTTCCTGTCTTCGGAACTCCACAAATTGGAAACAGACAATGGGCTTTAATTTGAATGTAAGTTCTTCAAAAACTTCTCAACAGATTGAAAGTTTAATCACTCCACAAGATCACTGTATTATCCACGAGGTAATGGGCTGGAAGAGTGTGCAGTCCAGATCGCAAAAATATAATGAAGGACAATGGACATCCATCTTGGATTTCTTTAAAACATGAACACGAGGAAACCTTGGGCTACCAGCTGATCGTTTATTTGATTACAATATGCATAGTCTCTTCCAGTAACAACGGAATCCTTACAGGCAGAAACAAAAGCAAATGTGTCAAACCTACTATGTACCGAAAGAGAATAGCAGGCCGCATACGCCCAACAGAGCAGAAAGAAACTGCCAACACCTCCATCCAGGTGATTCAGTAGTAACCAGAAATAACGACAAGGAAGCAACAACCAAAAGTCAAGTTCATCTCATGTTGGAAACCTTTAACGACGAAATCTCACAAACATTAAGACACTCTCAGATGAGATAACCACCACCACAGAACCAGGGGCACACACGGTATCGAGTAAGTAAATTATCGTGATCAGGATGATAGCACACGGTAGCTCACGCAAATTCAAATTGAATAGTAAAAGTCCACTACAACTACAATAATTTCTGATAGTTGTTAGTAGTCCTTTGACAAAGTTGTCACTCTGCCAATATTTCTAAATCATCTAAAGTGAATTTAGTTGCCTGAAAGAAAGAATATCTTTCGGGAGCGGTTGGTATTGAGCCCCGAACCGTCAGATTTGGAAGCCAATACACTACCACTTGATATATGGCCACACATAATGTATGTGATGTAACAGAGGGATCACTGTAGGAAAGGAGAGTTTCTCAGGATCTGAACCTGTGTTATGAGGGTAGTCCCAGAAGTACGCGACCTGACGTATAGATTGCGTTTGTTGTTTAAAAATATTGTACTGCCTACATCCTCGTTTAAAGCTTCCATTAACAGTTGAGTCTTATGTGAGCATAATGGCAGATTGGCTATCCTCCAGTTTGCCGAAAATCAAAACTAATGCTTCTCAGTGTCACTAAGAAGCTAAGTATACTAGATGTACTAGATGTGCTGTAACAGTGGCCACGAAAACGTGGCTCACTATCTCTGTGATTATAAGCATACACCCTCATCAGACTGCAGGAGATCGACACTGATGTAGTGAATACAGGTACTGTGCGCACTTTATCGCTGAAGCGATTACCATGTGAAGTTAGTAGCCTGTAAAGATCAGACCCTATTAACGAAAGTTTGCAGCTTTCATGTGATAGTAGTGGTCACTCTCCAAGTACCACATCCATATAGCAGCACGGACTCAACGTTGGAACGAAACAGTCGTACCTTGCTGTTTAAGCTAATTGCATTACTTCGCCAAATTTAAGATAGCATCCCAAACGCAGACTTCGTTTTACCTATTCGGCTGGCTATATCCAGTTCGGTTCCACCATCGGTTGAGACAATACTCCCAAGGTATTGGAAACTCTCTACGCTCTCAACCGTTTGTCCAGCAATGCATATCCGAGTATGAGTTGGTGAGTTCGGTCCCAGGCTGATCAGTTTTGTTTTTGCCGAGTTAATTTTCAGCCCAACGACGTCTGCTTCCCTCTCCCCATTTGTTGTCATTTGGTGAAGGTCCATTATTCTGTGAGATAGTAGGCATACATCGTCAGCTTAGTCAAGGTGTTTGAGTTCAGATGTAAGAGTCCATCGAATTCCTCCATTTCCCATCGATAAAGCCGCATTTAGCTCATCGTTGATCACTAATAAAAACAATATTGGTGAAAGAATGCAGCCTTGCCGAACTCCACTTTGGACTTCGAATTCCTCAGACAGCTTTTCTCTGTGCAAAAAGTGACATGTGGACCCATCGTAGGTAGCCTTAATAATTGCTATTAATTTATCTGGGATACCTTTCCTGCGCAAGGCACTCCAAATAAATTGCCGATTGACACTATCAAACGCCTTTTCGAAATCGATGAACAGCAGGTGGGGTGGCGATCGATATTCAACGCACTGTTCGATGATGATCCGCAGGGTGTTGATGTGGTCGACACAGCAGGATCCAGAGCGGAAACCTGCTTGTTCGACGCCGAGTGTGTCTTCAAGGTGTTATTTAATTCGCTCCAAAATAATTTTAGCTATTATCTTACCTACCGCAGGCAACACGCAGATGCCTCTCGAGATTTCGTACTGCATTATGTTGCTTTTTTTAGGGAGCTTGACGATTATACCCTTCATCCATTCATCCCAACAAGTGGGAGCAGTAGCTCAGCCGATGCAGTTGGCGCAGCTCGAAAAAGCTCTACAGGTATGCCATCAAGTCCTACCGCCTTATTGGTTTACAGTGCTTTGATTGCGGTAATGATCTCTTCGTTACTAGGGGTAGTGGTGCGAATTCGGGAATTTCTTTCCACGGACCCCTCAGTCTGACTTGGGTGCATATTGCTGGCGAATACTCGGTTCAAAACCGAAGCAAAATGCTCTTTCCATCTCTTGAGCTGATCCTCATCCGATATAAGCAACGAACCGTCTAAGCCATTCACTGGATGTTGAGTAGAGTTTCGGCCACCTATTAACTCTTTGGTGATGATGTACTTCCGCTTGTCACGCCGCACTCTACGCTGTACTTCTCTCATCCTCTGAAAGCCACGCCCTATGTCTTCCCTGCGATCGACCGACAATCCTTTCTGCACCGGATGTGAAAACAGTTTTCACAGCATTCCAATGATCTTGTATGGTGGTGGGCAGTGAGCTGCTGATTGTCTCCACTCCACGTGAGATATGGCCCCTTAGTTCTTGGCGCACTGTAGGATCTCTTAGTCGGTCAGTGTTGAACCTGGGCATTCTCGTGTCTTTAGATCTTCGAACGGCAGCAGTGCGTAATTGGACAGTCGCTATCATAAGATGGTGATCTCGTACCAACCCCATGTCCGCTCCTCTTCTGTTTCGAACGTCTAGAAGACAACTTCTAAGACGGCGACTGATGGCAAAATGGTCAATTTGGTTGGAGGTTGCTTGCCTGTCAGTTAACACCCAATTGATTTTATGGCAGACTTTGTGCTCAAACATGATGCCACCTATGAAAAGTCAACGAATCTTTCGCCGTTATCATTGCGGTTACCTAGTCCGTGACGTCCCATCACATGTTTGAGCCCTTCGTTGTCGCTGCCTACCTTGGCGTTCAGGTCCGCAATCACTATGACCATGTCGCCGTTGGGTGTTGCATTAAATACAGCTCCCAACTGGTTGTAGAAGGTCTCCTTTTCTTCAGACGACCCATCCGTAGAGGCGTAACACTGTATAACACGACGTACCCTAGTCTGGAATCTGGCCGTTAAAATTCTATCACCGTGAGGTTGACAGGAGATTAGGCCTCTGCGTGCTGTGGGTGTTAACAGCAGACCAACTCCATATCCACAGGGGCTTCCGGTTGGTCTTCCGGAGTAGAGTAGTACAGTGTTACGCGTTGGGGATTGGTAATCACCCGCATCTAACCATCTTATCTCGCTTACTCCCTATATGTCCAGCCTATATCGCATGAACTCATGTTCAAGATAAAGAAATCTGGCGTTCTAAGGTCCTTCACTCTGTGAGTCAAGGAGCGTCTTCACATTCCAAAAAAACAATCTTTGTCCGGGCGAATTTCGGTAACGCGGATTGCTGGCCCAGGTTACCTAGCCTAGACATAAGACTCTAGACGATCTCGCATTTGCAATTTTACCCTACATGTATAAGGATTTATACATGCAGTTGCCCGGGGAGGACCAGGAGGAGGATTTATCCTTATCAAATCCTTAGTCTACGCTAACAAGCCAACCACTTTGTATGAGCTCGAGGCCAACATTCGACAGGCTATTGCACTGTCAGCGAAGACGAGGCAGCCAATTGAATAATGTGCTAGTTTAGTTTAGTTTTAAACGCATTTTATTTTCTTAATCACTAACTCTTACATACTAACAAAAAATGCTTAGATGCTAGCTTAAAATTACTTAACAATCTTATACTAACTTACTGGCCACACACAGGCACTCTAAGCTACTCTAAATTCTTATGTCTATGTCTTTCGACTTTATCGGTCAGCCCTGCCTCATTAGTGAGGCTGGTCCCTAATTGACGGAAACGACGACGAAACATCTTCTCCATCATTCAACCACCAGAAATGCTGGTGCTGCCGAACGACATCCCTCTTATCGCGATTCCCCACCGCCCTACTAAACCTGAGACGATCCACACAGCCGTGTGCGACGTCTCTGTTGTAGTTGAGTCGCCTGTCCCCAGCTGTCGGAGCGACATGGAAGCACCGCTGATCTATCCTGGATCAACCCTATCGGATCAAGGTAGAGGAATGCTTCCGGCGGAACGAAGCCGTCAGAGCGCACACCCTCGTGGTAAAGGTAATTGGGGTAGTAAGCCTCAGATATCAGGTTATTCGTAGAGGTCATTGCTCTCGCAATGTGCCTTCGAGTCAGCTTAATTACGAAGTTGTCCACTCGTATCAGGTTCGCACGGAACATGCTCGAGATTGGTGTTGAAGAAAATAGAATTGTAAATGGAAGCGCAATCCACAGAACCAGAAAGCAGTCGATGAATTAAGAGAATATCGGGTATTTCAAGGGTATTCAGGTTTAGAAGTTTGAGATGGTCATGATAGGGAGGTAAGATTTAGGGGGGTCATCCCAGGGTAGTCCTCGAAGGGCAAATCGAAGGAAACGATGTTGAATATTCTCGATTCGGGATATATGAACTCGCTGAAAGGGGGACCACACTTGACTGGCATATTCGAAATGGGGCCGGACAAGGGTAATGTTAGGTGACCTTGTCAGATAGGGGTTGCAAGATTCTTTAGAGTTGGCTTTAAGGATTATCTCATAAATATTCGAATGGAAGTTTAACTCTCCTTCGTATAAAATTCTCAGGTCGCGAAGGAATTAAACATGGGGTACAGGTTGACCATGCAGAAAATAAAGTCGAAGGGGAGATTGATTGACATTTGGAAACATCAAGCGAACGCTATAATAATGGTTCTCTAGATAAGAAGACATATGGGGTCTAAACCGAGGGAAGACAATTTGAAAAGGATCAATTCAAGTGATATTTTATCGGAGGCCTTAGCAAAATCTGTAGCAATAATGTCCATTTCATTGCCATTTTCTAGGGCTGAAGGCGCAAAGGATACGAATTCAACTAAGTTTGTTGTAGTTGATCTAACTTTTAGAAATCCATGCTGGCTTGGTGATATGAGTGACCTGCGCTGCAAGCTTACAACTTCATATAAAAAACTTTCGAACACTTTAGGCATGCTTAGCTTTGGGATGCTAGTTGTTTACGTCATTCTTTGATCCCTTTTTGTTCATCGGAGTTACGAAAGGGGTCTTCCAAATTTGGGAGAATTCCCCTTGTGTGAGGGACAGATGAAATAGGTTCGAAAGGCGGTGCGAAAGATTGGAGGCACACTTTTTAAGAAATATTGCTGGGAACCCGTAAAATTCATCATTGAGATCGATAAGGGTGGGATCAAAAGATTGATAGAGAGAGATAGTCTGCTGAAAGATAGTGTGCTAAAATCAAAAGAAGATTTTTTTGAGATTGATATTAACTTTCATCATATCCATCGAGCTTAACTCTTTGAGATCATTCGTGTATCGAACCCGGAAACCAGCTTTGTATAGTCTATTCAACAGAACGTTATACTCGTAATTAACCATATCAAAAGGCTTTGGTCATATCGATAAATAATGTTATAGCGCTATTGCCAACGTTAAAAACATTATATACTCGGTCAAACAAGGCCAAAATATAAAATCCCTTCCCCTGACTTGATATCAGATAGAGGTATTTTTAATAATCGTTCTATATCAGATGAGTTAGAGGAAAAGCTATTACAAATACCAGAATACAGTCGAATATCTGGCCGGGAGAAGAAAATTCTATATGTAACAGTACCAGATGATGTGCTTGCCCTAAAGAGATATCTTCTTAAGCCATACCCATTTATATATTAACTCGCTTCTAATCGTGTTTTCAACTATCGCCTTTCAAGAGCGAGGAGAATTGTGGAAAACATTTTTGGGATAATTGCAAATAGGTTTCACGTTTTGCATAAACCTATACAACTTGGTTCGGAGAAAATTTCTCCTGCAATATGTATCTTACATAACTTTTTGATGTCAGGTAGGTGCCTCAAGGAACATTTGATTCAGAGAATGAAGGTGTGGTGCAGCTTGGCAGTTGGTGTAAGAAGGTATATAGCTACCGCTTGAGAGTATTTCTCATCAGAAATTCGGGATGAATTTAAAGAATATTTTGTTTCTCCTGAAGGCGAGGTTTCTTGGCAATATAAATATACAATTTACTTACCAAGTTTGCAGCATTGTAAAATGTTTCTTTCTCAGTTATTACGAGTATGAACTGAAGGTCATCGAAGAACTCCCACTTACTTTCTTGATCATCATCTGCAACTTTTTCACATTTTTTCAGTTTCATCCGGTGTATTTTGTATATTTTATGTATGTAGAAATTGTGTATTTTATTTTTCACTTAATTTTCTTCAAAATATCGTTAACAGCATTTTGTTTTTCAAATTTATTTTTGTATTCCGCTGACAAAACATCGTATAATTCGCTAGGCGTTGGTGGACAAAAATCTGAATGTGCTGCTATTGTCAATCTTTTTTTGTAATAATATCTATTGTTTATATTACGAGTATATATACTAATATATATATAATATAATACTTACGACGAACATAAAATAAAACATTCTGTTCCAAACTAAGTTCCATTTCTTATTTATTGTTGGTTACAACATTTTTAGAGCTGGCAGGAAATACAGAATTGGTGGTGGTATTGCTGTTTATGTTCGCGACAATCTGATTGTGAATCCGCTGTTTGAGTCATTTTCCGATAGCCCTTTTCAGTACATGTTTGTTGAAGTTGACTAAAAGGAAATGTCTGCTTGATGTTGTGTACAGGCCATATAAATATGTATATATTTGTCTTTGACGTATTAGAAATCTATTCATCGTTCGACCTGCATACTATAGACTGTGGTGACTTTAGTTGTAATATTCTTGATTGTACGAGTTCATCTTCATTTACTGAATCCATACAGATGTCGAATATCGATATTGTTAACTCTACAGAACCAACGAACCTTACTTGTTCCACCAGCAGGGTTTTTGATATTTTCATTATCAACGACTGCCCGGATGTATTTTCTACTCAGGTTTCTGCTCCTGTCTTTTCTAAACATGATTTTGTCTTCGGCACATTTAGCTTAACCATTACTAGAAAAACTCTCGACGTATGCGTTTAGAGATTTTAAATATTTAATCTCGGATCTACTCGAGATACGATTTTTCTCAAGCATTAATTGAAACTATTCGAACAAACTTGCAAGAGTTGGTTGTGGGACGTAACCTAAATTCCGAAGTAGGCCAGGTCGAATAAAGAATTCGTTACGGTTCAAACAACTTTGGGTCCTCGTCCACAACACATCTAAACTTCACTTGAATTCTGCAGAGTGGAACAAACACAGGCGCTCCAAGTTGGGGGTTGTGCTTGGGGTTGACTGCCTAACCACGTGAAAAAGTAATTGTTACGAAGTGACCTCGGATAAGGATGGATTCACTGTTGAAGGCTCTGCAAAACGAATAAAGGATAACCGCTTTCGGATTAGCACGTGGAATGTTCGGACTATGAACAGGCCGCATACACCCGAATAATTTGAAGTCTTGAGCTTTCGACACGTGAGTGAACGCCTTATAGCAATCCGTATCAAAGGTAAATTCGCTAACATACGCTTTATATGCGCCCCAATAGAGGAAAAGGACGACGCTACCAAAGAAAGTTTCTACGAGCTTCTCGACAAAACCTACAAGCAATGTCCGATATATGACGTTAATATCGTCCTAGGCGACTTTATTGATAAAATTGGAAAGGAGCACGTCTTTAGTAGCACAATCGGAAGACATAGCCTACACGATACCACGTGTGGAAACGGAAAGTAACGTTACTATAGGAAGCACACGTTTTCTCATCTCAAAATTCACAGAGGCACATGGGGGACACCAGATCAGCAAACTGTCAATCATATTGATCATGTTGCGATCTACGTAAGGCACTCCTCAAGTATTTTAGATGTCCGAACATTCCGAGCGGCTAACATAGACTCGGATCACTACCTAGTTGAAGCCAAGGTACATCTACAGATATCTTAGACGCCACAAAAACGGGGAAATACCATGAGAGATTTAAAGGTGAACGGTTGCAATCGCAACAACCCGCCAGAACCTTTGCCGATAGCGTATCCCTCAACCTCTCTAGAAGTCCTTTGACAGCCAACATCAAGTGCTGAAGATCATTGGCATAGATACCGAGAAGCCATCATAAATGCCGCAACTGACGTGCTGAGTTTCATATGCCCAAACCCCTGGTGAACAGTGCCGGCAAGCACATGCCGGCATTGATACCGAGAAGTTATCATAAATGCCGCATCTGACGTGCTGAGTTTCACACGCCCAAACCCCTAGTGAACAGTGCCGGCAAGCACATGCAGCAAAACAACATGCCTACAAAGCGGCGCTGCACAAAAAGATGAGGGCGACTCGTGATGTCTACGAGCAAAAGAGGAGGGAAGAACATTGGCTTCTACGGAGAAAAATAAAAGAGCATGAGAAGCGCACGCTCAAGGAAGTTTTACCAAAAGGTAAAAAGAACGTGTTAGGGTAATAGGACCCGGACAGAAACGGAAAGAGATGAACAAGGAAACTTTAGAGTCACAGTCGGTGCTGAGGATATGGAAAAACCATTTCTACAGCCTGTTAAACGGCGAAGACGACACAAATTCCGCTATCAGGCAGAGCGAACCATTCAATATGGACGACGCAAGTCAAGAATTCCGTCCACCCGACCAAAATGAAGTGAGGATAGCAATATCTGAACTGAAGGCGAATGTCCAAGAACCTCAGCATCGTTCGCCCAGTGCACAAGAAAGGAGACCCTCTAAACTACGCCAACTATAGGGGTATCAGTTTCCTAAACAACATCGCATAAAAGATCGATCTGATTGGTCTCTATCTGTGCAGTTTCAGGCCCGGTAAGTCCACAATTGACCAAATATTCACACAGATTCTGGAAAAAAACCTATCGAGCGGGAAACGAGGGCAAAACAAAGTATATGCTGTCAACAAGAAGGGACGGCCAGAATGTCACAATCGACAGCTATAACTATGAGGTAGTAAGGGACTTTGTCTACCTCGGCTCTGCTATCACACCTAAAAACGACATCTCTTCAGAAATTAAACGAAGAATAACGCTTGCCAATCGCTGTTTCTTTGGGCTGAAAAAGCCTTCTCTCGAACAACCAAGGAAACTCTATATAAGACACTTACAATCCCAGTCCTGCTATATAGATCCAAAGCATGGACCCATTCTACCCCGGATGAAGATATCCTTGGTAGTTTTGAGAGAAAAATTATTCTTAAGATATGTATGCATTAACGGGTTCTGGAGGATTCAATTCAACGATGAACTCTACGAGCTGTACGACCTGTACAGCGACATCGACCTGGTCAAAAAACTACGCATTGGGAGTTTGAGA
The DNA here is from genome assembly GCA_949129095.1 of Volucella bombylans. Taxonomy (NCBI): domain Eukaryota; kingdom Metazoa; phylum Arthropoda; class Insecta; order Diptera; family Syrphidae; genus Volucella; species Volucella bombylans. The sequence goes on from OX422141.1 coordinate 19,888,237, forward strand.
TGGCCGGGACATGTAGAGCGAATTAACACCAACGCTCCACCCCGCAGAATCTTCAACTTTCATATGGAAGGACAATGCTGGCTTCGCTTAAGGTGGCATGCGCGAGTGGAAGGAGAACTCAGCCAACTGCAGGCTGTTAACTAAAGACCGCGCTAATTGGAAAGGCTTTTTATTTGAGGCCCAGGTCCACCCCGGACTGAAGCGTCGCCTAAGTAAGTAAGAGTGGAGCAAACCGACGTTGTTTAAGCTATACTGAAAATAAAATCTAAGGCTGTTGGTACGGCTAATATTCTTCCTCATATTCATAATAACAAATCCCGAAGAAGACCCAGAAATGTCGAATCGATACCAATCACCTGAATTGGGCATCGTCAGAGAGTCAACCCGGCTTATTTTGAGGTTGGATTTTGGCCTGTATCCGTATAAGATTGTGCTGATGCAAAAACTGAAGCCGGACGACCATAAACAATGCCGTGAGTTCTCTAATTGGGCGCTGGTAATGTTGGCCTCAGATCCGGATTTTGGCCAAAAAATCATCTTCTCGGACGAGGCTAATTTTTGGGTCAGCGGCTATGTCAACAAGCAAAATTGTAAAATAATACCACACATATTGGACCGAGTCAATAAAAAATTGTACCAACCGCTCGAAGCCGAGACGGCTATTTGGAGGATGTGCTATTCTACACATAGTGGCATGAACGTGGCCTCAAAAAAAAGCCAAAATCAACAACCGCCGTTGTTTTATTTAAATTTGTCTTCCTATCGCTCTTATCTGGTCACCATATAAATACAAATATGCTGCTGCTTGAAAATTAAATTCACAACAAACCAATGCTTATTTTCTACCACTAATCAATTTATGTATTTATCTGCTTTCACTTACGAATCATGAGAAAAATTGGAATTGCGCGCTTTATACTATTACAGTTCGTTGATTCGTTGATTTATTAAATTCATTCGAAAGAGTATTCTACGCTATTTAATATTTGGAAATAGCTTTGGGCATACATATGTCACTTTCCAGAGATCCAATTATCAAACACTTTTTCAAGCAATTTTGGGCATGTATCACGTATTACACGAACAATGTTTTGGGCCAAGGCGTGAATCCTTGCTGGTTTATCGGCATAAACTAGTGAATTGACGTAGCCCTGCAGCAAATAATCCAACGGCGTAAAATCGGACGATCTTGGTGCCAACTGACGAGTCCATTTCTTGAAATGACTGAAATGATTCAACACAAGGTCCCACAGTCGGGATATTTTCTTCCGAACTCACTGTTTTCGTTCTTGTTGGGATGTGAGTATCCAATGGAGTGGATTTGGAGCGAGATTCTTCAAGTATTCGATAGATGGCCGATGATGCCTACCGTAAATTCCACGAAGTGCTTTTTCAGTTTCGCGAACAGAGCTTCATTTTTGGAAATGAATTTCAATATTTCCATGATTACATACCAGCTATCCTGAGTGAATTCAAAAATTTGGTCCATATAGCTCCTCAGGAATTCTTCCTGCTCATCACCGCCTTTTTCATTTCTTTCATTTAATTTACGGACCATTCAAATGCTAAATTCCTAGCCACAGTGACGAGGTTTTCCAAAATATAGCAATGTGTAGAATTCAGAAATTTTCCATATATTTTTCCGAAATTTTGAAATTCAACACATAACAGAGCACTTAAGCTCAATAAAAGACTACATCCGGAACGAATGTACAATACGATTCTGAAGAAATCGTTGCATGCAATCAAAACCGTATTACGAACAGTCTTTTCTAGAGGCCGAGAGAGATCGACCTGGCAAAAGGTCTGGATATTTGTGCCTATTTAACCTCAAACAAGAAATGAAACCGATTTGAAAGTCTCCCTAAAGAATAGGAATACCCAGCTTCTCGTTTTCCGCGAAGGATCTTAAACTTCAAGATCACTTTCTCTGATATGTATGTCCTTTCATGCCACTTAACAAAAAGAGGTCAAAAACCATCCAACTGACCAAATAAACAAATAAACGACTTGTGGCAGCAGCCAATCCCATTAAGATTAAACGACAATAAACACACACTACATCTGAAGCGAAAGAAAGAGGGCAACGGAATCGCTTGCTAAGGTTGCAATTAGTCTCGTTTATGATTTGCATTTTAAATTAAGTACGATGCCTGCCGGAAGTAAGCGTCCATTGTGAAGGGCGCTTCAGTTTCCGGTGTTGGCTGTTGCTCCTCTAAACACACACTCAATCTGACAGGACTCGACAACCCGGCAACTTTGCTATTTCACCTATCTGACCCCCCCCCCCCCCACGACGACACAAGAAAAAACCTCTGGTTCGTGTGTTGTTTGTCAAGTTGGTGGTTTTTTGACGTTATACTCTTCGGTTCTTCTTAGTCATGGTTTCTTTCTTTTTTTTCTGTCCTTTTGTTTTCTATTCCTCTCCTTTCTTGTCACCTCCATCACGTAGCAAAGAGCAATGAGCTTAGTCGTACTAAACTTTTTTTTTCGTTGTTTTTGTTGTTGGTCTTCTTCGTTTCGTCTCTCACTCCCTTTTGTCGTTTTTGTTCGGCGTGTTGAAAGTCATTAATTTCGGTTTTGAGAAGAGGCTCTAATGAGTTTTAAGGACGTGCCTCAGTCTCTGAGTTGAATGTATCCATGTGTATATATCTTTGGCTTTTGTATGCCGGAAGTCAGTCATTACCGCTTGTCGTCGTTACTATGAGAGAGAAAAATAGAGAAGTAAAGAGAGTGGAAGAGTAGCAAAAGCTCAGGCACCTACCGGTTGAATGGTGTTGTTTGCGGAGAGGTTTTTACCTTTTAATTAGATGTCATTGAAGTCATTACAATAGGTGAGCTCCGGAGGGGTGGGGGTGAGGGTTAGCATGAGGGAAGGTACTAAATTAACGGTGCAACAGTTTACAAAAGCCCCACCAATTGAAAGAGACTTTTAGATGGTGACTGACGGGAAACGAACGAACGGATGGATGGTTGTAAGGGGTGGACCCTAATTTGGAGAGAATTGTTTTAGTTTTAGTTTTTATTTATTTATTTTTTTTTTTTTCAACTATAATTGGGCATTGACAGTAATACGAGGAAATGTGAGGAAATTTCATTCAAGTATGATAATTAAGATGAAACAAGTGGGGCAATTGTCATTGTGTGGCAGCAGTCAGAAATGTAGAAAATCATAGGATCATTCGGATGAATCTACGGTAATTGGAGTCAAATTTTGAGTTTTAGAAAAGCCGAAGTCTTTTAATTCAGATAACGTGAGAGTTTCTCATACCAAATTAATCCTGCAGGGTCTTACATTCTGGATCCGATCCTTCAGCGGGATCATTATCTCCAATAATACCATTCAATGTTTTTAGGCTGTTCAAAATTACAGCCATATCCTGGACCTTTCAGCTCCATAAATGATGCCTTATCTATGGAAAAGACAAACGTAAGAGAAAATAGAACAGCGACTAAAAACAACCCTTACCTTCTTTTCATGTGTGATAATGAAGTAGTGGTAGTCAATAGTAGAATACCAGAACACCCAATTATTAGAACGACTAGTTAGGACAATAGAATTCTGTATAAAATTCCATAATATGGGCACAGAACATCGGCAGACTCGTCAATGCATTTCCTGAGAACTGAACTCAGACCAGTAACGCAGTAGCCAAAGAACTTAACCCCTGAACTACGTTGACAGAAGAGACTATCTAAAGTGGGTCATGAGGTGGAAACTGGAGTTTCTCCCAGTATTTTGTAGAATGAATATAAATCATCCAATAACCGAATCTCTTGCACTATAATCTGAATCAAAGTGAGAATACGGGCAACTGCAGAACATCTTACCAGAGAAGTTACACGACACCATATTCCTGTTTGCTTGAAAACTCTACATATTTAGTAAAACTTCAACTATAGATCACCCTCTTTGGGCAGACAAGGAGTTTGGGAGATAGTGTAGATGCCTTCACTATGACTGATCAATCTTAGAATGGATTGAGAAGGGATGGAAACACTAATGAAAGAAATAGAGAAGATTTGTAATAGGAGCTATCATAGGCTAATGATTCATAGAAAGACATACCGGGAGGATAGGTATACTGACAGGAACCAATCATTTGGGTAACAAAAGGTCTTAGGTGATTGCATAGTACGGGATATTAAATTTTATGGACAGTGTACGGGAGACTGTTTCCTCTGTAGTCGGCCTTAGACCAGAATAGAAAATCTCCTTTCTCAGGATTGGGCATACAATGTTGAGGTTTCATTCGTTCATGGATCGTTGTTTTATTTTAGTTTGGATATAGCTGTTTTTCGTCGAGGTCGGGAGGATAGAATTGTTGCTCATCATCATTCAGGTGAATTTCCTCGATCTGCCTGAGAGAAGAATCTTAATCGTCATCACTATTTTACAGTCTGCAGAAATTGCTTTTCCATATGCTCAACACTCATTGCATACACGATTATTTTTCTTCATTCTAAGAAACAGGTGCTCGTCCTTATTTTTTTGCTCACGAGCCACTCTAGTCCACCTTTCTGGCAGCCAGAATACATATTCAAACCGGGTTCCGAGGCATATGTCAGGCGAAACTTAGCATATCAAAGAAGGCATCTAGAACAGCTTGTTGGCAGTTTTGCCATAGGTCCGGGATGAGGATAAAGGACGCATGATCCCCAAGACCCTGATGGTTCCTTCGAATTACGGGCTTCTGAAGTGAATTTTCTTCACAGTATTTGCTCTTTATAGCAGCATTGGGGCAACAACAGAGAAGCGATAGCGAGGGGAGGTTGTATCGGCTATATTTGCCGACTATGGCAGGACGATATTAACATCATGCTTAAGACATTTAGCATGTCTTGTCAAAAAGGTCATAAAACTGTCCTTCGGCTGATCCTAATAAGTTTAATTGTGATACGAGGCGGTCGTTCGTGCACGAAACCCAAGAATTCTTGCTTAAGGCTGCCTCTAATGGCAAAACCTCATTCCGCTGATTGTCTTCTTGGTACCAATCACCGTAGTATATGTAATGTAGTTTTTCCTCCTTCTAACATACGATGCATACGAATATAATGCATTCGTATCGTCAACTTCATGAAGGAATAACGGCATCTATGGTGACTTTTTCTTGAATTATCTCTCTATAAAATGTGTCTATCACCTTTCATATCAGCCTGGTTTCAAATCCCCAAAGTATCAGAGTAGTCATAGACCGCAGCTATGAGAAAAGCTAAACTACTTCTGACAAATATAATTGAATTAAGTAGAAGTGGCACTGGTCAAATTCTCATTTATTGAAGGAAAATCCATAATAAAGTTCCATTCTGTTGGGTCGAGCGATGGAATCAAAGCTGCGTTAAACACAAGACATGGGAAAAGAAAAATCATGGAAAAACATTAGGGAGCAGATCCGTAATATTCGATCCCAATGTATGTACACATTAACTTCCGGCACATACTTAGAAGATATGGAAACTAGATGCAGCCGTTGTGATGGGCCCATTAACTAAAGAATCTCAAAACTCTAAGGGCAGTCACACGGAATAGGAGAGTAGAATCGTTGTTCCGATGCCATCCCTACATCGATCTCTAAATCAAAACACAAGGTAGACGATGTGGAGATGTTATCGGAAAAGTAATCGATGAGGAGAGCACTCTAGTTGTTCCATGTGTCCTTGCTATGATACTACACACTCAATTTAGTAGTTAGGATGATGCTTTGACTTGTCTGACTCTCTTTTTGACAACCCTGTTTTGGAAGAATACCTCGAAGAATACAGAAGAATACAGTCAGAGCCTGAGGATAGCAGCCTTACCGTGGATGAAAATTGTAGCAATGCTTCAATTGCATTTTTCTGATCCATGGAAAAAAAACAACAGGGTCGAACAATTGAAAACCTCAACCAATCCATCTTTGTAGAAAAAATAATGGTATTCTATAGAAGATCTACTTTAGCTCACTCCTTCTTTCTAATTTCAACAACGAAGTATGTAAGTAGGTGCTACATAGTTGCGGCTTATCTGGCCAAAGATAGGATGGGGTGTATTCTTCCGGATTTGTAGGAGAGGATCATTGCTAAATTGGCAGCTAATTATATGGAGCTCATCCTAAGATGTTACGTCAATCCGCATCACACTATCTAGGGGAGCTGGGATATCAATAACAGGAGTGAGTCACTTTACAATAATAAACTCAGTTATTAAAAGCGACAGGAAGTTAGTCACACCCCACTTGCCTTCCACAATTTAAAACAAAAACTTAAAGACCATAGATAGATTCTGTTTTGTCTAAATAACCATTATCTCATCCAAGCCATAACCACCTTGGTATAATGTCACGATTCAAGATCTAGGTAGGGAAATTAAACTGCTATTCAACAGACCTAATGCCAACAGCGAAGGCTCTGACCGAGAATTCTATAAGGAGCTCATCAAAATATTTAAAAGTCCCCCTCCAAGTGACCCAACTTTAGTTAGAACAGCCTGGTTAATAGCACGAAAATTAAGCGACTTACATCCAGTTCCGGTCTGTATAGATCTCCTGTGAGGGATGACATTTTTTTTTGCTGATATCCATAAATTCTCCCACATATGTATGTAGATAGATTTAAAACGGCTAAGAGTAGACGATTGTCTAGACTTGGTAAAAGGATCGGGTTATGAATGAAGGAAAAGGTAGTGCTACTACCTAAAGCGGGATGAATACCACATGTTTTACAAAATGACTTTCAGCCTATCTTCATGATTTCTACGAATATTGGGAAGATTGATTAAACAAGGAGGAACAAGGAGACTAGGTGATTTTCTTCGAAATTGAAGGTCGCAGCAGATTTGGAAATCATAAATCAATTTTCTCACAAAAAAAATTAACAGCTGAAAGATTCTCATATCGGAGACATGTCAGTTGATCCAAACCCAACTCAAATGTTTGCGCTTCCTTTCTGTTTTTTTTTGTTAATTGGCGCGTGCTCAAGGAGTTATTATACCCTTAAAATCTCTGCACATAGGCTCAGGAAATTAAGGGAGGAACAAAAGAGAAGAAGCCAATAAGGATCTGAGACTTCTGAAAGGAAAAACTGCATGGTTGGCTGGTGCAGATCACATTTCCATGGGTATTATTGGTAGTCACGTCAATACTCACAATTTATTTAAAAACGAATTATTCTCCTTCACCTACATATGAAATAAAGCGTCCGCCATCTAACGTTTTTTTTTTCAACTAGTGGTTATTTCGTGAATGGTAATACCTAGCTCATGTCTGATTCGACAGATAATTAGTTTTATCCTTCCGGTTAATAATGGAAAATAATTTCATTCAAATGGCTGCCTCGGCTGGCCATGCAGTAGCCCACACGATCGGTCCAATTTTTAAGCACATTATCGATTGTGTGCAGCTGTATTTCACCAATGGCTTCACGAATATTGTCCTTTAAAGCGTCAATTTTCTCTGGCTTGTCGGCGTAACACTTATCTTTTACGGCACCCCACAAATAATAGTCCAACGGTGTCAAATCGCAGCTCCGAGGTGGCCAAACGACATCAGCTCTGCGGCTGATAATGCGATCTTCAAAAACGGGGCGCAAAACATCGAGTGTAGCTTCGGCTGTGTGGCACGTAGCGCCGTCCTGTTGAAACCAAGTGTTGCCAATATCCTCCTCTTAAATTTTTGTGAACAAAAATTCGTTCAACATGGCCCGATAACGATCGCCATTGACTGTAACGGCCACTCCTTGCTCATTTTCGAAGAAAAATGGCCCAATTATGCCTCTGGACCAAAATCCGCACCAAACAGTGACTCGTTTTGGGTGTATCGGCTTTTCAATGTATGCGTGCGGGTTTTCTGTGGCCCAAATGCGACAATTTTGCTTGTTTACATACCCGCCAAGATCAAAATGAGCTTCATCTGAAAAGATGATTTTTTTGGCAAAATCGGCATCTTCTCTAAGTCGATCGCAGGCCCACTTAGCGAAGCGAAAACGCATTGGATGGTCAGTTGGCTTCAACTCCTGAACCAATTGGACTTTGTATGGCGTCAAACCAAGGTCTTTATGCAAAATTCGTCTCAATGATGTCTCCGAAATGTTCAATTGTTGAGAACGACGGTGAATTGATGTTGATGGCGCTTCACGCACACTTTCTGCGACAGCAGCAATATTCTCGGGTGTACGCACTATTTTTGGCTTTTCACGCTTTGGTTTATCGATGAGGATGCCAGTTTCTTTCACTTTTTTCACAAGATAACGAACATACGGAGCTGACGGTGCTTCTCTTCTTCAAAAATCCGTACGCAATTTTCGCACACATTCTGCAACCATGATTTTCAAAGTAATGTCGCAATAGTTCTCAGCGTTATTCAAGCGTATACACAACCATATTCGTTCAGCGGAAGGATAAAACTAATTATCTGTTAAATCAGACATGAGCTAAGTGTTTCCATTCACGAAATAAGCACTAGTTGAAAAAAAAAACGTTAGATGGCGGACCCTTTATAATCTTTAACACCTCTCCAGAATCAGAATAGACTTTGGTAAACTCGCAAAATTTATGGCACTCTTCCGGGCATAAAATCAAATTGAAAAGAAATATCCACCAAAAAAGACAAAAATCAGAGGCTTATAAGGAAACCATCACATATCTGCATTAGGAGGCACCATCATAGGCCAAAACTTAACGATTTCTGTAAAAGCTACAGAAGAAGAAAAAGATGACCACTTTACTTCTACTGTGCATTTGCTTTCATCAGTAGAACAACTCATTTGATTTATTTCTTCTTCTCCTTGGTTTTCCTAGAAGCACCATAAATGACCTTCACATTTAGGTATGAGAACATTGAGATCCAGTGGGTCTTCTTCTCCTTAATGATTTCTCCTGGATCCGGACAAATGGACTACCAGTAAATCTAACCTAGCCTTGGCTTACCTTTACACTGCATATAAAGGTAGGAGCGCCTAATAGATATAAGACCACTACCAAAACGTCTTCGAGAAAGGCCGTTTTTTTTCCATAAATTTGGTAATCAACAGATACGGAAGTAAACGGTTGGAAAACACCATTTGTCCAGTTCGTCCATACAAAAGGCGAAATTTAAACACAAAGCAATTATTCATAAATAACACTTACATTGTTGAAATTGAAAACTTTCTTTTCTCAGTGTGTGAGTGAACGCATATACAATACTCGTATGTCCAAAAATGCTTCAAAACGTCTAGGTCTGATGTGGCCTCAATAAACGGGACATTTATCCGTCCATCGGTTCTCCAATGAGATTACCTGTAGCAATTGCCTTTATACCTGCAACCCAAACATTTGGTATTTGGCTCATTTGTTTAGACCCCACTTTCAGACACTCTCTGAAATATATGTAGTGATTATTTCCTAAACTGTACAACTCGCTTATAGACTCCCCTGTTGAGCTCTATATTTTCTCGTCATTATTACCTGCAAACATTCAAAACCAACGCACGTCGGTATCTCTCCTTCTTTCCTTCCGAATTTGTTGTGTTCATAATCCATTGAGCGCGCAATTATGGCAAGTAGAAAAATAAAACAAAACATACGAGTATCTGCTAAGGCGCGCTAGGATACGCTAAGCACACTGTATCTGTTGTCTAACCAATTTGTGGAACAGAGGGTGTATTTGTTAACTGATAGGTCTTCCGAAACTGTGCTATCAATTTTAAGAGCCCTTCGATGTGTTCAGTATTATCTTGAATGAATTTACACCAAAAAAAACGCTTCCGTATCATTCGAACTTATTTCAAAAATCGGTTCTTAATACGCGAAACGTATAAAGGGTTTCATTCTTTTTTTTTGCCCCTCCGCTATGTGGAAAATTTTGCGAGATCTCCGCCTTTACCCAAACAAAATCTATCTAGAGACCGTGGCTGGTAACAGTACTTTTCGGATTGGGATCCTGAAAAGCTTGATGTCGACCCTTATCTGGAGTGAGAAAAAACTCTGGATGAGACTCAATAACATCCAGAAAAGTGAGCTTATAATGTGGTCGTTACACGATATCAGCAGTCCTTATTTGTTCAAAACTACAGTCCAACGTTAACAATGATAACTGATTATTTTTTCGAAAATATGGACGACTGCGGACTCGATTTAACGATACTACATATTATAACGCGAAATGGAATAGTGATTTGATCACCGAGATCGTGCAAAAAGCTACAAACTACTCAAATTCAGGCATGTTATTGGTGAGATAGAGTCCCGCATACTCGAGATAGTGGCGCAAAAGTAGATCAACAGAATCCATTTCGTCAAAAACAGCCGAGGAAGCCGTATGGTTGAAGTTATGTTGAGGACATAAAACCATGTGCCTCATTGATTCAAACTCAATCTCTGTCGTTACTGTTTTGAAAGGAAGTTAAAAACAAACACCTTTTATCCCACCTTAAACCTGACTCTAATTAAGAACAGAAACCATGTCATGCCTTCCAAGTACTTTTCGACTAAATAAGGCAACTGAATTGCTTTCTTGACAGGGTTTTCATTCTCATGTTACTCTAGTAACATCAAACAGTAAAGTCCTCCGAAGCCACATCCAAATAGGCCTCATACATGCAAAGAATTGTCGAAACAGCCCGACTGAGAAGGAAGTTAACTACTGTAAATACTCGTATGTACCTATAGCAATGCTTAACCATTGCATATTATATTTCTTCTCCACACATGTATTGTAAGTCTTGGATTCCTGATCGAATTAAGCCAGTAGTGACCTATATTCGAACTCTATGTTTCTAGGTTCCTGCAAATACTTTTCGTATTTCTATACGGCGTTCGATGTGTTCGCACCTTCGTGCTGAAAGTACATCACTCAGAATGCGAAATGATAAAAATTTATCCATCACACTTGAAGGGGTCTATGAAATTACCATAAAAAAAAGAACAAAATACGATTATTTCACATCGATAAAAAGTGATTTTCTTTAGTGCCACAAGGTTCCCATTTATGAGCGCACCTCTTTTTTTATTGGATCTCTTAATTTCATTGCCATTCAGTTATTAAATCCACCCGATTGACTTCCTTTATGCAAAATGGCATAGAAATGAACACAAAAAATGAGTAAGAAGGAAAATCCGAAAAAAGTAAAGGGAAACAATAAAAATGATTATCATCCTCCGCTTCCGAAAGCGTTGTTGTCCTTGACAACAGTTGCTGTTGCTGTTGCTGTTTCTGTACCCGGGCTACCGAAATAAAGAAGATTTCCTCTGAAAATTCGATGACAATTTCTGTTTCTTTTTCGCTTCATAAAATGTTAAAATGTAATTTTAAGTCCCGTTAGATTTCTTTGAATCCATACCAAAACACCAATCCATATACATACCTACACCTACACGTTGGGATACAATTCTATAAACCCCTGGCATACGGGAGGATGTATAGTACCTAGATCCTTTGGTAGCATTTTTCGCTTGTGTACGCTCGCATACACGTAATAATTTCGCACGAATGCTGCTGCTATGGAATTTTTATTATCACATAACTAGTTTACAGTTATTTTTCTTTTTATTACACACTAACACACTGACTTATCCATACTATGTATGTATGTCACTCCACTTCAGTTGGAGCAAAGTAACTGAGTTTCCATTTTCATACATCATTTTCTTTATCGACTCGTTTGCCTTGGTGTTGTTTTGTTGTTTTGATATGTTGCTCCTTTTATCAGATTTAAAAAAAAAAAGGAGAAATGCCATCCACTTAAGGATCCGATTGAAACGTTATTTTTTTTTTCTGTCGATTCTTCACACTATACACCATTTATGTCATTCAATAGTGATGCTCTGCCACACTTGAAGCTGCAGGACACACCGATGCACACACATGTGATTATTCTAGCGTTTTTTTGTTGTTCTGTTCATCGCTCTACTCCATTCTGAAGGTAAGACAACAAGATTTCTTACAAACCGAATAGAAAATAAAATAAAAATTGAGTAAAAGGCGCCAGAGTCGTTGTTGATGTTTTCGGTACTGGATGCCTTTGCTACCGGTGAATTCGATTTAACCCCCACTAACACATGACGAGCGTTCTGTTTTTAGTTGAAGGTGCTAGCTAAGCAAAGTATCGTATTTGTGTGTTTTTTTTGCCCGTTGAGAAAAATTGACTTAAAGGATAACAGTTTGAAGATGGTACGCTTCTGTCTAGGACGACCCTAGAGCTCAGAGGAAACGTATGAAATTTTGCTAATGGAAAACAGTCGTTGCACTCAGGAATGGGATTACTTGGGTATTAGATTAGGAATCTGTCTATAGGAACGAGAAATAGATACAGAGTAGCAATGATTTGTTGGAAGTAAGTGTATTTATGTACGTCTACGTCTTATGTTCCCTTTATTTTTATCTCTGGCGTTTGGATGGATGGTTCAATGAAATACATAATGAGATGAATATAAATTTTTGATTGCCTTCTACATATTAGAGGAATTGATTTATAGGGATAAATGCTTACGTATGTATGTAGATCTTCAAAGGAGATAAGTACAGTCCATGTAATCTGTATGGTACCATGTATCAGCCTGTTTATGGATCTTCGGACACGAGAAGTTGTTAATCCCCTTGTGGTAGCCACCTGGTACTGATTTTATTTTAACCAAACTTGACCCGTCAACTCGGAAATAATTCTCTCATAAAGGGTGGACGGCGAATGAATTTGCGTGACTAAGTCAACCGTGGTAAATTTCTCATAGGTAGCCCCACAAGTGGCATACTACCATGTAGACATGTGGGAAAAATATGTAACATTATAGATATAAGGTGGCGCAAAGGTTGGCACTCGATTTTCTTTGGCTGTAATTTTTTTATGAATGAAATAATTTGGTTCTGCTTCTAGATTGTGTTTATTTGATGTCCTAATTTTTTTTCCATTAAGTCGAGAAAATGATATCAACTAAGTGGCCGCCGCCAGAATCGATGATCATTCGCTTCCGTAAACAGCACACCATGCAGTAACTTTGAGCAGATGTAATGGCTCTTCGTCTATTATATTCGGACTTTCGGTGCTCCAGAAGCGATTGATGCCCAATTGCGTGGCACGTCGTCTGATCGATAATCCAGGGTCCTCTGCGACAACTTCAACCACAGCTGATATATTCTCAGCAGAACGGCTGCTACGGGGACGGCCAGACCTGACAGCATCTCGTGTTATCCCATACTATTCCAGACGAGCGTACGCTCTTATCGGAGGATCAGGAAATTTGCGCCAACACCACAGACAAATTATTTCTGAAAAAAATCGAAGTTACCAAAACTGTCAAAATAATCAGTTAGGTTTGCCATTTCATTTTGCATTGTTTTACGCTTGTCGAACTTGTTCTGAGGTCTGTGGTCATCATGAATTCAGTGTACAGGCAATTCCTCGCACTGCGGAATTGAGTTTGAGAGTGAGTACACTCGTTTGCAACTTAAGCCACCAACTAGACAGATATCGGTGCGAAATCGGAAGAAAACTTAACCGCCGTTGCAGCTAGTATCGAAGAAGACCCAGAAATATCGATTCGGCGCTGATCAGCTGAATTGGGCATCACCAGAGAGTCAACCCGGCTTATTTTGTGGTTGGATTTGGGTCTACATCCGTATAAGATTGTGCTGACGCATGAATTGAAGTTCGAAGACCATAGACACCGCCGTGAGTTCGCTAATTGGTGGCTGGAAATGTTGGCCGAAGATCCGGATTTTGGCCAAAAAATCATCTTCTTGGACGAGGCCCATTGCTGGCTCAACAAGCAAAATTACCGCTATTGGAGCGAACACAATCCACAAGTGTTCGGCCATGCATCGATGCATCCTTATTGACGTTACCGTCAATGGTATCAGATATAGAGTGATGTTAACCGACTTTCTGTGGTCAGAGCTGGGCAATATCGATATATCCGAGTTGGGGTTAAAATAAGACGGCACTACATACCATAGACTGGCATGCCATGATGGCGACTGGCTCATCTCACGGCGAGCGTTCATCAATTGGCCGCCACGATCTGGCGATTTGACAACATATAGGTTTTTATTTAAACATGATTTATTCTATTCCTAAGTATTGGCTTTCTTACATATTTTTTGCATGGACTGTTTATTTTCAATATTAATAAAATTGATAAAGTGATAACTACTATATAAATCGGATTGTTATTTCCTATAACGATGCTCCCACTTCTCGCTACTAAATTGTTGTTAATCACATTCTCGTAGGGCCCTCAGCTTGTTTATCAATTGCTTCTTTAACTTCTCATCGGTCGTCCCAGGTATTATTATGTGAAGCTCTTCACGTTGCTGTTGCAGCTTCATCACTTTATCGCTACTTTTTCTACTCTCCGTGGTTTCTGTTTTCTTTTTCTCTTGTTATTGCCTTCTTTTCTGGCTCTTTTTATACTCTTCAATTGTTAATGGTTTAGGCCCAGCTTTCTTTAACGTTGGCACATATATTGGTGGTTCTGGACTTCCACCAATTTCTGCTTTTGGTACGTACTCCTCTTCTATGTGTTCCACCGCGTGTTCTAGTGGTCCGTTGAGGATAGCAAACAGCTCGTCAAGTTTCTGTTTTGAATTCGCCGACATTAAGTCTCGGCTCACTTCTTCATCCTATTCATTTTCACGAAGTTGTCAGGATCGTCATATAATATCTGTTTCTATATCCCTATTCTGCTGTACAAAGCGCAGCACGATAAAAGACTGTGGCAAGGTTGCAGCAATTGTTTGAATCAAATTTTTATCAAACGTAGTATTTATATTTCAATCGTCAACTCCAAATTTTTACTAATAATTACACATTCATTCATAATTCTATCTATTATAATTTTAGGTTCACCACGTGCAATGACGCATGTGACCTGAATCACAGTAACTAATTCAGTACGATGAGTTTTAGCATAATTGTCGCGTGCTTGCATTGTTACACTACACGTCTATTTCCCGGAATCAAACCAGCGCCGGATACGTTTCAACAATTGGTGGATGTCATCCTCACTGGGAATTAATGGTGTTTCGTCTTATCTTGACGATATTTTGTTCTCAGCACAGAATTCTGAAAACCATTTTCAAAGACATCGAGCTGCTCTCTTCAATCGATTTCGTGGGTACAATTTAAAAATTTAATAAAATGAAAGATTTTTTCAGGACAACAGTTCGCTATACTCCAACAGTATATAAGTCAATGCCATCACTTCAATGCATTATAGGCTGTACTCCTTAATGCACTTTGATAACGAAAACAACTTAATACCCTATAGAGCGTGTATACTGCTTAGTGCACTCCGACTTTAATTTTGGGTTCTCTGGTATTCCAATTCTTCATTTCAGTTTCGTTCTTATTTCAACAAAAATATTGTGTTCCAGTCAGTCCTTATTACGTTTAGGGTACATTTTGAGATCTTACTGCCATATAAATTAGATCACTGGGAACTCTATCGATCGGTATTTCAAAATCAATGAAACTGATATGCAGATCATTGGGAGCGTTGCGATGTTTCTCCATCATTATTTGCCTCTCACAAAGTCTAATTGACAACCATTGTCTTTCATATATTTTCGTAGTATGCGACATTAGTTCCACTGATCAGTAATAGATCGAATTTCTCGTTATGAAGGGGAACAAGAAAACTCTCCCTGGATAAGCATCCGATCGGCTTTGATTGCCCTCCATGCTTCAAGAGATAGACCGACGCGACTGCATGAACCGGATTCATTTTTTTTTAATATAATTGGATAACTCCGGGTACCGGTATCACAGCAAGGATTCGTCATTATGTAACGCGTAAAATTACTCTTTCCATCTATTTGTAGCATCACTGTAGCTCGTCGTCCTCGTCGTCAGTACAATTCGGCTATGGAATCTTCTAAAAGTCTTTTCTTCATTGTCTCTTTTTTGGAACTTTCGTCCGTCGAACTCACAATTTTATTCACTTTGTCAAGGAGTGTACCTTTATACATACGCTGCCGATCACTAGGATGAGGCCATACATTTTGCAATCGATTTTCACTCTTTATACCTGTTGGAAATTTTGTACCCGGAAACTTTTACCACCTGTGAACAGGTACATATTTTCTTAAAAGGAAGTCACTAGTTCGTCACTCAATAGCTGTTCACCGGACAACGCGTGGTATGAAGTAATTTTTTTAACCTACAACAGGTAAAATTGAATAAAGGTTTGTTAAATATCGGCTGAGACTAATGTGCATACGATTAAGTGCAACTTAACCATCCAATTAGGATACCAATCCCTGCCTTGTCAAACAGTGTAAACTGGTAGACCATATGGGAAATATTGTGGAACTGACTTCATTATTATACCGATTCCAATTTGCTGATATTTTCCTGACATTTTCTTAACGAGGCAAAGTTTCCATATAATCTAACATATCACCGCCAAATGAACGAACCGCAGCTGAAACGAAACTCTTCTGCTAGAAAGACGATCCCTTAAAGTTACTCGTCCTCCAAAGAAACAAACACTTCACATACCCCCATCCAAGGGCCTTTAATTTCTGTTTTTCACTTTAAGCAATCTCACAGTTTCATTCATTAATTTAGTTCTCACAAAGTTGTACGAGGCAACTTGCAACAGATACAAAGGGGATCCAAGGATAATCTGGAAAAAAAATTTGTTTCTGTTAAAAAAAAAGAGATAGCAATGAAATAGTTGAAAGAAAAGGAGGCACAAGTGAAAAAAAAAACAACACAAATACACACAAAAAAAACTGGAAAAAGCAACTCGAAAAGAGGGCAACTCCACGATCTGCTTTAATATTGCATACAGCTAATTTATCCTTGAAGTAAACCAAATTAAGGATCTACTCGTACTTTATTGTATGCAAACGTATTTGTGTATCCTTGTCGTCCTGGCATGGATGGAATGGAAATACACAGCACCGGATAAAATGTAATTTCTCGATTTTAAAACAATATTATCTCGCGAGCGCACTCAGCACGCTCTCGCGCACCCGTTGTCGTCCGTATCGTTGTGCTGTTTGTTCGTTATTCGCTGTTCGTCCTTTTGCAATGTAAAAATTATATGCAGTTGCAATTTCGCTTGAGCTTTTGAAGATCTGAAGATGACGTTGAAAAGGAAAATGAAGACAAAAACATGGCTACAGCATTGCCAGATTAAAAGACATTTTCTGCAGTATGTCTCTTTCCTATTCTACATTTTTAAATTGCAAAATTTACGAGAATCCCTACAGTGCATGATGATGTTTCTACGCCCTTTTGAAAAAGGAAGAGGATTTGAGATAATGAGTCTATTTACAATCTTCAGTAAATAAGAGAACCCTTAAACCTATAGGAAAAGTAGTAAATGGTCAAAATATATGAATAGTGAATCTGAAGCAAGTAAGTAAAGTAAAGTAAAGTCCATCTGGGATCTCCTCGACCATAATCTGTGCAAGGATTCTGGAAGACAAAATATTTAAATTAAAAATCACCCTCGGAATAAGATTGTGAAGCTGACTTATGATACTTTATGTTAGACAATCTCGAAAGGAGGAGCATAAGTTTGAACCTGCAAAATCGAAAACCGTCAACGGACTTAGAAAGGCGCGTACTCTGAAAGCAGTCGGAAAGAAAGACAGCAGTCGAAAGCGTATGAACCGACCTCATTCTCTTGGCGACAACCAAAACCAACCAACATTTCATGACCGATTGTGAATCTTGTATTGACTTGGCTTTTTCGAACAATTTTCTCAAGGGTGACATTGAAAAAGTTAGATTACAACGTGCCTATCACCTTGCTTTAATCCTTTTTTGAGATCAAAGGTCTCGGAGCGATGGTCTCCAATATTTGAATCGAATGAATAACTTTTCGAACCATAAGAGATTGGAGGACGAGCACACAGACATCAGAAATTCTGCCTCATCCTCCATCCCAACACTCATTTATAATGGCATTCCAGCTGCCAGCTTTTAAGACAAGGCCAATCTGCTTGCTGCACACTTTGCGGCCTGTTCAACAACTACAGATTGTGCTTGCTTTGTTTTTGTCTACACTGGAGTGCTTCGAACGAATGGAGTGGAATGAATCCACTTTCGCACTCGTAAGAGTACTCAAATTACTTAAGGATCTCAAAAATCTTAACATTCACAAAACAGATGGTAAACTCCCCTTCTGATGTTTCTTCAACGTTGTCAAAATTGCTGCTTAAGCTTTTTCGTCAATTCTACTCTATTCCGTGTAGATGAAGAACAGTATTTGTCCAGCCCGTCCCTAAAAAAGGTGAATCTTTTTCCCTCTCCACTTACAGACTCATTGCACTTACGTCCTTCTTTCCAAAGTCATGGAAACGCTGTGAAGCCAGCTCATGAAATATCTCGAAACACGAAAACTTCTCAATGACCGGCAGTATGGCTTTCCTAGCAACAGGTCTACTGGTGATTTGATGGCATATGGAATCATAGCGTTCATCAATCCGGCGAAAACAAGACAATCGCACTTGATATTTCTAAAGCATTTGACAAAGTTTGGCATCGGACAATTGGGGACAGCGACTCTCTTCTTCGATGAATTAGAAATTGCCTTTCAGAACGTTCAATTGTTTTGAATGGTTTCAAATCTGATATCCACAAAATAAATGTTGGTGTGTCCCAGGGCTCCGCTCTGTCTCCGATACTATTTTCAATTTTTATCAGTGATCTCTTGTCTGCTAGTTTTAATTCAATATATTCCTTTACTGACGACGGTACTCGCTACTTTTCATATTCGTTACCGGACTCATATCCCTGCTAGGCTAAGTTCATTAGATTCTTATATGTATAAACAGCATGACTAATTGAATGCTACCATAACACAATGCTGTCTGCTGTCGTCACAACGAAATTTAAACACCCAACCAATATCCATGAAAACTTTCGGTTCTCGGTATGTGTGACAATGACAACCAACGTTGCAATTACCACATGTTTAATGTCGACAAAAACGTTGCAAAATGTTTGGGTTTCCTCAATAATTCACCCCTCTGTTCTGGTCTCAATATAAATATAAGGGATTCATCCGTCCAATTTTGGTGTAGTATGCCCACATTGGTCAAGTGCTCCTGAAACTTATATTTATATATAACAGAGTCAGTTGACTGTCTCACCTTGTTCTTGAGATTCCCAGTAGCATTTCGCCCCTTCAAACCCTGAACCGTAACACCAGTCTCGCAATAAATGCTCTTCAGTATACCCTCAAGCACACTTTCGGATGTGCTCTGAAATATCGTGATTCGTTCTAAAGCCGCGTAACCTGCTTATGGAATGCTCAGCCGAGCTAGTCATAATAATTTGCAACCATTTAATACCTGCCCAATTGGCCACCACTCGGACTACGAGTATTATCGAGTTGCTGAAGAATTTCACTTACTAAGTTCTTTGGTATCACGGGTAACATCTTATGCTTTGTGCTCCGCCGTCATCCATTATCAACTGCTGGTAGATAGTCCTACAGCTTTTTGTATGCTGATCCTCTTGTAACATATAATGTCTTCTTTCTTTGGTCGATGTCCTTCTTTCAGCCACATGCTGACTTTTGCTTGTATTGGATTTTTTGGCTCTTCGATTGCCAGACTCACATCATCGGCTTCCAGGTAGTATATCACAGCGCTCTTTTTCTTTGATGTCCGCCTTGGTGCCTTGTATGCATTCGCCACAGTTTCTCCTGGAAAGCGTTGCTTGGTACGTTGGTACTGGTTGGTTGCTTAGAGCTTAAAACACACGATATGGCCTGGGTACGTTACTTTGGATTTGAGAAACTGACACTTACCTGGGTTTAATTTTCAATTGTAACCGCTCAAACAGCAGTCTGAAGTTTTATATGTGTTCTTCAAAGATGCGAGAGTAAACTTAGATGTCGTCTAAGAAAACGAGTACATCCCGCCATGAAAGCCCTCGAAGAACTTCGTCCATCACCCTATCGAATATCGCTGGAGCATTGCAGAGGCCTAACGGCATGACGTTGAAGTCACATAGCCCATTACCATTTGTGAAATCTGTTTTCTCCTTGTCTTTGGCATCCGTTTCTACATGCCAGTAACCATTTTGAAGGCTCATCGTAGAAAACCACTTCACTCCTGCCGTTGTAGGAAAGAAGTTATACAAGGGGTAGGAATCTTTTTTGTGACCTTTTTAAGCTGTCCGTAATCCACGCAAAACCCCGAAGATTTGTCTTTCTTCTTGACTAACACAATAGGAGCTCTTTCATATCTTCGTGTTTGTCCATCGGAACTCTTCTCGTCAGTAGATTGATTATGTAGTTTTGAGCTTGCGGTGTCGATTTTGTGTTTTGCAATCCCTGTTCGTCCAAAGTCCGCTGGTCCTTTTGAGAACACTGCTAGAAGTTCCTCCAATAGTTTCTCAAACTCCGTCAGCTGTTCACTGGACAATTCGGGGGACACTTTGTAAATTTGGCACTTTGCATGCCTCCACAGTGTTTTTGGGTAGGATTAGGATTAGGCTTCTACCGGTCGATACACCTTTTGGGAGTTCGAAACAAGACGTGGGCTCCACTAATGCTGCCGTGTCGTTTATAGCGGGCAGTCGATTAATTCCAAGAAGAGTTTCTCTTCCAGTTTTCAGTATTTCCGACGTCGCGAGTGTCGCCAGTTTTTATGCTGATCCAGGTGATAGTCACAATGGATGGGTTTTGCTGTTCATCTTTATTGAACCCTAAGATGTTTGGGACTCCATGTGGCACTATGACGAAATAATGAGAAAATTTTTTCTGATTAACAAAAAATCTCACCTCCGCCATCCCTTAACACCAAGTCAACTTCATCGAAGAGCCTCTTGTAACCCTCATGTCGGAAACATGTTGCGCCGTCAGAACAGAAACGTTCGGATCAGGGTCCACGACAAAAAAACATGTTTGTCCTTCGATAAACGCTTCGATAAACCACGAAGACTCTCCTTCGTTTGTTCCTTGCATGGAGTTCCTTTGCATTCGACAACGTAGTCCTGGATTGATTCATCTCTTAATCCTTCTATAAATTGGCTTACCATTACCTCCTGAAGCGCCGAAACTACCAGTCGTAGTTTGTCTTTGGTGTGTTGCAAACGACTCGCAGCTGAGTGTAGCTAGACCTGCTGTTTTTGCAGAAGCGCTGACGCAGCAAATGTACTAAGACTTCGTAGTCGGGTTCACTGTTCACAGGTAAAGCTCTGAAATAAAAAGAGTGTCTTCTCTTAACTGCATTGCTAACACATTTGTTTTTTTTTTAGCGTCCCAACTTGCACATCTTGCGGCAATCTCAAGTATGTCCGGAATAGGTGCTTGTTTCAGCACAATATGTGATACCTTAACAGCTGAACCGAGATTCGGAGTACAAGACACATGTAGCGCAACTATCGCCTCCTTTGTCGTTGTCACCTCCAATACCACAGGATGCAAGTCGGTACTTTGTCTGTTTTATATGCCAACCTCTTGTCGTATAGTCAAGGCAATATTTAAACCAATAAGCTGGCAAACAAAACGGTGTCCTTGAGGGGAAAATATCTATCACACTAGAATTCTGGAGAGACGTTGCAAAGATTAACTAGCAGTATGGACCCCGAAATTGTAAGAAGCCTGCTGGTTTTTTCGTATTCTATTGTAGACGGGAGGGTGACTCGTACACAGCAGCAAATATTTGAGATTCATTTGGAGAGCGCCGCTTATCTACACTTTTCTTTGCTGGAGCTCCTCTAAGTAAGGAAAGATATCTGCTAGCACTACAAAGGACCAATATGATGGATCTGTTTCCATGCTGCTGCTGGAATCAGCCCTCAAAAGAAACAACAAATGAGCAAGAATACGACCTAAACGATTTACCAGGAGCTGGTTCGTCGTTAACCATCAAGATGTGAATTCCTTTGTGATCCTGTACGCGGCAACACTGTCGCAACTTCCTCACTTAATTTGGTTAAAAATGAATCTTCTTTCTCTAAACTGCTAAGGCGTCTGCAATCTGAGTTGTAAGCAGATACATATCCTCAATCTGTGACCAGCAAACTGCACACAGAAAGAAATTTGGCGTTTGTTTGGATTTTATAGAATTGGAGTTTTGTTCAAGACTTTCCAAAAATTGTTGCCTCTATTAAAGCTACATACGTATGTATAACATCTCTTGAAGACAAATCTCAATAGTGCAAGGCGAATCCTTTTCTGATAAGAAAACGAAATTTAAGAAAGGCACGTTTCGGAGAATCGAAATTGCATCTTGAATAAGCTTACTGCGCAGAAACTGTTGAAGGTCAATTCGAGTAGGGTTGGTAACATTGCTGTTAAGGATAACACCAACGATAGCGGCATGTTTTTTCATCATATTCGTTTGGTCTTTTTGGCTTTATGGGGGAGAATTTTTTTTTGAGTACCAAATTTGGTACTTAATTGTACTTATCCACATGTAAGGACAGGAACAGCGTACGTATTCCTTCAAATAAAATTGTGAAAAATAATGCAAAGAGGTGGCGTCAGGACGGTGTGGAAGCGCAAGATGAGAAATTAAATGTAAATTATATCGAAAAATGACCTCGGATATGAATGAGAATAGTGGAAAGATATACGGATACAGATGTGAGTAGGTTGTGTGGGCTGTTGGGAGAGAGTAATCCACTCCTCATCATCTTTCATATTCTGGTTTATACATACATACTCGTATAGTTATTTTGTTTTTGCATATACATGACCCACGAGTAGAAGGGATAAGAGGTAGAGCTTTTGAAGGAACTTCAGAATATAAACAAATTGCAACAATGTGAAGAGCACATTGAGAGTGACGTATGCGAGGATGTTGTTAGTAATGACGAAAGATGTAAGGATGTTAAGGGCGCGGACATCCCTACGTATGTAAATTAGAATTGAGCAACGGTGAAGGACGGTTGAACCTTGTGTTGTGAGAGCTGAGGATAATTGTATGGGGGTACTCCGAAGCCTTGCTGGATATTGCTTTAATTAGACGATCATCAAAGGCAAGTCCTCCGATGTCAATGTTACAATTAATTGAAATTATGTTACAAGACCTATCACTGACCTGGATTTACTGTAGAGTCTATCATATTGCAAGCTTGAAAATCCAAGATTCAATTGGCCGTACAAAATTCCATTAGTGAAGATCATGGATGTCAGATTATGTCGGTGATGATGGGCAGGTTATGCTGGTGCATCCGAGGCTGTGAATAACATTTTTGGAGATACATCATCATAGTCCTCCGAATTATTCAAGAGGATTATTTCATCTGAGATGTCAACATTATTTAGAGGCGAAACGAAGGCAGTAGATTCGTGGAGAGTTTTACTTCGAACGAGAAATGCAGTAATTTCCAAGAGGTGCTGCGCGATATCAAAAAGTGGGCTAGAATGTTGCCTGTAATCAGGTGTTCTACATGGAGTTCATTTTCATTCACCGCTCAAAACTACACTTACAGTTGGGTATCAAATTTCAAAGCTTTAAGCTCAAATTATAGCAATTCGTGTTGCTGAACCGATAAAAAAGATAAGGAAAGTACAGCCGTGTGGCAGATAAATATAAAATTCCACAGCTTGCCAAAGAAATGGAAACCATTGAGATTAACTATAGGAACAAGAAACAGGATCACGAAAGAACTGGTAAGTGTCACAGTTCTAGGCACAAAAAAAAAAAGGAATCACAAACTTAAAGCTGTAAGTGTCCTACTTTGGGAAGCAGACAGCGA
Source organism: Volucella bombylans (assembly GCA_949129095.1). Classification (NCBI taxonomy): domain Eukaryota; kingdom Metazoa; phylum Arthropoda; class Insecta; order Diptera; family Syrphidae; genus Volucella; species Volucella bombylans. The sequence continues at coordinate 19,911,862 of OX422141.1, forward strand.
ATTTTGTGGTCTAATCGCAATTCCAGTCATAATTCGAGGACGAATATGGCACTGCTTTTGATGCAATATTAATGAATCCACTTACTTCGGATGTAAAAAGAACAGCGGGTTGAGGGATACATACTAGTTCATAGTACAAAACATTTGAAGAGGAGTCATGACAGTTAGACAGTACATTCAGCAGATGGCAGAAGACAGTCCGCAGTTAACGTCTTGGGCTTCACAAGGTCATAGAACAAAAAATAACTCCTACAGAGTGTATATAAAGTGACAGCGACACTAACATTTAATGTGAAACCCATGAGTTTGGGTAGTGACATAATTTACAGTCTCCCAAGCTTCGCTCGTCATAAGAAGAAACATAACCAAGAAGTCTCTGCACTACCTTTTCCTTTTCCTTTGTTGCATAATTTTCACATTCGATCGGCACATGCTCTATAATCGTTCGTAAAAGTAGTTCCGGAAGCATCCATGTCTTGACAACAACTGCGTAGGGTTAACATTTACCTATCCATATTTTCTGCTAGCCCATTGAACGATGTTTGTCAGTAGTTTATATAACCAACGACATTTTGCTAAGGTGTTCCATAGCCTGTGCCATGTCGACTGCCTTGCCTGCGTTTATGTCGTTAAATATAAATGCCGATGATTTCGTGTTTCGGCCGAAAGCAATGCGCCAAGCCATTGCGCTGATTGTATCCTTTGAAACCGTTCAGTATGTGTAGCATGCTCTGAGTAATGTTCAGTGGCGTCAGCATTGATTTGGTGAGAGTCACAAGCGGCTTTCTTATAGACTGTTTGGGCTCTGTTTGGCATAAGCCTGGAAACTGCAGCAACTACTCAATTGGCGTTAAAAGCATTGACATCCAGTGTCACGACCATTCACTACTGTCTTTTGCCGCCTTACCATTTGGTTCCAGATATTGCTTAACAGGAACTTTCACATACTGTTTCTAAGATTTGGGTGGTGCTTTGTATTTTCCATACTGTTGGTAAGATAGGCTATTGTCTTCAGGTCCAGTCTTTTGCGAACTATCACTACCGTATCCAGCATGCACGACGACAGTTGCTCCGGGGCTTACCCTGTCTTTTTCCATTATTGTGAGAATCTTTTTCTGCTAGGCACTCTGTATATTTATCACAAAGCCAGATAAGTTAATTCCTATAGTGCTATTGTATTGTTTCCACATTTTCTGTTGCCATTCCCGAAGGATTGATGCTGTCCTATTTGGTGTATCCTTTGTGAACATGCCGATGCCGTCGCTACAACTATTTCTGGTTTAACCATGTTGTGGATCTGTTTTCAATGTTTGAAATGCTTCGCTTTTACTTTTATTTATAAGTCTCTAAAACGTTCGTCTTTTTTTTTAGGAATTCTTCTCGTAGTTTTTCGCAGTTTTCTCTGTTTCTAAGCTCTTCTGAAGCATTCCGATCTTAGTCTAGCAATGCAATCGTTCACCGGTGCTCATTTATTTCTACTTACTTTTCATACGATTAATGAGTCGCATACGTAGAGTATGCCGGAACATATAACACATTTTGATACCGCATTGCACTTTTTTGCAATATGCCCCTCGCTACTGCGGCCTAGATATGATCATGTGCATATTAAATGACTTGAAACATCCTGTATGATACTCGTATACTCACGTACTCCGCACTTAATCCACTCGATCTTGACCAAAAATGAGTAGTGTGTCGGCCAGATCAGCTGTGAGACTTATGAGGGTGGTTTCTGCACCATCCCTTGTCACTCTTATGAACTTGATGTCATCATTCGTGATACCTATTGTTATTTCGAGTTGCTTCTCACTTATTTCTTCAGATCGCCTCATCATCTAGTCAATGGTATATTTCTTCGACTGGTTCCTCAAAAGTTTCCATCCTCCATCTTATCCAAAAGGATCTTCGTCTGCAATATCTGAGGAGAGTCCTAGATGACGGCGCTAGGAGGCGCAAAGTATGACTAACTAGGAGAGCTGTAAGATATTCGGCTGCATATGCTCTTTCTCGTGATTTAGTTAACTAGCATCTTGCAGAAGACATTACATCTATGAAGTCATTGAGCAACCCACCGTTCGACATCGCATCATCCTAAGAATAGTGAACGTGCGATATTCGTAAAATCGTAGTTAAGTAGTTAAGGGTCGTAGTTAAGAGCTGGCAAAGGGAGGATGCACTGTAAATGCCTAACTGTGTAGAATTTTAAGAAGACGTGAAATAAAGGAAAAGGTGTCGCACATGTTTATATAGTCCGGGGTGAACCTGAGTTTCAACCAACAAGCCTTTTCAGCTGGCACTATTTCCCGCCAGCTGACTCCACTGTCGCATTCCAGTTATGGTAGGGTCCATTCGCATGTCCCTCACCTCAAATGCGGTCGTTCTCTACTGCGCCGCCCTTTGGGGTTAAACTCGAAGAGTCTTTACACCGGAGGAGCCGCTTAAACATCTTAAAAATTAGATCAATTGACTCCTCACTAGACTTCCCTCGAAACGGCCAAGTCCTTCTTCATCCGCTTTCATCAAGGTCCAAGCCTCTGGGCCATTGAGCAGGACCGAGACTTGTATAGAGCGAGTTTTGTCTAATGAGAGAGGACTCTGTAACTCAAGTGCCTCCTAAGCCCCCCAAAAAAAAGCTATTGGAAAGGGTGGTTTTGCGTCTGAATTCTGGCGCTAGTGTCTTGTAAGTGCGAAGTCGTCGGTGGTTTGCGTCTTTGTCTGATGACATCACGTGTTATGTTTTGCCTATTTTGGCCGCTTCCGCCTAAATACTGACGAACGCTTCAAAGACATTGAATAGCTTGTCTTTTTGCACGCAGTTATATGGAGTTTTGAAGTCAACAAACAGATGGTGAGTGTCGTTGTGAAATTCTTATGTCTTTTCCAATATCTGCCATAGAATGAATATTTTATCGATGGTCGACTTTCCTTGCCTGCAAACGCACTTGCATGTACCAACCAGATTGATCATGAATGTTTTCAGACGCCCGTAAGACACGGAAGAGATTCTCCCGCACTTAGCAGACTACATATATACGAGTAGACTTGTGGATCCAACAAACAGTGCTGAGATTCCATGCTTCGGTCATGCCTTCCTTTGAGCATATCTTACAGATGAGCTGGTGTATGTTCTCAGGTCATCTCAAGCTATTTAAGCAACTCAGCAGGCAATCCGTTAGGCGCAGCTTTTTCAGACCTTGGCTACAATGTTACTATTTTAACTTCATTTATTCAGGAACTATCTCTCTTGAATGATACATTCTGGACGACAGCGAGATTTTTTCCATCTATTCCCGTTATACAGCCTGTAGGAGTAATTTTGCAACATTCTCAGCGCCAGCCACGAATCTATTTCTAGTTTTCGACGTTCCTCTTTGCAGGAATTTATTCTGGCATGTTCGTCTTATTTTCAGATAAAATTTTCGAACATCATTCCTGAAGTAACATTTATTCGATAGCACACTTCTCTTGCTGTTTCTTTTTCTTTTCGAGAAGCCTACGTTCCTTAATTTTTTTTCTGTTCATAGAGCTCGTGTCCTTCGATGCATCGCAAGTTTATAGGATTCTTATTCGATTGAATGTACCTGCCTCCATTCATCATCAAACCAGGGGATCTTTGTGCCAGCATTATGAAATCAATCACATCAGTAGCTCGTTGCTATCATTGCCAGTGTTTGTCTATAACTAGGACTTTGAGAGAGGTTGAGGGAAACCTTCCAGCAGTCTCTTGCGAGTTCAGTTTTTCAACGCCGAACTTTGGTGGTCTTATTTGCCTCCATAGTGGCTGTGATATCCGCATTCGTACCGTGGCTGCAACAGGGTAACTATCGGAATTGATGTTGACTCCTCGAAAAGTTTGGACATGCAAAATGCTGAAAGAGTCGATCGCAAAGTGATCAATCTAGTTGGCAGTTGATTGATCAGTCGATAACCAAGTTACCTTATGGATGTTGAGATGTGTGTTACGAAAAGGTTACGTCACGTTACAAATTCTAAAAGCCTGAACTCATTGCCAGGCGTAGTATCATGCTATGCTTTTGGGTAACCTGCTTAAAGACGGCTTGTTTGCCATTGTTGGGGCAGTGAGCATATGTTTAGTCTAGAAGACCATAACATTCTCTGATGCTGTCATATCTATTCTCTCCATGTGCCACCTACGCAAATCAGACTTACGAGTACATTGCATAGATCGGAATTGTTAGGATATTTTCGCTAACATGCTGAAAGCTTAAAACTTTTGGCCCAAGTCTCCGTGGGAGACACCCAAATAAGCGTTGTCTTCCTTCACCCGCCTTTTCCCCGACCCATGTCATTGAATTTCTTGGAATATATCCATCTGTTTCAGAGGCTGTGTGTTTGTCTCTGAATTGTTGTTTTTTTGCCCAACGTTGGGAAAGTAACCTTCAACCTCAGAATTGAAATGGTCCAGTAGCCTCGCTGAGATTATGAGAACCACCAGTAGACAGTGCTGGTTTCTACTTCACGGTCCCGAAACAGCCATGGAGCTGCCTTAAAGAATGTTGATCTACAATATATATGGAATTCCTCCACTGGCGTCCTGTTGAAGGGGAAGTGACCTAGTGCGAACGCTCTCCCCACTTCTCTCGTATGCAGCTTCCAATGACGTCCCGCTGAGTTTGGGAACCTTAGCTTCAGTAAATTCCCAGGCTTCACCACGTGGAGGTGAGAGTAGGAGTTGATTGTCAGTGGCTTTTGTATTGACGCTTGTGTCTTCATAAAACGCTTCACCGCCATTGAGTTCCTAATAAGGTTTAAGAACCGAATTGTGGTTTTGTAGATGTGGTTATTAGGATAATAAGATGGTCATGAAACCGTCTCCTAGCTGTCAATGAGCCTAGCGACAAATAAGCCCAATCCGTCTCCAGGCATGATTTCCGGCCAAAGGTGGCGTTCTTTTAATTTCGGTGTTAAAATCACCTAAGACGATTTTGTCTACGTGCCTACGAGAAGGAAGCATTCAAAGATCCTATTTTCTTATTTTCTATTTTTCGTTCTTCCTTCATTTAAGCAGCCACATGCTGTGAAAAACCTTAATCGAATAAAATTCACGAAAATTGCTGTTAACTAACATTAATTAGCTAACGTCGAAAATACCACCTTTTGTTCGGCCATAGTTCAACTGCCATCAAAAATTATACCGCTTTTGTGGAAATACCGGTGTAAATTTTCCCAAATAATAATTGCAGATACCTGAAGATTCTTCTCCCGAGGGATTGCTAATTTGCCTAACCTTGTTCAAACTATACTTGTACATGCCCACACATATCCACACTAATGCTCCATTTAATCAGCTAAATGAATTCCTAATTCGCGAATAGCCTCGGGAGAAGTCAAAGTACTTAAAACTTAATTTCGTTTCCAATATCGGTACTACACAGTTAATGCTTACATCTACGAGTAGTAGAGCGCAAAATTTTCCGCTTAAAAGCCTGTCATAAAATTACAATGAATGAGCGCTTGATTTGGAGTAACTAAAACCACATCAAAACCAACCAACGCACAGCCTGTGGCACAGCTCCTACCGATAATTTATACGTTTTAGTTGAAATATAGATACGAGTATACATATGTACGAGTATGTATCTCTGCGAAAAGAAAACGAGAAACAAGTTAAAGTGAATTTGGCAAAAGAGCGCATACAGCATTATGATTTCAACACGAGCATCCATCAGTAATCATCCGATGGGCATTTTATCGTTGCAAATATTTACCTTGCCCAAATCATTCCATGGCGTCCCATCGTAATCCTTAAAAAGTACAACCCCTTGCGTAGCTTGCCGCTATCGGCACAGTATTTTCTAGTATTTTCTCCACCAATCACCCCAATCAAACCCTTAGAGCAGACTCCGGCAGCGCCCCCGATTTATCAATAATTCCATCATCCTGATTGTATAGAAATACCAAAACATACGTATCTAGTCATACTACTCGTAACTCTTCCCCCTTTCCTTCTTTTTTTTTTTTTTGTTGCTATCGGTCTCTACCAATCACGTCTGTGTGTGGTAGCCTTGGGCACTTTGTTTTTCCGAAATGAGAAACAGCAAATTCCCAAAATCCCCTAAAAAACAAAAACGGATCCACGTCAATAATTGTAAATTAAATTCCCTTCCCTTTGCTACTGCTATTATTCCTATGGCTGTCAGAATCGCCGCCGTCCCTCTCGTCACTTCTAAAATCAACAACAACAAAAAAAATAAATAAATAACAACGTGAAACTGGAGATTTGGAGCCATCAGCATCTTCATCTCTGCAAAACATTCAATTCTCTTCAATTCAATTTTGCGAAGGCCTCAAAAACTTCACTAATAGAAATAATTCGAAAGAAAGTCCAACAGGAATAAGAAGATAAAAAAATCTCGAACAAAACACCGTCAAACTTCTGTCAAAAACTTTATAAATGCAAATATACGAGCCTCCAAACCACTGACAGTTAATGTCAAACTGACACCCTTCATTGTATCTGCACCCTAAGGGTAACTTTTTTAATTCGTCAACGACGAGTTTGTTGTTTTTTTGTTTTGTTGATTTCGAATACCTACTCGAAACTGTAAAGACAATGTGAAGAGTGTTTTCTTTTCCTTACCGTTATTTTCTAAATACTAAATGTTTGTTAATTAATTTTTTCGCCCCATCCACCGCAGGGATGGCAAATGAAACTGGACTGTTGCTTTGGTTTGGTTTTTGCCCAAAAATTAAGTAATTTAACTTTGACAATTGAAATATTATTCGCTTAAGGCGTGCGGCCGCGCTAAAACAGAACTGTGGCAATGGTAGAGAATGGCGGTGGTAATGTCGGTCGAGTGGGGGCTAAAAAGCCCTGGTTTAAGTTGCTGTTGCAGCCAGAGTTGCTCGCTGGTCGCTGACAGCTAGCTGGGTAGGTAGAGCTAGCTGTTGCGGTGTGGCTTCAGAAAGCTAGACTTTGGGTTGGGTGAGGACCGTTTTAATAGGGTAGGCTCTATTATTCTAGGCATGCGGGCGGGTAGTTCTTAACATCTGGTTTTCTGTACTCTGAGCTGTTATTCCATTGTTTCAGTCATTCTACCCTCTCATTATTTTCGTTTCGCCGAATTTTTCCTTCTGCGACCTTCTCTACTAATCTCTTTCATTCTGCGGTTGATTTCTCTCCCTTCGGTTGCTGCATAATTGCTTAGCCAAATTCAATTAAAGTTTTTTTTCCTGTATTTCTCATTACGGTTTTTGGATTTCATTTTCTGGTGAATGCAATTTTACCCGGGGTGTTTTTTTTTTTTTTTTTGTGGGACAAAGCAAAGAAATACACGAAAACTCGGAAGGAAAGTAAACAAAGACCTAGAAGTTTAATTCCGATATTTTCCCAATGGATGGCATTCCTATAGGTTCGGAATCATTGTGATTTTTGATAATGAACTCATAGTATAAAGAGGTGTCCCCAAATTCACGCAAGAAGTAATTTTGATAGAAAACACAGGTTTTTAATTAAAAGGCGGATATTTTTTACTGATTCATAAAGTATGCTGTATAGGGTTGTGTATGGAATAGCGTATCGGGTAAATGGGATCCAAGGCTTTGCTGGCACACTCGCATTCTTTTCTCGAAATTTTCCATAACAACTTTGCATAAATATGGCTGAATTTTGTTGATACAGCGCTCAATTTGCTTCTTCAAGGTGTGGGTGGTCTTGGGTTCGTTGACATAAACGACTTTGACTTCAAAGAACTATAAAAAGTAAGTCCAACGGCGTTAAATCGCATAATCTGGGTGGCCAATTGTGATCACCAAAAGGGGAAATTACACTACCAGGAAATGACCATGCATTTTTATTTATTCAATTCGTTATTACTTACTTACTTGGTTAAAAAAGAAGTCGGACAGTTGATTTTTCTGTGTTTTAACCCAAAAATATATTAGCACCAATATTATACTTTAAAACCTTTGTATATGTGGTTTTGATTTATCACAAAATCTTCAAATTGTTTTATAAAACAGGAAGCAAGAAATAATTTTTTGAAAAAAATCTAACAAATTCCATCTCAAAAAAGAAGTCGGACACATAGCCACACTGAATTAATTTCAATTCTCTCTGCGTTCAAATGTTAATAAAAGTCGAACAATAAAGGCAAAATGCAGCCATAACGTGGTCAAACATCATTAGATATCCGAAAAATTACGATCGAGCATTTTAATGAGTGCAAATCAGTTCGAGAAATTGGAAAAACAGTAAGAAGCCACTCAACTATCGGAAGTACAATATTATAAAATGATATAAAACCCACAATTTATAAAATAATTTACTAAAATCTGGAAGGCCAAGTAAGATCACTGAACGATGGATTGTCAGGCAAGTTCAGAAAAATACCCGTCTAAGTGCTCCCAAGCTAACAATTACCTTAACAAAGAGGTAAATCCTGAAACGATTCGTGTAGTCTTGCAAAAAAAACATCTACACGGCAGAGTCGCCCGAAAGAAACCGCTCATCAGCACTATAAATAGAATTAAAAGAAATAAATTTGCCAGACATTACCAAGTTAAGGACTTCTTGTTGTGGAAACGTGTTTTGTTCTCGGACGAGAGGAAATTTAATTTATTTCATTGTGATGAACAGACTTTTGTGTGGCGAAAACCTAACGAGGAGCTAAAGGAAGAGAATTTGCCCCAGACAATTAAATATGGAGGTGATTCGGTTTTTATCTGAGGTTGTATATCTGCTGTTGGACACGGAAATCTCGTCATCATTCATGGAGTCATGGACCAATAGGTACAAATACATTGACACACTTGGAAGTAACTTGTCTCAAAGTACGGAGTAATTAGGAATAAATGACGATAATTATTTCTGTTGAGACACTGATCCCAATCACAAAGCTCTTAACACCCGATTGTGGCTTCTTTACAATTTTAAATTTAAAAGCCAGCTTAAAAACTACACAATTTGTAGTAAAAAATATTTAGAAACGGCGTTAAAGCTGGAATGGAACAATATTCCGTTCTCGCTTTGTGAAGAATTGGTACAATCGATGTTAAAAAGATTAAAAGTAATTAAACAAAATAAAGGATTACCTACTGAGTATTAAAACAGAAAAAAAGATCGCATTGTCATTTGTTTTTTTTTCCTGTTTTTTTAGGTCAGATCTGCTGGATTCAACATCTTTTCTTTGTATAATCTGTTTAAATAAATGAATTCAAAGTATAAACACAAAGCCTTCAAAATGTATTAAAAAAATTAAACTTGTCTAAATATGTAGATTTTTGGGACTGAAGTTAGAAACACCAACTGTCCGAGGTTGTTTTTTTTGACCGACTGTATATGCTCTACAAAAAGAACGCTTAAAACTAGTTTAATTAACTTAAAAATGTTAAAGGTGAACTTAACATTTAGTCTATGTCTTTCGACCAACCTTGTAATTTGCAATACAATTTAATTTAATACTAAGAAAATGGTTGTTAATTTTGAACAAACAATTTAGTTCTTATATAAGTAAAACTTACGAACTGCCTGCCTAAATTTACTATTTTCATTGTTTTAAACTTAAATGCTACTTTAGTCTACCTAAACTACCTAAACTATGTAAACCGACCATGGCTTGAAAGCAAAGCGTTGCTAATCCTGCTCCATAAGGTCCTAGCCCGAATTCGAAGAAAATGACGTAGAAGTTTCCTCTCCTTCACTGAGCCACCAAAATTCATTGTGCTTCTGAGCAACATCCTTCAAATCACGGCTCCCTACCGCCCTACTGAACTGGAGACGCTCAGCTATTCCATTCTGATTCTGTCGTATTTGAGTCGACTGTCCGCAGCTGTTCCTGGATCATTCCGTCTGATTGGGAAGCCAATACAGTACCGTTTGAGCCACGGCCACCTTGACTCTGTGTAAACAAACCCGTTAAAGCGCGCACTCCCATGGTACATACCATATGATTAGGGTAGTAAGACTCGGAGATCACATTGTTCGTCGAGTTTATTGCTCTAGCAATGTGCCAGCTTGATGACGAAATTGTCCACTCTTATTAGGTTCACCTTATTGTACAGAACCCCATTAGGATAGAATTTTACGTACTCCGACTTTGGTGTTCTGTAGTCTGTACAAGTGAAGACAAGCCCGGGACATACAAATAAATTAAATTCTCCCTCGCATATAGTTGGCTGCTATAAAACAGTCTCGTTGTAAGGGCAAAAGACTAGAGCAACATCTATGAGTATATGTTTGTTCGATTCTAAGGTATCTGACTACATTTCGACAAACAAGTGGCTGTCCGGGTTGTCCCACGACAATTTTCTAGAATCCGTAGAGACCCTAGACAAAGGCATCCTGAAAAGATTTCTGAAAGTTGATCTTCAACATCCAGTCATCGCAATATCACAGACCAATTACAGACCGTTTTTAATGTCAAAAACTCCAGTAAAAGTCACATCGCCATTCCTCACGATGAGCTATCTATTGTAGAGTATGTATGCACCACTACTGTCTTCCAATGCGCTGGATAATAAAGAATTATTCAGGGCATTATTGAACAGGGTAGTGTAAATATCCACTGCTTTTGGTGGGACATGCGGAAGCACATTAGTTGGTGTGCCATCGGTTCCCACGGATTTCTTACTTCTCAGTGATTCGAAGACCGTTTGCAGTTCTTCCTTCGAAATGAAAGGGTGTTGTTCCCTCTCTTTGGCTATGACATTATTTCCCACATTTTCGGCATTGAACTCAGTGAACGCTGAGTTCTCGAATGTAGGAATTGTGCAGAGGACCTAATTTTCCACCACCTGATTCACTTTGTATACTACGTGGAAAATTACTCCTATGGCATCTACCTTCTCTTGAGAATCTTCGATCACCTTGAAGTTGTCATCAGTGACAGCTTCTACTGGATCTGGATCTTAGACACGAACGCTCGTTTTGATCTTCTCTTCGAAATATTCTATTTGTTTGCGGGAACTGGTGTTTACAGTCCAAAATATATTGTTCCAATACAAACTTTTGATAGACGACTTCAGAGTCATGACCTCCGAGTTATGTCTTTCAGTAAACCGTCTGCACAAGGTTTTTAGTATCGACAGCTGTCTATATTTGTGTTGGTGTAGTGCGTCAATAGTTGCGTTGCGGAATGTAGTTGCGGAATGTAGACAGTAGACACTGTCATACACCAAAGTTCGTAGATAATTTATAAGTAGTTCGTTGGTTCGTGCCTGTCAGTTATATTCGTGTGTCGAACAACAGGAGATCCAGATAGGAGCCGTGTCTGGGAAACGACTTACTATCCGTCGGTTTTAGGCCGAGTTGGTTCATACTACTATGCTGAACCCACCAATTGAGTAGTAGGTTCTCTACATACATATATTTGGGGTTGAAATCTCCGTCGATTATGAAATGATTCTCTTCAGATTCCAGACCTAGGAATCGAAAAGGTGTCTTGAGTTCTAAGACAAATAAGGTAGATTAAGTAGGTTCAGATGCATAGACAGAGACTATGTACTAGTACAACCGCTTTCCGCTTCGGAGAGGCATGCCTTCCTACTACACGGCTGTATGTTGTCAGCAACACTCTCACGAACTGCTTCAATTTTGTTGTGTGGAAGAACTTGTTGAAGGACAGCCATAGAGTCTAAGATTGAAGTTAAATCACTATTCCCCCATTTTTTTTAACGAAAACTGCGAATCTTTCTTGTTCTTAAAATATTGCACAACAATGAAAGCGCGCTGTTCTTTCGTCTACCGCCCCATAATACCCCTGAACTGCTGCCATGCTGTCTTTTTGTTTTTGGTAACACTTTCCCGCACAAATGGCGCAAAATTCAAATCATATGTGAGTTTTGGGACACCCCTATTACTATCAAATGGTTTGGTTCACCGGTTTTGGGTAATAAAAGGAAACGAATATTTTCCAAAACTTGTTTCTCTATTTATTGTGTCACTTAATGACTACAAATTGTAGAACAACGTATTCGAAATGGCCCACATTTGCCTTCCAGCAATGGCGAAGTCGGTCAGGCCACTAATGGATTGCAGTACGTAGCTCAAGCGTTGGAATTTCACTGCTCGAACAAGAGCGCTTCAACGACTCAATATTTGGATATTGAGTAGCTCAAGCCATACTCTGCAGAATAGACCATAGCCTTGTAGTATAATGGATTGGGGTGTAGGCTATCAAATGGCCAATCATCCGTTGAAATGAAGTTCGAAGCGTGGTTTTTTAGTCATATTTGAGCCGTTTTTGCCTTATGAGCTGGAGCGAAGTCTTATTGAATGCTTCACGGCTTATTTGCGAATAGTGTTTTGTTGAAGTGCTCCAAAACATTCTCTAACACGTCCATTTTATACACTTACTCGCAGGAAGCTGGATAACGGCCACCTTGTACTCTCGGAATAAGTTCAGACGTATGTAGTATTCGTTCGTTTTGTTTGACATTTTCTCGTCAATAAAAAGCATTCGTCTGTGACCGTTCTTTCGGTCGTCTGTTTATGTTTCGCTGATTCTGTGAGTAAGCTGCCTCTTGCATGCGCCGAGTCCCAAATTACGTTTTAAGATACACGAGAGGCTATCCTTGCTGATATACATCTCCCAGGACATGATTATCTGCTTGCGCAGTGGATTTCGATGAATTTGATTCTCCATGGCTTTGAAGACTTGTGGTGTTCCCAGAATGCGTGGGCGTCCGGATTTAGCACGGTATACTATCCCACCAGCATCCTCAAATAACTTCACCGTACGATGCACAAAGTCTCGTTTGATTTTAAGTGGCCACAACATCCGAAAAATTTCGCCTTTTTCGTAGCCACGTTTTTGCAGGCCAATTAGTACAACACGATTTTCGAGCGAGCCGCATTCCATGATTGCAAACAACTGGCGTCAAAAACTTTTCGCACGAGCGTTGTATTAAGACCACATGTAAAATATCAGTCAAGTTTAAGTGGATGCGTTCATTGGTTCTTGAAAATGGATGTGTTCATTTCGTGTACGAAAACATTTTCTAGTACTAGGTATATACTTGTTCGGTGCGTATTGTTGTGGCCTTGGTGATGATGAATGTCCAAACTATCTAGCATCTACTGGAATTCAGCCAACAATTGGTACGAACGTAAGACAGGGAGTAACCGACTTGGGCTGTCTAACAAGAGATTATCAGCTGAAAACTACTATCGAAGGCTTCCAGGCTGGACCATCGGTTTATCGAATTCAGAATAGAATCCCAGATCTCGGCCTTGTTGAAGATGAGTAATCCGCGAAAGGCCAACTGGGCGCTCTATATGGAGTAGCTCGGTAAGGTAGAAGAAATGGCTCAGAACTTGAACGGTGTCATCACCAAATAATTCTAAAGACTTCTACAGATTGCCCGTTCCTTGGTGAAAAGCAGATTTACATCCACTTTGTAAGGAAACAAATTAAAGGCTAATTAGTATTTCGAAGAGTACTCCTTGTGAGGAGTGGTCAGAACCAGCTCCCAACTTTTCCCATCATAGAAGCCGCAAGTGAGCTGAGTAACACAACACGCCGTGCCTTGTACTTAACATCGGTTATAGTGACGGATGGGGCCTATTCTTTCCTTTGATGATTGCGAGTCACCTGGCACCGATGGCATATATTCAGTAATGATAGAAAATATTATAGACGAGGCGCTAGTAACTCTGTAGGTAATCTACACCGCTAGGCTGGCACTGGTATTCGATTTTTTTTTCGTTTATGGGACTTTGAAGTACTTATATACTGGAATTTGGGTTAACCCCCTGATTGTGGCCAACTTAACCCTCAGTACTGATGCATTGGACTCGATTTTGAGCTTATTCTTAAGAAAACTTATTCTTAAGAGAAAACTCCATCACAGATCATATTTTCGCAGATCTTCGGAAGAACCCTAGAGTTCCAAATCGATACACACAACTCCTTCATCGATTTCATAGCCGCATATGAGAACATTCATAGAGACAAACTCAGCCATGTCTAGTTTTGACATCCTGCCAAGGTCATTCGACTATGCAGGATAACAATGGAGAATACTGCTCCAGTCAACTCAGAGGCACCATCTTTCAAAAGTCTATTCAGTTACTCGCATACCTAGAGGGCATGGGAAGAACACAGGGAGTTGCCGCGTTTGCGAAGCGGCAAATATGAGAAGTTTTCGATTCCATCACAGAAGGGCAACGCATTAAAGGAAGCCCTCATCTTAGATAGCGAGCATAAGTAGAAGGGGATCTCAGCCTACTTCGTGTGCGCAGCTTGGACAAATAATAACACTGTTGGAGATCTGAGAGAAAACCTAAGAACTCTTTATTAATTTTGAGGCCATACTTACCAGCATCTATAGAATTATGGTAAACAGAGCCACGAACAATTTTGTCATCGCTGCCAAATTCATCGCATTGCTCAGAAGAACGATAAAAGGCACTTGCTAGTCGCAAAATTTTCTTTGCTGTTAGACAGGAATCCGAAAGCCCGGTCAAGACACAAATACTGCACCAACTTAGGTTCACTCTGAGCAGAGTATATAAGTACGAACTCTATCCCTATAGCTTGAATACTCACAGATGTTCATAAATAAAATGCTCTCACTGCATTATCATCAATTGCGCTTTACAAATCCGCTTCGTTGTAGAGAATACGCAAATTTTACAAATCAATTTTCAACGACAAAAGTTTTCAAGTGATACCATAAATCCCATGATAAGCCGACATAAAGCCATGTCAATGTCTAGCCATCTTACTTCAATCTAATCGCCTTACACCTCCATCACTGGTGAAATCCTTCAAAACAAAGAAAAAACACCCGCTCCCACGTCAATTTCACCCTTGTTTTCGAAAAAAGTTATCGCTGCTGTCACCATTAGCATAATCGAACTCGAGCCTGACCTTGGGCACCATAAACACCAGAACCGCACAGATTTTTTTTTTATTTTTTTTTTTCAATAAATATTCAATGTCAGTCAAGTATTAGCCAATCAATGGAGCTCATCAATTTGTATCCATGATAGCGCAAAAAAATGTTCACCCTCCAGACATTGTGTTGATGTTTTCATTGTTCATCCCTCAACCACTCCATTACCACGTTTCGCCAATTCCAAAGTCCTTGCCCATGCATAGAGTAAGTGCAGTGAACTTTTATCATCCAAAAAAGCAATAACAGTCAGTAGGAGGGAAAAAAAAGAAGAAAATAACGAACGAAAACCATAATTGACAATGCCGCACAGTTTAAAACTTTCACACTCTCGTGCCCCTAGTATAGACAACCGAACCACCGCTGCCCTTAACAATACCCCGAACACCGCCAACTCTATTAAAACTTTAAACGCCTTAAACAACCGAACGAAAGAGAGAAGCGAGGAAAAAAAATGGCAGCACCCTATTTGCATCTCATCTCGAAACAAAAAAAAAGTCGAACAAAGCGTGTGCTATACCACCCTTACGTTCGTCGGAGGTCGGATGGCATGGGCAGGTTTCGACACATTCCACATTTGAAAAATTTGCATCAATTAAAAGTGGAACTACTCGCAAGTCCATACACCAGAGGCGTCGGGGTTGGAGCCGTTGTCGGAGCCGGCCCTCCCAAACCAAACAAGGGTAGGCGAGGAAGAATGCAAGCAAACGCAGTGACAACAAGGCTTCTGAAGCATTGCTCATTTTTGGTTTTGCATACCAGTAATAGTCGGTGGTGGAACAAAACAGAAAAAAAAAACCCAAAACAAGCTAGCACATTATACACGCCTAAGCAAACCGACCAAACGCCTGTCAAACTGACAAAAACATTTTCACTTTTTTCCCAAAGACTGAGAGAGAATCAGAAAAAACTTTGAAAGAAACTGCAGATAGACAGACGAAGGCGCAGAGGGCAACGGAAAAGAGCTTGTGCAAGAAAGATGCAATTGTGTCAAAACTATAGCCATTAGCATTAGCCCCATTCACCTCTTTCCAGGCAAAATGACAACAAACGACAAAATAAAACAAAAAAAAGAAAAATAGAGAAGTGTAGTGTAGGTACTCACCACCACCTTTTGCCTGTTGTCACAACCAGAATAGAGTAATGAGTAGAATTGCATGTTAGCAATGGGAGAACGTCGAAAAGGATACACTCGCACTCAAGCTTATCCAGGGTGCATACTCCTACTATTGTAGTTTCTGTCCCCCATCCCCGACTACTCAGTGTCATACATAGATAGTTATGTACCAGCATGCGTTTGCTAGGAATCTTCTGGACTCGTTGTAATATTCGATATTGTTGCGAAACGAACAGTGGAGGCAAAGGCAGTCTACTACATGGCGAGGTTGCACCCTCGACGAGCACATGCACTATACAAACACGTTCAGCTACAGTTGTAGGCTAAGAGCCTGAAGAATCCCTAGGAGATGCTTCAAAAGAAAAGAGAGAATATAATGCAAGAAGGACGTCATCATAGTTAGGTCGAAGAAGACAAACATCGCCAACAGCCACAAAAACGGGCTTTGCAAGAGAAGCACGGCACAGCAGAAACAAAACAAAAAAAAAAAAAACATAAAATTTAGAGACCTTTCTCATACAGTTTCCGAGCTCATGGTCCTGGGGTGCATACTTGCTGCTGACAAGGTTGCCACCTTAACCAATATTTGGCGCATAAAAGTGAAATGCTCAAAGTCTTGGCGGAGCACTAACTAATAGAACAGAGATGATTTCAAGATGATGCGGCGACTTCAACAACTCAAAGAATTCTGCATGAATTTTCGAAAGTGTTCTATAGTAGCTCTAATAGAATACACAAGCCTACGAACTTGATATAGGAAGCGCAGGTTCCAGAGAGTGCATCTAAACTAACCCTCTAACAGAATTCGTGGCAAAAAAAAAATTACTGGGTGGCAACCCCGTCATCTAGGAGTAATACAAGTATGTACAAAAAATACAAACAAACAACTATGGAAAGTTTTTTTCCTAGTCGTGTTCGTCTCTCTCGAGGAGGTCAGAAGTTAAAGAATTATTGCATTTTGTCTCTGCCCGCTCATTGTTGTTATCCTTGTGACATTACGATTCTAAAATTCCTGTTTTTGTTTTTTCTTCATTTTATCCCACCCCCATTGTTTTTAAGGAATGGTGTACGTGTATCACTGGCATAGACTGGTGCCTGGTAGGGCGGCAAACAGTGGGTGGTGGAATTTTTACTATTGTTGCCGAGAGAAGATGGCTTACATGTGGGTGGTTGCATTCAGGCAACCATATCGCCTGGTTAGGTAATTTAAAACAGATGAGGAATTCTGTTTACAACGTTGCACTTTAATAGGAATTTACAGTTGAAATACGGTTAGATACTGCAAATGAATTGAGAGGGAAAAAAACAGGCGGGAAAAAAAACGTAAGGTCCTCGGGCAGGATGATAATACGTGCTGGAATGTGTGAATGTGTAATTGTGCAAGGTTTTTGTTTAGATTGAGGACACACTGGCACTTGGACGGTCATAGGGGTTATGTTTTTTTTTTTTTTTTGGTGTTCAGACGATGAATGGATGAGGTAGAGTGGTGGTGGAATATTCGTCAAGTAGTCATTCAAACAGTGGTTAGTGTTTGTAATGAAAAAAGGCCAACATGAGAAAGTTGTGTTTTGAAAGATACAACAAGAACCATATCATAGTTTTTTGGTAGTCACTGGTAACTCATTCAAATTTCCTGAGGGGCATCGCTTATATAGACGCAGTGAATGCTCGTCCTCAGCGCCAAACTCTTCCATTGTATAATAAGTAGTGAACGCATGCATTTGTTGGTTAGCTAATGCGAACCAAAACTTTTTTTAGCTTCTTTCTGGAAGGAACATTTTGTATTCAACGAAAATCCTTGAAACTTCTTGAAGTTGTTGTTCAGCGTATGCTCGACCCTAGATTACGATGACCATATGAAGGGAAGCCTGAATTTACGTTGACTTAAGTTTCACATACATCACCATTGGAATAAAGTCAGGTAGGAACTCAGTTGAAAGAGATTCATTTCTTTGAGCCACCGATAAATTACGGACTATCAAACTGGTCTTACTGCTACCACCTATGACTAAAAAACCCCACGAAACTCTAATCAACTCCATCACTTGGGATCCATCACGGCGAAGCCAAGTCTCTGATACGGGGCAGGAGGCCTCGGAATAGTTTAGTGAAAACCTTCTCAAAAATTTAAAGCATGTAGTTGCGGCTCTAGATGACAAGATCATTAACAACGAATGGTGTTTTTTTGGAGTCGTGCTTATTAAAATGAATCTATGAACAACGAACAATGAAGCAAGGATCGTTTCAATTGCAATTCAACCAATTGCCATCTTCAGAGAACTCATGTTGTTGCGAAAATACGAAATTGGCTTACCTTTGCTTTCTCCTAAATCTGAGCCCAGAAAAGAATGTGGAAGGAATGGATCTTGGCGAATGGCTGCAATGCCGGTGATGATGGCATCGGTTTTCACGACGACAACGTTAAATTGCACTCCTAAGGAAATCTAGCACCTGTCTAGTAAATGAAATTAAGTATACTACGAAGAATCGGTGGAGGAAGATCAGTATTTGCATTTGTTGCTCTTCAAGGCTTGCTGAACCAAGCTAATTCGAGAATATGAGGCTTCTTGGAACATTCAAATGACTGAACATGTGTTACGGAAGAGAGGGAAGAAAAATGTTTAAGCACAGTGGTTATTCCGCTCCATGGATGACATCCAACATTTAGCCGGGAGACTAATTTATTAGTGTAATTATTGTCTTCTACTCAATTTACATGATTTTAACTTGACTGAAAAAAATTAATGTCCTTCGGGTTCGGTTTTGATTTGAACGTCGAACCGTCTGATTGGGTTGCCAACACACAACCACTTGAGCCACGGCCACCACAATGGGTGAGGTAACAATGGGATCACAGGAAATGAGGTCGCCAATGAACTAGTAGAAAAGGAGAGTTTCTCAGGACATGCACCTGTGTTAATACTGCCGATGTACGTTCTCGTTTAGAGCTTCCATTGAAAGTTGAGTTTCATGTGAGCACAATGGCAGATGGCCACTCTCCAGTTTGCCAAAAGACCAAATTAATGCTTTCCAATGTCTGTAAGAAGTCAGCAGTCCCTCTATCTAATGGGGAGATAGCAGATTTTGTCTAATGGGGACTAAACTTTTGCTAAGCTAAGTATGCTAGTTATAAGTGATACTGTTGTTACTTGGGAAAATAATAACAACTCGTTCAATGGTAGAGTTTTATTACCTATTAAATAATTATTAATTTGTAACATAGTTCCCCTCCCCAAACGATGTCTTTACGTACTTTGTTGCTACATTCACCCATCTCAACCCATTGAGTCTTATCAACCTGTAGTTCACGCAGTTGATTTTTTGACTGAGAATGCACAACCTGAAGATTGCATTGTTCTAGTAGGAGATTTCAACCTCCCTCACCTTATATGGGAGCCTTCCGATGATTCGTCTCATTTTGTCTCTCGTAATTCGACATCTGAAATAGAAATATTGATGGTGGACTGCCTAACCAACTCAAGTCTGCTTCAGATTAGTGGAATACCTAACACAATGAACAGACAACTCAACCTTGTCTTCACATCCGATTCAGATAACTGTGTCGTTTATAGGAGTGATCATCTTCTTTCTAAACTAGATCGCCTTCATCCCCCCTTGTCAATTATATATTCATATGAAAATGGCAACACATGTGTCGATTCGGAAAATTCATTCTCATTTGACTTCCGTAGAACCGACTTTAACAAACTTAAAAACCTCATCAGCAACATTAACTTTGAATTTATTGGTGAGACAACTAACATTGATCTTGCCCATTCAACGTTCTATTCGTTAATTTTCTCCTGCTTTGCCCAATCGGTTCCGTATACCTTCCGAAAGGACTGCATATCTGCTCCTCCCTGGTACAACAATGAGTTGCGCTCTCTCCGTAATAACAGAAACAAGTTGTGGCACAAATTCTTAAGAACTCGATCTGATTCCGACTACAGTAATTATCGATCGGTATATAATCGTTTTTCTGAACTTTGTGAGTCTCTTTACCTTGAGTACCTCTACCGCATGCAATTTAGCTTAGTCTCGGACCCTAAACGCTTCTAGCAGTTTATTAATACCAAAAGAAAGTCAGACGGCTACCCATCTACTCTTAAATTTCTTAGTGAATCTTCTACCGACCCAAAAACCATTGCAAATTTCTTTGGCTCTCATTTTAACAAATCCTTTTCTAAGAAAACAGCTGAACCCGATCCTAGGTACTTTAGCTATATGAGAAACTATCCTGAGACGTCAGCCATTTCACTAAATATAACAACAACTTTGGTATCTGAAAACATTACCAAACTTAAAGATGATTTCTCATCCGGCCCTGATGGAATTCCGGCTATTGTAATAAAAGAGTGTGTTACCCATCTCGATCCTCCTCTTGCTGCCCTATTTAACTTGTCTGTCTCAACAGGTACTTTCCCTTTCCTATGGAAGGAATCTTACATTATCCCTATTCATAAAAACGGAAGTAAAGCCGAAGTCGATAATTATAGGCCCATAGCGAAACTCTCTTGCATACCCAAACTTTTTGAAAGCATAGTCTATCAACAACTGCTTCCGTACTGTAGGCCAACTATCTGCACAAATCAGCACGGCTTCATGAAAGGTAAATCAACGACCACTAACCTAACAGAGTTCGTCTCTAGGACTCTTCATGCTTTAGAAGACGGTGACGAAGTCGATTCAATTTCCACAGATTTCAGCAAGGCATTCGATAAAATTTCTCACCAACTTATCATCTTTAAACTAAAAAAACTTGGCTTTTCCCCTCATTTTGTGGCATGGACCAAATCCTATTTAGAAGACCGAGAATACAGGGTCATCTTCAGATCTTCAATATCTGAACCCATTAAAGCAACATCTGGTGTCCCTCAGGGTAGTCACCTTGGTCCAATCATCTTTATCCTCACAATTAATGATATAAATTTAATTTTAACGAACTCTAATCTTTCTATTTTCGCTGATGACATGAGAATTTACAAAGTCATCTCATTGCCTTCTGACTCCCATTGCCTGCAAGATGACTTGAATAAGTTTTCGGTATGGTGCACGCAAAACTTTTTGGAGCTTAATGTCAACAAATGCCAAGCGATAACCTATTCCCGTAAACGTCTGCCTCCCCCTCCAAGAAACTACTTCATCTGCGATGAGCCTATTCCTTCCACTACCCAAGTACGGGATCTAGGTATAATTTGTGATAGAGAATTGAATTTCGACTCACATATTGACAGCATTATAAATAAAGCTAACTCTTCACTCGGCTTTATCAAACGCTGGTCAAAAGAATTTTCCAACCCTTACGTTACAAAGTCCCTGTACATTATTTTTGTAAGGCCTCTTCTCGAATATTGCAGCCAAGTTTGGTCACCCTATAAACTAACCCACATTCAAAGAATAGAAGCAGTCCAACGCAGGTTTATCCGTTTTGCACTTCGTGGTCTACCTTGGGCCGATCCATATGGATTACCCCCCTATGAAAATAGGCTAAAACTAATTAGCATGCATACCCTAAAAAAACGTCGTGAAGTCGCTGATGTACTTTTTATCCACCAGTTACTGACTGGAAATATCGACTGCTCGACAATAACGCAAAATATTGCATTCACTCCCAATCCCCGTAATCTAAGATCTGTCCCACTCTTCCTGATCCGAACTCACCGCACCAACTACGGTCACTTTGAACCCATATCCAGAATGTTGCGTATAACGAACAACTACGCCGAAGTCTTTGACCTAAATAGCAGCAAACAAGAAATAAAAACAGCGCTGCTCAATATGTCACTCCCTTAACATCTCCCCCGTCCACCATTTCTCCTCGTCCCATTAGGTTAAGTATCTTTGTTAGTTTTTAAGTCTAGTTTTAAGTTTGGCTTGTTAATAAGCTTAATAAAGTTGTCTGGGGTAGACCCGGGCCAATACTAATGAAAATACAATAAATTCATACACATACTTACTCATTCCCTTTCGGCGGATATTTCTGAAATATTCACTCATCGAATCTGCCTCGTGGTCACAAGTGAATTTTCGTTATATCGGCAGATTCGATAAGCGGAAATTCCAGTAATGACACAAGCAAGCAAGCTTACATTTGTTCAATCATTTATTCATATTATAATTATTTCATGCAATGACATCCCCCCGCCCGTGAATCACTTTGTCAGATTCACCTCCGACATCTAGTCACGCAAATTTAGAAGCTGGTCTTTTAAGTAATCCTGATGAAGACTGGACTATCGCTGAAATACTTCCGATATTTTTCTTCGCTTCCGTTCCTCTCTACTTTCATTCTCCTCGCATATGATGACTATATCACCCACCCTTAATGGCTTGTTTGTTTGTGCTATTTTGTGCGACATGTAAGAATAGGCAGGTACTCCAGAACCCGTCTTCTCCAGAATGACTGCTTTAGCTGTCGGAGAATATGCCACTGTTTGCGTAGACACACTACTTCATTCACAACTGATGTTTGCACAGAATTTGAACAACCTAATAAGACGTGATTAGACACTCGGCACTTTCGTTTTCGAGTGTTCGTAAGAGGTCTTAAATTCACTAAATTCTCAGCCTCGATCAGTATAAAATTTAGAGTGTGTATTTGTGGCGTCTTCTCTTTCAATGTGACTGCCAGTACACGCTTAACACACCCTACTATCCGCTCCCATGCTCCACCGGCCGACGGATTTCCTAGCGTGTTGAAAGCTCACTCGATACCACGATACCATACTATGGATAAGTCCCTTGCTGACTCGAGATGAATTGCGCGAATGGTAAGCCACGTAAATATGGCTACCCATCGCTTCTCCGAGATAATCCAGCCTCGTAAACGAGAATGGGTGAACATATGCTGTGACAGTGTCCACGAAACGCGGCATTATATGGCATACACTCTCATCAAGTTGCTGGTGATCGACACTGATTTGATGGCTACTGGTACTGTACGCAATTTATCACACACTTTTTTACGAAAAATTTGCAGGTTCGTTGAGTTTCTTGTGAATTTAGTAGCCTGTAAAGATCAGAGCTGGGTAGACTTCATTGAAACTGTCATCGGCGGTATTGGTGCGGTTTGAGCAGATGTTGACCAAGATAAGATCAACTTACACCACTCCTGTTTAGAGGCATCTAAACCTAGTAATGATGAACGAGGCGTTGAATGAGAAAAATCACAGATAGCAATCAGCGCTATAGGGAAACTGCGCTCAAATGTTCCACGTCGAGGTATTATTTCACAACCTTGTTATCATCGTTTGAGCCAGCACTTCACTTCCTTAGCAATCGTCGTATCTAGGTCCCAGCTAGCCGTCATATCTTCGGAGAATTAAAAGTTTTCATCTCGACGCTCAAAAACATTATTCTATTTTGTTAAACGTAAAATATTATATATGTAAACTAGTATATAAGCCATATTGAAAATTAGAATGAAGCAGTGTACTCGATGCGGCGTTATTGCGATCTAGTGTGGGTCATAACAACAACTCCTGAGTCTTTGGATTCTGAGATAGTTATAAAGATCATGGGATACCAAACTTCAAGCTCCTAATAAACGATTGTAAGCATCTTTTTGATCTCTGCGTTCTAAACTATGACCTAGCAGAAACACTCCACTACGACTCCGTCTATTATTTTTCCTTGACAATCGCATTTCAAAGATCTATACTCCATCCATTATTCAGTAATGGTCTGCAGTGTGTTGATGTGGTCGATGCAGGAGGATACGGCCAGGCAGGTTGGTCGAGTGTAAAATCGATATGCGCACCAACTCGTTCTAGAATTACTGCTAAAAACACCGAAATGATTTGGTATGATGGTTTCCTCCATGATGATGGTTTCTACTCTAGTCTTGTAGTTCTCGTCGATTTTTGCTGGAGCTTCTGGATGCCGTGTTTGTCACATCTGGATCGCGGAGTCTGTTGGTCTTATACATGAATATTCTCACCAAATTGAAGCGATGACTGTACGAAGACGCAGTACGAAGACGTATTGAATCTATCATAAGATGGTGATCCCTCTCCATACCGATGTCTGCTTCACATTTATTTTGGACGTCTTCGATGATATGTCGACTGATCGATATATGATCGATCTGATTCGATGTTCGCTATCTATCAATCGAGGAAAAAGTGATTTTGTGCCAGTGGTTGTGCCTATAATGATCAGGCGGTTGAAGTTGAAAAAATCAAAAAAAAAACTTTCGGTGTTGTCATTTCTGATGTCACATTAAGGCGTGTGGTCCCGTAACATGTTTGAGCTCTGTGTTGTCGTTTCTTACCTTCGCATTGAAATCGGCTTCGATCAGATGGTCCCTGTTAAGCGTTGAATTGGTGGAAATGCATAGTTGGCTGCAGAAATCATCCTTACACTCGCATAGTTTGATGAATTGGACTACTGGATGATGGTGATGTCCCTCACTTCAACCTTAAACCAAGCTGTCAAGATCTTATCATTAATTCGCAAATGGGACATGAAGCTAAACTCTTTTGGCGTCAGCAATAGACCTTTTCTTTTGTTGCGTGTTGTGCTCTGCAGTTTGCCGAAATAAAGGAGGAAGTTTTTTCCAATTTAGGTGGGATTGACGATGTGACCTTATCGCGCTAGCACCAAGAATGTTCAATTTGTATCGCATGAAGTCTTTTAACACTTTTATAACCTAAGAAGCTTTTATAACCTAATCGTTGTCCTGGTTCGATAACCAATGTTTGTCAACAAAGCATCCGTCCGGATCCGGGGCGTTTGTGTCCGTTTCGAAACTTACTGGGATTTGCTGTTGCGGCTCGATGGGACACACACCAACCAATAAATAGATATTCGCCCTTTTTTAGTGTTCTTTCAGTTTCTGAGCCGCTTAATCTCATCATTTAACAAACCAACATTCATTGGCCAATGCTGCTTCTATGATGGACATTACTAGTTCACAAATATATGTACCCCTTCCCATGCCATATCAAAAATTTCACCGAAGGGTGGAAGGGAGTGTTCCACAATATCGCTTACTGTGTCTGTTGAATTTTTAAAATGTGGTGGCCTTTGCAAAGCTTATGAGTGACCTTTATGTTGAAGGAAGTCTCATCCTAATCCCCGAATTTCTTACATTTATTCCTACGAGTTTTCTGAGTTACAAAGTGGTGTCCCGTCCTCTTCTTTAATTTGAAATGTAATAGCAAATTCACGAAGCTTTGAGGGGCCTTCCGAAGGATGACATGTGACAGGTTGAACTACAAAAAGGAACAATTATTGCAATGATCTTAAAATATAAAAAGAATACTCTGTTCCCTCCTCCTTCTCTCTCTCTCCCTCTCCCAATTTTCGTTATCATACACTTGTAGAAGCACAAAGCTTAAGTGAATTTTCAAATATTATTTCTCATCTTATGCTGTTTGTGACAATGCCGTCGCTTTATCGTCTATCTTCCTTCAGTGTTCTTTCTCCTACCACTATAACATAACTAAGCAATTCAACAAGAATCCCCAGAAGCTATGAAATTAAGTTTTCTTCTTATAGAACTATCAAATTCTTGCTTGCTCCCTCTCCTTCCGGTCTAAGTAATAAACTACTTTACCACGGTTTTATCCCAAAACTCTGAAAGTGTGGGAGGGGAATAAGAAAAGAAAATATCTATATAGAGTGTGTGTGTATGTATAGATTGAACCAGGACTCAGGACTATTGTGGGAAAATCGGAACCCTGAAACATCTGATAGGGAACCTCTTCTGCTATCGCTCATTCATTTGGATGTTATATGTGTGAGCCCTGATTCCTGAGTACTGAGTCCTGAATATCGAATACTTAATACTGAATCTTTGTCTACTTGTCCTCGTCTCTTGGCATTGTGGTGCGTTTTGTGGGTTGGCTAGAATGTACTGGTGAGTGGTTTGCCATTTATTCAACTTGAACTTTGGAGTCTTCGTGTCGTCGTCATTGTCGTTGCCGTTGTCGTTGCCGTCGTGGAGTAAGGATTTCACTTCTCTTCCACTCCAACCAATTCGTTTTGACCCACAAAATGATTATCTACATATGTACATATGTATATGTGTGTCTATGTATAGACATAGTGTACGGTGCCAGAAACATTCGCAGCCGAAGCCGTAGCCATATCACAGTTTGCTGAACTGAAGTAGCATCAGAGAGAAGATCCAAGATACACATTACTTTTCTTCTTCTCCGTTTTTGCAATTAAAGTTTCTTTCATCCTTTGAATTGTTGAATTCATTTGCCTGCAGGACCTACATAAACTGATGGAAGACATTGTGCTGGTGCTGCCATCTCTGTGCAACAAAGTAATAGTGGTTATCATGCAGAAACTAAAGCTATAGTCAAAAGTAATTGCAAAAACAATACAACACGACCAGAGCTATGTAATTGGATTTGTTTTCTTGCAGCAATTCCAACAAGCTTAAATTGTGTTGGTCGAAAGGACATTAGTAAACGCCAGACAGTGCCAAGTGAAACATAGTCTTTCAATTGAAATCTTGCTGCTTCGAAAACACACATTCGCTGGCCAAGGAAATTGAAATTCAATGTCCGAAAAAAGGCAACCTCACAACAAGAATGCTGAAGAAGCATTCGAATCAAGGATTTTGAGAAAGGGATACCAAATGGTGGGGAAGAAGGATGCTCAATCAAATATGTAGGTAGAACCAACAGCTTAATTTTTTTTCTCTTATTCATGCCGGAATGATGATGTTGAAGAGGTTAAAGTAAGTCAATGGCATAGGTAAATCGTTGTGGTAATAGCTTAGGCATTGTATAGGCCAGCAAGACGATTTCTGCGAATCTAACCGCCTATTCATCAGAAACGCACTGTTTGAGCATCGAAATTGCCACAGAATGAGCTGAGTTTCATCTTATTGGTAATAACTAAGAGACACCAAATTCTGATTATTGTCGAAAATAGACGGCAAGCCAGACCAGATTCAAACCCTTAACTCAACCAACACAGAAACAGAGAAAATCAGAAATTTTGAGAATATAACTCTGGATCGCCAGGAGACATTTGTGAAATGTTAGAGACATAAGACTCAACTGCTCATGTCTGGCAACAAACGGTGCAAACGTCATGCGTACGAACTCAAACAAGCCGAATGGGGGGGGTGATGGCCGTTTTGGGGATATCACTCGATTCAACTGGTATTTGGTGAAACGCTCATTTAAGATCCACTGCTGAGAAAATTCACTTGCCCTCCAAGAAATGCGTAAAGTCGTGGATATGTGGATATGTGGAACCGGGTATCGATCGGACTCTGTGACAGCGTTAAGACGTCTATTCTGACGAGGTGGAGAGGTGCGGCCCATGGACTGCGGGAGGGATGTCAGATTCCCTGTTCAACCATGAATTGAAATTATTAATGGTTGACAGGTTAACAATTATCCTTTTCCTTTTTGACAGAGTGCAGCACGTTGAGTTGTTTGTCCGGCAATCTACGAGTTTTTGTTTCGTAGATCGACTTGCAGATTGTAATATTACAGAAAATCGGCTCCAGGAACTGCTTGGGTAATTTCGGCAATTGTAAAAAGTCATATAAATGGTCGTCTGAGTCCAAGATTGGGCGTAGGTTATTTTCCCCCATTTATTGCTGTTTTGTTTGCCGCATAAAGGAAATTACTCGTATGTTGGTTCGGTAGATGAAGTTTGATCGGTCCGATCTGGTGATAACACAGATATGTCGGCGCCGATGTCGACAATAAATTTAAGATTGGAATTCGTATCGGTGATGAATAGGCAGCGGTTTGCAAGGAGGACTCTGTCAGATGCCGCCATTGGTGACCGAGTTTCTAGTTTTCAGAACTGTATCTGCATGAGGGGCGCATTTCCAAGCTGCGTCGCGAAACTTACTATGGAACCAACAAAATTCTCTTTTCAGTTTGTCAATTGTCAGTTTGCGTTGATTTGACTTTGGGCGTCTTCGGGATCGTGAACGATTGCGTTGAAATGCGTTACCTTGAAACGATGCCCTTATTTCGTAAAGCTGACGCGATAGTTTTGCCACTTGCATTTCTAAAGAACTGCCTCGTGATGGTGATGGTGTTCCGGCGGCGGAGCACTCAGATATTTGTGGAGAGTGGCTGATTTCTACGATTTTATCTGCTAATACAGCCATTTGACGAGCACCTTCGTTCAGATAATGCTACGGATGTTGGGTGGCAATCGCTGGAGCCAAATTGATTTGAGCATTTTCTCGTTCATATTCGTTCCACATGTCACCAAGTTCTACGTCCTGAAGGAGTTTCCTTATACGCTTCTGTTCCGAATCTGCGAATTGTTCAATCAGCCCCTCCTTAATAGTTCTGTACATATCTGTTGTAGGTGGATTTAGAATTATGTCGGAAATATGGGATAGCACATTACTTTCTATGGTGTCTGCGAAAAATTGCGATTCAACTTGTGCAAACCACAGTTGCGGTTTTGCGCTCCAAAATGGTGGAGTTTTGATGGATACCCTGGCTATTTCGGCTGTATTCGCAGCAGAACCCGATGTCAAAGGGGTGCCATCTTTCGCTAAGGTAACCATTTTTGTTTTATTAGGTTAATTCGTATGAGAAAAACCACGTTGTCGTTTCTTTGAAATTGATATGCGCTTATGTAACGATATTGCTGGGACTGAGTTATCGGGGTCACCAATTATGTGGAGGTGTTATCGAAATTCGATGTTTATTTCTTATGTCTTATTAAAATTAAACTTTACAAATATTGTAGATAGATAGAATAGGTTCAAGACGGCCGTATAACGCGATCTGAATATGAGCACTCAACAGTTGAGCACGATTGAGATAAATCGTTCTCCACTAATAATGTCCTATTTCAACTCCAGTGACTTAAGAGTTGGGGTTGTTAGAGAAAGACAGATTCTGGGTTCCCAAACTAGTCTTACGACAATGATAGCTCTAATCAGCAGCTCATCAATGTAGGAAAAACTGGTTGTTTTATTGTGGAAAAAAGTTGTTGACACAACGATTGTAAAGTCTTTAAGCAAGCGTCCCCCCATATCCATTATGAGATATTCTCAGCACAAACACGAAGAATGATTTCAGAAACCTGAACAAAGATATTGTCGCATTGGAAGTTTCTCGACAACATATGCGGTGGACGATACCAATAAGAGATCAATTCGTATTTTCAGTCTCAAGGCTATTCTGATAGAAGGCACTGTGAGTCCTCAGACCTCACCAAGATCCAGAGAATAGCCTGCACCGGAATCATCTGATCAATCAGAATAACATTCACATAGGCAACATTTCGTTTCATTTCTGCAGCAGTTTAGCGATGAAATGTGCTGTTAGGCTACAGAAGGTAACTATGGGCAATCGCAAAACTCTATCCCTATGAGACTGTCGGCTTTCTGGTAGTGTAAAAAAGCTGTCGGCAAGACATGCGGCCTGTCGTGAAAGAGGGTCCGGCTATGATAAGACTATATACTCGTATATCCCATGCTTCCGTTGTTTGAACTAGGGCACATGGAACTCCCATGTTAACAAAGAGCTGTTAAGTTGACGATGAAATGGTCGGAGTTGTATAATTCACAAGCCATATTTTCGGTCAGAAAAGATATCGGGGAGGAGGTCGTCATGTAAGCAAGTCCAAGCAGGGTCCGATTTGACACTGATTACCCTTTAAATTATTTATGATTTTCAAAGAGCTCGTTGTACTGGTATCTGCCTCTAGTTTCTTCAGTAGGGTACTACCTTCGTGCACGGCGGTTATTTGTTGTTAATACTTCAAACCGATGACTGTGTAAGCTGTCTTCAGAGAAAATGTATTTCAAGTCTGCGATAGTTTGTTTCAAATTTCGAAACGACCCCCACATTCAGAAATCTGTAAAATATTTATCCACAAGCCAAGGTGAGTTTAGTTTTTGCGACAAGAACTTTCCATCCTATTGCATTTAAATTGTTCGTTGAGGATGCAGGATAATTCTTCTCCTTATCCCACATCATCACTGAAGCAGTCCCCGGGAATAATGATCGAAACTTCGTCGAACCAATATTACAAAAATGTTGAACATGTTTATCTACTTCTGGTACTTCCGAGAAAACGAAATTAATTTCCAATTTCCTCTGGCAAAGCGACAATAGCAGGAAGCAGCAACAACAACAACAAAAATAAGCAAAGAATGGGAAAAAAATATATATCAAAAAACCTAGAACCACCAAGTCCTTCCTAATGATGTCGACATAATCATAAAATGTCTTTCTTTCTTCCTAATGGTAATCGATTGCCTATTAAGGGTACACGGTACCCATTTCTATCTCCTGTTTCTACCATCGCCCGAAGCCGCGTAGATCCAGCCAATAGTTGTTACCCGAGAGACCCAAGCCGAGCAACGTGCCTTTGGTTTTTGTTTCTAATCAGTTATGTCATTTTCTGGAACTTGTACCTATCTGTATTTTCATCTTAATGTAATGCCAGACCTGAAGTGGGAGCTGGAGATGCTGCTGATTAAGTTTGTGTGCCCTTGAAATTTAGTATTTTTCCATAAAAAAAGAAGCCAAAAGATACTACGCACATTAATGTCAAAGAGAGAATAATAAATCATCGTTCGACATCAGGGCATTGAAATATAAATTATCCGTTTGACATCTGTAGGGGGAGGTTGTGCTCTTATTAATCCACCACCCCATTGAGAATTATTATTCAATGGAATTTAAACTATGATAATTAAGTAAAAGTCTTTTGCGGTAGGGCCTTGCGAATAGATTTAACTACGCATTGGAAATTTATAATGTAAAATCCAAATTCAAAAAGTTATAGTTTATACACAATTCTAGAGTTTGACTGGAGTCATTCGAAATTCATTCGCTTTCTCCGTGATACTTTCTGCATGGAACCATTCTGAGTTTTTGGGATTAACGTCACTTACTTAAATACATTGGCCACCGTTTCTGGCGTTTCCCTGAAGGCTTTCACAGAACTTACAGCACTTGTTTTAGTCAGATTCTCCCCAAAGTGTCGTCTTCAAAATTAGGCCCAATAGAACTGATATCAGCTTCAATACTTTATATAACATTAACGCCAAAAGTTATGATGCTTACTTAGAGTGGATTTGGGCCTCACAGAGTTAATATTTCCAACCAGTGCGATGGTTGACCAAATGCTTCCAATTAGACATGCCAAAATAATTGAGTTGCCTCCTGTTTATGCGCGTAACTAAAGTTGAGGTGTTCCTCTACTACTCGTATGCTGTCCCCCCGAGAAGAAGTTGAAGATTTTTTGGGCCGAAGCATTGCAACTACGAGTATTAGCTCAACTTATCCTTGCCATATCAAACGAATAATGCACATCCTTCTGACCAGGTACATGTCGTCTATATCGTCGAGTTTGTTTTTATGACTCATTCTGCTGCAAAGCTCATCAATGGAACTAAAAATTACTGGCAGTGTCCTACATTCAGATCGACAAAGGAAATTCGTGTCTGCCTTTGCTATTGTTCAAGCTTCTGCGCCGTAGAAGAGGGTTTGGGTGACTAGTGTTCTGTAAAGAGCGTCTTTAGTGTTTCCTGACAAGATCAAACAGGGATTGGCAAACGTAACTTTCCGTTTAATTTCTTATAACGTGTTAGAGGTTAGTCAGAGTTTAGAAGGGCCAAGGTCGACAAAATCGTTAGCTATACCTCGAAATCACTAGCCAAAGTGTAGTGATGCAATGCCATGAGTAAAAAAGCGTTCTCACTTAGCCTCTCACTACCAACTAGTACTCTCACCTCCACGTTGGTGACTAGTACATCGACTTTAGATTAGGTAACCAACCCTTTTGGAAGGTTGTTGGAGGAAGCGGACGAGAGAGGGGGGAGGAGTATCTTCTCATTTAGGCACTTATTCTTGTTCCAAATGGCAGCTTATGAATTCTCTAGATGGAATCAACGGTGGCGTCTACAGTTCCAGTTAGGCCGATCTACAAAGTGGATACCAGGTCTATAGGATACCAAGTCTATAGAGATCTGCAATACTGAGCCAGGGTTTTCGAAAACAGTTGGTGGCGGATAAACCTTTAATGGGTCAACGGCAGTGTTCATAATTCGAAATGGATTACTGGCACCGAAATATCCGGCTTGCTGTCCTAAGCAAGGGCTTGGCCCACCAGGTTGGGCCTAAGGATCTATACCTCAACATGGCGCTCTCCAGACTGACGAACCACCAACCAAATCGACCATGTGCTAATCGATACGAGCCACGCATCCAACATCCTCTACGTGCCCATATTTCAAGGGGCGGCTAAATTCAGAGCTCGACGAGAAGAAGCTGCGAACTGCCCAGAAGAAGAACATTAGACGCCTAAGCACACCTGGAGTAACCAGAGTCTACAGGGAGCGCCTGAGTGAGAAACTCCCCAATGTGCAGTTACCCACCACCAATGCCAACAATCAGTGGTGCCGGTATCGCGAAATCACTAAGGAGGTAGCCGAAACGACTGAAGGGTACCAGACACCCTAGAGAAAGAGTCCGTTTTATGACGATGAATGCGGAAAAGGTGACAGAAGATTCACATAAGAAAACGCAGTAGCGCAAAACAAGGGCAGTGAGTCAAGATACCAGGAGAAAAGAGGAGAAGAAGATACGGTGTGAAGAAAGAGGGCCTACGCAGCTTCCCAGCTCAAGTATATTGAAGAGTCCTGCCATTGCAACAACATCCACAGGTTTCTACAGAAGGCCAAGCAACTGGCAGTTGGCTTCAAGACCGAAACACAGGCACTTCGAAAGTGCGAAGGGAACCTAATAACCGAAGCACAGTGGATAGTAGATGCGTTTAAGCAGCATTTCCAGCAGCTGTTAAATGGACATCATGTAGAGGGAGTGATAGAGCAAAAAGAGAACCCAAATGCAGTCAATGAAGAACCAGTTCCACCACCCAGTATAGAAGAAGTCGGCTTAGCAATAAAAAAGCTTAAGAACAACAAGGCTCTGATGGCCTACTCGCGGATCTTTTTAAATACGGTGGCGATGCTTTGCTTTGGTGGAACAAAGCATGCCCGATGACTGGACTATCAGCTCCATATGCCCCATTTACAAAAAAGGAGATCTTATGCTTTGCAAGAACTATCGAGTCATATCCCTGCTTAATGTCGCTCATAAGATCCAATCCAACGTACTGTGTTAACGTCTCAAACCGTTCTGCCCAACACTAATAGGCATGTACCAGTGTGTTTCCGGCCCGGCAGATCGACTATAGACCAAATTTTCAGACTGAGACGAATCCTGGAAAAGGCCAACGAATTTCAGGTCGAGGCTCACCACCGCATATGATAGTATCTATTCGTCAGGATCTCTATACGGCCATTGCCGAATTCGGGATCCCGGAAAAACTGATCCAGATGTGTCGCGTAATGCTGGAAAACACGCGCTGCAATGTGCAATTTGGAAGTAGCTTCTCCGAACTATTTCATACGTACACAGGATTTCGGCAAGCAGATGCACTACCATGTGACTTCTTCAATCTCGCTCTGGAGTAGTTAGTGGCTGTACAGGTGTCAACATGGAAGGCACTATCTTCCACAGGGTCTTTCGGCTACTGAGAAATGCTGACGATACTGACATCATCGGTCGTTCACGAACCACTGTTTTATTGATCAAGCCATCGTTTATGCTAGAGTGCTTGGTCTGGATAACTGGAAGCAGCAAAAAATGCTGCTTTAAGCAGAACATTTTATGCTGAAAGATTGCTGACGTCATAAAATGTATTATTCTGTTCTACGATGTTCGACTGTGATTCTAACTCAGAAGGTATTGCGGTAAGGACTAGAGCAGAAAGTCATAGGTATCGGGCGAGTACAGCATCCGCCCTTTGTAAATGAAAGCTGAGTTGGTGACAGGTGACTTTAACCTCGGAACACAGACTCTTCAGGATGTTATCGCTGATCTGCAAGACAGCGATGCATTTAAGCAATATTTCTGTTAATCTTTGTTGAACAAAGCGATATAGTACGAGGAGAGATTGCCATCACAATGTTAAAGGTGAACAATCTAAAGGCTGTAGGTTTTAATAAATTGCACTCAGAGTAATTTAAAACTGGAGCTGATGCTTTAATGAGCACCATGCCATAAGTGTTCAGACAAGTATTGTAGAATGAAATTATGTTGGTATACCAGTTATATACTCGTATGTCCCACCTACTCGTATAAGACAGATCTTAAGATGCACCGAAGCAAAATCGTATGCACCAGACACATCGGCAAATAGCAGTGTGGTCTCCGTTCAAACACATTGAAATAAAAGGAAAACAACATGAAAACAATTAATATCACCAAATTCGTTCAGATAATCTGTACTGATGACACCGACATCTTCAGAAGGGTTAGGACAACTGAAGAAGAAACGAAAAGATGAAGATGATTGACTTCATTTGCGGTTCGATAACCTCAGTTGGGATAGCTTGACATACTTGGAGCTCATTTCATGAGTGTCATATGGCTACTATCCAATATGTCGAAACGGAGATGGCAAAGAAAGACTGATAGTGATACTGAATTACTGGCAGTTTCCTCAGAAGGATCTGACCTTACAGGTTTTGCTTTAAAGCCTCCGATTTCAGTCCGAGTCAACATAAACCTTATATGCGCTCATGCTCCCATAGAAAAGAACGAAATTGATTGCTATTACGTGCTCTTCGAACACACATATGAGTAATGTCATAGCCACGACCTTAGCCTGCTCCTGATTTAAGACATTACAAGGTCCTGAGCCTCCACGTTGGGCATTACACGTCGAGTTAACCTCTGATGGCAATCCACATTCAAAATTCGCCAACACCGGTCTAATACCACATTCACATGAACGCCGCAAGAGGAAGAAATATAGAGCAAGGAATGTCTTTATGAGCTTTTCGCAAGACATATGCTCAATGCCCTAAGCATGGTATTAGACTAAGCGAATTTAACGCGAAGATAAGAAAGGAAGACAACTCCGGTACCACGTTTCCCAAAAAACTTAACAGGTGCTCAGGCACTTTAAGTGTATTATATATATACCCACTTGAGTGTTAAGTTCTTGAAAAAAAAAAAATATGGTCTGCACGAAGACACCTCCAATTACGGAATCGGGGTTCTCAACTTCGCTTCGAGGTGAAACTTCTTTGTAGTAGCCACCTAGTCCCGGTATTGCGATATTCACAAGGCTTTGGCGATGGGAAGATAGCCTTATTTTGTACAAGGCTATTAACGTTGGCGGCATAGTTGCCGA
This sequence comes from Volucella bombylans, assembly GCA_949129095.1. NCBI lineage: Eukaryota > Metazoa > Arthropoda > Insecta > Diptera > Syrphidae > Volucella > Volucella bombylans. Next base: position 19,947,008 of record OX422141.1, read on the forward strand.
GTTGTTCAAGGCGGCGGGAGATAACCCTGTGAGGAGCTTAAGCCAGATCATCACTAAAATATAGTCGGATGAAATCATGCGAAACGAATGGCATTGTATAGCCGATCCAGTAGAAAGCAGACTCACTAGTCTCCTCCAACTATAGTGCCATCGGTCTACTTGAGATTGCCTACAAGACCTTCTCTGCCATACTATGCAACCGTTTTAAATGATTCGATTGATTGTTCCTTATAAATGTGATTTTAAGCCTGGAAGGTGCACCATCGACCTGATATTTAAAGTAAAGTATGCCTCTGCCAACGCATACCAGGAAAATTACGTGAGGCCATGTTCGCTTTAACTTCCCTGCTAAACTTATCTGGCTCTGCATTATGACCGTGGAAGAAGTTCACTGCTGCGTAAGAGATTGGCAATGGTTTTAGCGCGACCTTCGATGTCAGAAAAGTCTTTCTCCGCATCATACTTAAGAGCCAGAAGCAAAATCTGTACTCGTACAACTATCATATTTGCCTATGTAAATCACGTGCATATTATTGCCAAAACACTTGCATTTACAAGTTTTGAAGTACAAGCGTCGAACACGGGTCTGGATGTAAGCAAGGGAAAAGAGGATCACAAACTGTCAGTTTTATAGGACGTATAACATCGAAGACTCGGACGAAACCTCTAAATAGAGAGGTCTAACTTCGAGGTAATCAAGAACTTTGTCTACCTAGGGTCCCCAGTTGATTAAAACAACGACATCACCGTAGAGATCAATTGAAGACTCGCTCTTGCCAGTCATTGTTTTTCTTTTTAGGGCGTTGGACCCAAGTGTGTAGCAGAGCCCTTTCTTGGACATTTAAAATAGCACTATGTACAGCAAATAGTCCATTGCATTCTTCGAATTCGTTTGCGCTAGAATTCCTATTTGCAAACGCAACCTATATATTTGTTGCTGCTCTCTCAACCAATTCAAGGTTACCAGCTAGATGTTGATGCAATCGACTGCATTTTTAATGCTACTGACGTTTTAATCTACCTAAGCTTCTATGGACTCAGACTGATCAGTCCTACTATACTGCAACAAATCCTATCTCTGATAAAGAAAATCTTTTCATCGACTGCCTAACTGACTCTGGTCTATATCAATTAAGTGGTGTCACCAATAACATCGGCAGACAACTCGACCTTGTCTTCGCCACTGATACAGATAACTGCGTCGTTTTAGAAAGTCAACATCTGCTTTCTAAGTTGGATAGTTACCACCCTCCCCTTTCTCTTATGCTGACATATGACAATGGTTTTAATCCCGTTTCCTATGAATATTCTTACAGTTTTAATTTTCATAGGGCCAACTACGCCAAACTGAACAACCTCCTCAGTATGATCAATTTTAACTTTCTCTACGATAAGCCTAACCTTACGGTTAGCGATGCTCTTGCATCCTTTTATACCGAAATTTTAAAATGTCTCTCCCAATCTGTGCCTTTTTTACCCAAGAGGAATCCATCATCGTCACCACCCTGGTATAATAAAGAGCTGCAATCTCTTCTAACAAGAGAAATAAGCTCTGGTACACTTACTTAAAATCGCGTTCCGACACCGATTTCTTCTACTACCAGTCTGCCCAAATAAATTTCTCTGTACTTTGCCAAACTCTCTATGACAACTATTTAAACCGAATGGACCACACACTCATTTCCGATCCCAAAAGATTCTTTCAGTTCATCAAAACTAAAAGAAAATCGGATAACTATCCATCATCTCTAAATTTTCTTGATAGGTTCTCAGGCGACCCCCAAATTATTACAAATCTCTTCGCATTTTTTTTTGGCCAAGCGTTCGCCATCCATTCCCAAAAGCCAAACCATTCTTACTTTTCCTACTTACGAGTAAACAGCTGCCCACAAACAACTTTGGAATCGGTGTCTATAACTTTAGAGCAAGTTAATCAAAGATGATTATTCTGCTGGCCCTGATGATCTTCCCCCTATATTTTTAAATAAATGTCAAATGCATCCAGCCCAACCTCTTAATGCTCTTCCATTGTAAATCTATTGTTTCCCTAAACCAGCGCGGATTTTTCAAAGGCAGATCTACGACCACCAACTTAACGGAATTCGTATCAAGCACCACCGATTTCAGAAAAGCCTTTGATAGAATTTCTCATGATACAATCCTTCTAAAATTAAAGGGTCTTGGTTGCCAGATAAACTTTTAACTTGGGTTCAATCCTATATAAGTGAAAGACTTTACTATGTTCTATTTAGGTCCATGGTTTTTGACCCAATTAAAGCCTCCTCTGGTGTCCCTGAAGGCAGCCACCTTGGTCCCTTATTATTTATTCTGACCATTAATGATGTTGAATGTATCATTAAAAGTTCATACATATCTATTTACGCAGATGATATGAAAATATTTAGATATATGTATATCATCTTCCTCAGACAGCCTACTTCTGCAGCAAGATCTAGACAGGTTTTGTAGTTGGTGTCGGAAGAATTTTCTTGAGCTTAACGTCAACAAGTGTCAGGCTATGACTTATACCCTAAAAGCCTCCCTACTCCACCTTGTTGCTATCTAATCTTTAATCTGCCTGTTCCCTTAGTTAATGAGTTGCGTGATTCAGGTGTTATCTGCGATAAGGAACTCAATTTCCGTTCTCACATTGATAGTATAATAAAAAAAAAGCCAACTCTGCCCTTGGCTTTATCAAGCGCTGATCTAAGGAGTTTTCCAATCCTTATGTTACCAAATCTCTTTACATAACCTTTGTTATCATCTTCCCTGGGATGATAACCAAAACTTACCACCTTACACTGACCAGCTGAAACTTATAAATTTACAACCCCTTTCTATACGCCGAAAAGTTGCCGACATTCTCTTTATTCACCAAATTTTAGTAGGTAATATCGATTGTCCTTCCTTACTTCAAATTATTTCTTTTAACACCAATCCCCGCCACTTAGGTCTGTGCCACTTTTCCGGCTCAATCTTCACAGAACGAATTACGGACACCTGGAGCCAATGTCTAGGATGCTTCGCGAAGTTAACGATATTCTGCCTCTCTTCGAGTACCATCTCAGCAAACTCTCCCTGAAGAACATACTTCTTTCCACCTATGCCTCACGTCCTAACTTTCTTTAACCGCTTCCACCCTTTAGTTTTTAAGTGAAAATGTTAGTTTTAGGTGCTCGTATGTATTTGCTTGCAATAAGCTTAATAAATCTGTCTGGGGTTGACCCGGGCCGCAAAATCAAATCAAAAACAGGGGCCTTATCAAGAATTGCACCGGTCTTAGCAAAAGAGTCAGATTTCATCGACTAAGATGTCTGTGACACTGAAAGTCTTTCAATCAGTTGATGATCTCAAGTGGTCAAAGTCCTCCTCAACTAATTTGGCGTCCAAGATGGAAGATAGCTGGCTGGCAAAAAGATTGACTGTAGAGGCACGTTGGTTGAGGTCCAGACTCATCCCGAACTGTAGCGTCCCCTGAATAAGTAAGCAGGTAAACAGAAAAAATAATGTAATAGAAGTCAAGAAGAAGGAACTGCCAGATGGTCACCGTGCTAATGGTGTTCCATTCAGGCATCCCCAGAACTGAGTGACTTACCATTTCGAAGGTCTGAAAAGGAGATTTTATATAAGAGGAGGCAGTGTTCCTAAGCGCTGTTTAAAATAATACTCAGGCCCTTTTTGACATCATTACTTAAATTTATTTTTATTAATTCGTTATAACCAATTTAATTTGTTTTTATTTTTAATTTTTAATTACACATTTTATGCTTCAGTTTATTTTACTTTTGCTTTCTTTATTTTGGTTTTCTAGTTCTCATTGATTTATTATGTATCGAATTGATTTCATTTTTAATATATATATATATATACAAAAAACAACGGTATTCATTATATAATTCCATATACATGTACTTAATATTAAATCTCTATTTCATTTCACTTGTTAATCATTAATTTTATTCTACTGTCCGTATTTACTTGCAATTTCTGTTTCCTTTTATTTACTTACTCTTATTTGTTTACCCTTAACTTTTGCTAAATTATTTTTGTTTTTCGTTAAATTTCAAATCGACTAGCGGTATCTGGTATATAACTTACGGTTAGAGTTTGATTAAATTTTCACAATAATAGAAATTAATTAATTAACGTTTACCATATGAAATTCTTTCACATATATAATTTTTGTTTATTTTTTTTTTATCATTATTATTTAATTTTAATTTTTTATTTGATTTTCGTTAAATGTTTTGGATTTGTTTGTTTTCGATTTTGTTGTAACCTATCACCGGTTGGTGAGGAAAGCTTCTGTAAAAGCACCCTGTTGCTGCTGGTGATTACCGGCTGTGATTTGCTGGAGCTGTTTGAGAGTCTCGAAAGGGTTTTTTTTGACACACTTGTCATCGTCTTCCGGCTCTGTCGTTGAATGTCGAAGGACTATACCGATAAGGAATAAAACTATTGCTATTTTCGCAGCCTGATTCGAATCCAGTTGAACTGCGGATGATGGAGCGCCTGGAATGGGGGAAAAAAAGAAGGAAAATGCATCCTGTCAAGTTCGCAAGTCATTTGTATTATTTCTTGTTGGTATATTTTCTAAATCTGAGTTTAAGACTGTCAGTCTGTCTGTTCTTCTTGTGTTTGTGTATTGGTTTGTGTGGGAAAAGCAGTTCTGTTTGATTTATCAAAATCTCTCCCAAAAGAGAAATTAATCTCTGAATTAATTGCCATGGCTTACGAGTGAGTAATTCATCGTGTTGGTTCACTTTACGTGTACGTGTGTATGGAGTCGTGTTAGCCTTAAATTTGACATAGAAGTTGTAGTTACAGGATATACGAAACGAATATAATATAACATGAGCGCCCTCTAACCGATATACCATTGTACTATAGTACAGTAAGACATCACAACAAATCTAGGGCATGTAGCGTGTGATTAGACGAGCTTCGTGAGTCGTAAAGGGCAGTTGGACGACAGGGTGACGGGACGATAGAAGAAATAGCAATGAAGGATATCTTCCGGAAAGGGCAGGCATTGATTTAATGCGAAGCACTTAATCAATGGTTTGCTGTGTATGTTCCTTTTTCCAGCTCTCGTCTGGGAGAGATTTCGAAAACAAACTGTGGCTATCCGTATCTGATAGAAATGGATATCACCATTTGTAGCTAACTGTTAAATAGTGAGACATTTATCAAAATGATTTTTATTGGGGTTAGTCATGGAATAGAGAATAGAGTCAGAGTGCGAGTGAACGAACCCAGGAGCGGCGGGCGGAGTACAAATAAATGGATGTTGTTTTTATTTGAAAGGAAAACGTTGATGGCAAACGTGATGTCCAATGTGATGGTCAATGTGAAGCAATTCAAATGGTTTTCGGTATAGGGGGAGGCAGTCATCTTGTCAAGGGTGGGAATTTGAAGAGAGACAAAAAAAGATTTAAACTCTAAAAGGATATGTTTGGCCTTTGTCTGACACGATATTACGACGGTTTCATTAATCAATTTGTAGTCGAAGAAGTAGGTCAACATTTAAAGGGCCAACGGTGGAAGCGTTTATCGAGGTTAGGAAATGCTCATTTGTTATTTTATTGGCCTCGTGTTTGTCAATATCATTTCTCTGTGCAGAGTTTTAAATAATTCAACCCCGACAGTGTAATAAATTGTGGTATTAAAAAGGACAAATAGTTATTGAAAGCGAATAAATGCCTCGTGATGGTCATTCATATAACACGTGTACGAGTATATCCCAATGTCACAGCTTATCCAACCAAGATCATCCATTGAAGCACTGCCTTCTTACTCGGTTAGAACTCGGTTGTATCACGGTCATCACAACAAGTTCGATTCGACTGATGAATATAACCATTAATTGCAATAACGTCTTATGTATTTATTTTACACCTTTGGAAAAGAAATCCTTGGGCCGATCTAATAATGAAGATCAAAGGCATGGCGATCATATCATCTTACCACCAAACATGCTAGAGAACCTTTAATCAGGCAACTGTGAATCAGCAGCCTCTTCAACTGAAGATCAGCAACTAGTAAACCCGTCAAACGGGCAAGTATGTCCATTTCAATGCCTTGAATTCTATCTAGAGAGTGGAGAGAAGTTTTAGAAACACGTGACCAGATTTGGGCATGTACTCCAAGTTTCAGTTCGAATATCTTGTGAGACATGCCATCATATTACTGCCAGTCTATGTACGTCTGACAGCTGACGGCTTTTCAACGTCTCTATGACCGTGGAAGGAAGGAACGTACATACTCGTATGTGCAATGAGTTTTAAGGAGGAGAGCGAACGGGTTGGACAATACTTTTACTCGAAAAAGGTCGTAGAGAATAGGATTGATGAGAGAGCCCACTGTTTGGTCAGCGTGAAAGAATAAAATAAGGAGCGATATGCATACTTACTGAACCAGGGTATTTGTACATATATATCGCATACTTTTGCTTCAGATTTGCCTTGTCCAAAGAGCTTATATTTGGAATATCATAACAAACGTGCAGTCCGAACGACCGGATATGTGTGATCTGAGAGGATCTACCAAAACAGCTTGTCTGTAATGTCAGCGTTGATGTACGCTGAAAAGTGATTATATTTTAGTCAGCGATTCAAAATTGCTGATGAGCTACAACCTTTATCCTTCTTCGTGTGAGGGCCATCTTCGTGAGAGCCATCTGCAGGGAATTTCCTACAGAAGTATCATGTATATCGAGGATACCTTTGACGACAAAGAATTCGCCAAATATAGCATACGAGTATATAAAACTGTAACCCTGATAAATAAGCATATCCGAAAGGCTTGTTCGTAAAAACATTCTTGAAACATCTCCAAACGTTAGTGGACCTTACCCTTAACTAGTGAAAGAAAAGCCATCTCAACGTCCTCCCTTACAGAAACTCGGGTCCCTTGAATGGTGACATATATCTCAGTAAAACTCAATACCAATGGGTGATTATTTAAGCGTTTGATTTTTAATTATCAAAAAAAGCACAGGAAAATTGTAAAAGTGTATAAAATTTGTATTTTAGTTGATAAATCAATGCCTGGTATTTACTTCTTAAAGATTATTTTATGTAAATTTTGAAAACGACTACGTTTTAAGTGGTCCTTACGAAGAGTCCACTTTTAAAACACTTTTCGAGCATATTAGCTGGTATGACGCAAGTAACACGTGTAATGTTGTCTTCCAAGGCTGCAATTGCTGCTGGTTTATCGGCATAGACGAGTGATTTGACGTATCCCCATAAACAATAGTCTACAGGCGTCAAATCGCACGATCGAGCCGGCCAATTCACCGGTCCAAAACAAGTGCCCACCGAACTCATTTCTCACTTGGGGTATCGATTCAGATGCTGTGTGGCATGTCTTTCTGGTTTAGCTCGTGCATTTTAAGCAAAAAAAAGTTGGAAATCATTGAACGATAGCGGGCACCATTAACGGTAACATTGCTCTCACGTTCATCTTTGAAAAAATACGGGCCAATGATTCCGCCGGACCATAAACCGCACCAAAAAGTGCATTTTCAGCTCTTGTTTTGCCTGAAGTTGCTCATCGGACCAAATACGTCAGTTTTGTTTATTAACATACCCATTCAACCAGAAAAGAGCTTAGTCGCTGATGACAAATTTCCGATAAAAAAGGGGATCTTCCTCCAGCTTTTCTCGGGCCTACTCACCGAAAATTCGAAGCTGCACCAGGCCGTTCGGCTTCAGTTCTTGCATGAGCTGTATTTTGTAAGATTTTACAACCACGTAGTCGATTAACATAATCACGATTGCTACCAACGACGAATGGGTAAATCACGGTCTTCATTAACAGTGGCAGAAATAGCAGCATTATTTTCCGCTGTACGCACTCTACGCATACGGCTAGGTGGATTTATGTCCAATAGCGTGAAATTGGTGTGAAATTTGATCACTATGGCTTAAATTGCTTGCTCAGTAGGTCGATTATAACGACCGTAAAATGGTCGAAGTGCGCGAAAAACATTTTTCACAGAGCACGATTTTTAATAATAAAAATCAATAAGCCTTGATGAAATGGCAATGCATTTTTGACTTTGACACATGTCACGGATCACGCGTGAGCTGTCAAAAATAGAACACTGCGAAACCAAACAATAAAAAAATCACTGTTCATGATATAAGAAACGATGATTACTCCCTAAAATTTGGCCGGCTGCCTAGAAAATAGCTCGTTTACGTGTCATGAGACAGGATTTGGGAAAGAGGAAAGCCAATTTCTAATGCCAATACCATTCGTAGCTTAAACATGTGAACTGTTAAATGCACAAGTAATGTCGAAGATGGGTCAAAAGAGAAGGACAACGTTAAGTATCGATTATAAATAGAAGGTCACAGAAAGGTCAACGTTTTTATACTTAATACTCTCATAAAGGAGCAAAACAATTATTGCAGCTTAGTAGAACTCAGTGTTAAAAATAAAAATGGGTGCAGAAAGACTCATGCAGATTGCACAATGAACCTTGCGACCGATACTTCCTCACCGGGACGCGACTTCTTTTGTTAAGTCGTCCCTATTTTAAGCTCAGTTAAATTACTATCAGCTTACGATCACCTATAGACTTATCCATTTATCCACTAAATTCGCAAACAGGGCAGAACCCTATTATGAGAATATGCAAGCTTATTTATGTTCGCAGTGATAGGGAGCACAACTCCATCGCAACCATCAGCCAGCTATAAAGGATGAACTACTATATAAGGCTTTAGGCAACTATAAGAAAATACTTGAATGATTATGCGACAGAATTTTAATTTTCTACGTCATATTCGTAAGGCCTTACAATATAGCGTATATTCTCAGAATCATATTAACAAATAAATTGTAGCGCTTATATCCCGGTAGTGAGACACAAGAAACTTAAAAGATGTGACCCTTCAGGTCACATGACCACGTAAATAACATAACTTTTGATTATTCGCGTGAACTCTTTGGATCCATAAAGGTCTAAGAGCGAAGTCACAGTGGATACCACTTCTATCCAAGAAGTGCGATTGGATGTGCAAAATAATGAACAAGAACAGAAATATATTTTATGGTTATTGCTGAAGAGAGCAGGGATAGAGTCGGCGTAAACGACGATTTATTTTCTGAGGAAGACTGAGTCAATAAGTATTGAACTACAGGCATCTCCTGAATATAACCCGCATCAATGCAAAATCTCCTAACATGATGATATAATGATAAGCCTTATATGGGCTCACACCACCGCAGGAAAAAAAGTACAACTTTGCCAAAAATTTCTTTCTCATTCAGACGTGTGGGATATTTCCTAAGCACGACATTAATCTCGTGCTCGGTGATTTTAAAGCCAAGTTAAGACATGGTTTCAACGTGTTGAGAGAATTCTTGCCACCGTTCCGGCCCTGTCTGAGAAGGATAAAACAGAAAGGAAAAATTTCGTTTTAGGTAGAACGCTTAAGTGGAACAATTAGCTTTGTACAACAGGCGATTGTTCAAGATCGCTGTATGTGGAACGAGCTTTTGGCTAAGGACCAGGTTCACTTTGGACTGTAGTGTCTTAAGCTTAAAGAAGTGTCTTCAAAATCCTTATCAACCAGCGTTCAGATGACAAACTGTAATAGCAATTGCTCTAAGACCATAAATGTAGACTAACACATTTGTAAGGAAACGCTCGTTCTCAATAGACTCAATACAGGTAGTCCTCTCCACTTTGTCGTTGTCCTAAAATTCTCAAAAGTCTACTTACTTGTATAATGCGTCAAATATTGCTCATTTTGATCGTTAAATTCTCCATCGCCCGGCTGATCGAATGGATAAAGATTCACATCTGGAGATCGACCTGAAGCCAGTATCCTTGGCCGATCTTCTTCAATGAGCTTTTCAGTTTCCTGTTCATAAATTTCATGAATGCGAGCAGTGCACTTCAACTAGAAGACAAAAAATATAAACAGATTAGAAATTCTCAAAAAACACAGCACGTTGTCTTGTGAACTTACCTTAAGTCGGCCCTTTATAAAGTGCTGGTACGTCACAATGAAATTGATCTCCAACACTGCTGACTCCAGACTATCTGTATGCTTTTGCACTTCGTATGTCCGAATGAAATTTGTTGGGACCTATAAGTGAACAATTCATTGTGCGAGTAGGTTAAAAAAATATTTGATCCTCGAATCTCAAAATAAATGAAAAAGCACAAACACATCCTATCTATGCCATCTTCTAAAAGTCCCTTCTAATTACGTCAATTACAATCAAATTGATGGAACTTTTCACCCCTGTCCCATCCCAACACACATAAACTATCCCATCCTGAATGGCTTTTAACCTCACCTAATTCCATTCTCGAGTAAAACCCTATATTGGTCTCTTTGGAAAACCACTCAATACAACATCCGCTTTCCTTTTTCATCTCCATCTCTATCTTCATCCTTTCAGAATCAAGGAAAATGGAGAGTAAAAAACAAAAACTGTCACCCAGTCAACCACTTCGATAACCCTAAAACAAAAGTTGAACATGGAACACATCCTTGCGCCCATGTTGATCAACAGTGGGGTGCCCTTCTAAAGCCCCCGATAATTCCCCCAGACAGTAAATAGACAAACACAGATATAGAAAAGAAAATTCAAGAGACAACAAAGCAGAACGATGGGGGAGAATAGAAAAGCTACAAAAAATAGAAAATCCTTTTGCTACTATCAACTAACAGCTTACGACAAACGGGAGGATTTATGTTCGGGCAAATTAAATGTCCACCCACGCACACATTTACCCACACTGTAATTCTCTTGGATACATACGTACATTTGTATGAACATCCTGGACGCCCATCCACTCTAATACACATGGAGGAAAATTGCAAAAATATTATTGACACAGAAAATGGTCAGGAGGTCCGGGTCCGGGTCCGGCCATCATCCAGGCAATATTCGTTGTCGTTGTCGTCGTAGCAAATCGAACAGACTATTAAGAAACGTCCCGTCTATCCCGAATGTCGGTCTGTTGGTCCATTTGTCGATTTGTTCGTGTATGTCGATTGTCGGGTGGTGGCAATTTGAAATCAATATTCGACATATGTTACAACATTACCGGCATCTACACACACTCTATATGCCAATAGTGCTCCACACACACCAAGGATACTCGTATCATAGAGCGGCGCCACTTGGCGCCTCCACACCGTCCAGTTGTGGAAAAATTTCATTTATGTTCATAAATCATTTCCGGTTGCTCATGCTCGGCCATCGTTTTACTTCCGTTCCAAGTGATTTCTAATTTTTATTCGAGCACCGTCTAGTGATGGGAAGTGAATAAGTGAGAACGAATAAATGGGTACCAGGGGTGGGTGTTTTATTTTTTTTTTTTTTTGCTTCCAAACGAAAAATATATTTTTAATTAAAATGCGTTTAGAGGCGCCAACTTACCGGAATGTCATTGATCCACCAAGTTAGATTGGCTGCTGGTTTTGAGTAGTCTGACGAACAATTTCCATTGATAACATCGCCAAGACGGTATCGTGAATGGATGCCAGTGATAATTGGACGTTGTGTGGGAAGTTCTGAAGAAGAAAAACAGGTTAGTAGGGATTCTTGTTAACTAGTGGGTTATTTTACTTACCAACCACTTCCATTTCAGCGGTGTGGATGAGGGTGTGAAAGAAGGGCGCATCAGCAGATACTTCACAACTGAATTTCCCCGTTAACGAAAGTGGCACCGATGTGAGTAGGACCTGACTTTGATTTGATTCACTTGTCTGAAAAAGAGGAAATACATAAATTGTATAAGAATATTAAAAGGAAGAAGATTGAAGCTAGTTGTGTGTCATGAGGCAGTCTTAAGTGGAGAAAATCTGATGTGTTAAAAGACCTATAAAAGTAGACCTTAAGAAGCGACCGATTCAGAAGACTTTAATCCTCCGGTTTGAGAAATATTATTGAAAACTCTGAGATATATATGTATTTCAGAGCCAAATCCACTTCTGACTTCACTTTTGCATCAGATAATCTTTTTAATTCAATGCACAAATACAAAGAGTCTGGTGAAAAATACTACTCTGATCACTTGATGGAGGTGGATGTCAGATTTCGATATCACAGCTAGAACTTAACGAACACAGTTGCTCTGAAAATCTTGTCTTTACCTCTCCTCGCCCTACGGTAAGGAAGAGGGTAAGCGGCCGAAGTTGTGTACTACAGATCTCTAAGAACTATAACACAAAAGTAGAACGAAATTTCACTGTGTTAAACTATCTAGATCAGAACGCTTTGAAAAGCATATGTGGCTTCCTAGGGTATCTACAAATCCTCGAGATTACGGCGATTTCTGTTCAAGTTTCGAACGTTCTTGATCATCCGGACGGTACCCAGGTTGATTCGGAGTAAGAATGCATAAATCAGCTTCTTAAAACTCTTGAACACTTCCCTGACTATAATTCAGTAGTTCACCTCGAACCAGCTTTGAGAAAATCTATTCACTTTCAGATCAAACCGGGCATGATCTGTGTGAGAAAGTTTAGATGGGTAGTTGGCAACTTCGAACCATACAAACATCTCCCTTGAATAATTACTGATGGCTTTCTGGGATGTCAGAGACATCCTGTTATGAATTCTGAAAGCCTGTTTAACTATAGGTAAAATACTCAGTGCTTGACCGCAAGCAAAACATCAAATATACACGTAAAGTATTTCAGACTCTTCCGTCTATCAACCCTTCTACTAAAGACCCTGTCAAATCGGTTGATACAACACTACACTCCACTTTACGACCCACTGAAATATCACTCTCTCAATGAGTATTCAATGGTGGCGGCCTTTGCTACCAGGAGCACTTTCAAATACGCTGCCGCCTTAGCGATCACCAACTCCCTTCAAGAACTGGACATAAATAACTCTGTCTACAGCTTGATTCACATAATTTTAAGCAGCAGAATCTCAGAAATCTCTTCGTTGGTTTCTGCGCTATAAGATAGAAACCTCATAGGAACCGTACTCCTTTTTCTCCTATGAAACCTAGTCATGTAGTCAGTGGCACATGACAGTATTCGGCATTGGTTGCAATACAACTTCGCTTCACCCAGTCTTCCATTCATTTATAGTAAGCTGATTAAGGTATGGCCTTTAGCTGCTTTAGCAATATTTTTTTAAGTCTTCAATCGACTCAAAACGCCTTCCTCGAAGTGGCAATTTTAGCATCGGAAACAGGAAAAAGTCAGGCGAACTCATACCATGTGAGTACAAGCACGATGACATTTGTTGAGAGTTCCGCTAAAAACTCTCAACAAATAATGGCTTTGTCAGAAGGTGCAAAATCCATGAATTGCCATTCCACAAATTTGGATGTTTTCGGCGGGAAATCATGTATTCAGCGACCTACTTTCGATGCTCATAGCGGCGACGGGTTTCATGTCTTAATTAATCAGAAAGGACGCTATGAACGGACCTAAAAAATATGTTCACCTTTTGAGCCAACTTTTTAAGACTTATATGACGATTTTCGAGCATTTGTTTCTTGATTTCTTGATTCTGTCTATGTTTTCCTCACGAGGCAAATAAACTACAACTTCCCGGCCTCCTTCGAACGCTTTATACCATTCATATGCCTGTGACTTTAACATACAATTGTCGTTGATCTTCCACAGCATTTTTAACGATTCAGCACACGAAATTTCATTTGAAACACAAAATTTGAGGCAAACTCTTTTTTCAACTATTCCATTGTAAAAATCGAAGCGGTCTCATTAGTATGGTTCACAACAAATGCAGTTTTAAGCAAACTGAGTAGCAGGTCCCACTCAAATTTCCTGTAGCAAATATGTACAGTGCTGCCAACTTTCAGAATAAAAATGATGGCGATATCTTTAACGCTCAGGAAGTTTCTAAATAAATCGATCAAAAAGTACTCGTATACAAGTGTCTACCATAATCTACTGCCATAGGCTTAGAAATACCTTGCCATGACCTTTGCAAAGCACCTAAACATTCGATGTCTACAAACTTCCACTTAGTCCAGAGGGGTTATCATGAGACGAATCTTCTCTTTTCAGGCAAAGAATAATAGCAGACAACATACGACTGATATCATAAGACCCTTAAAAACAGTGGTGTGGTCGTCTAAAGACTAGGCCAAGAAAACCAGCATGGTTGCAAGACGGTTTTACTCGAAACTCTAAATTAAATTGCTTAAATTAGTCGTGCTTGTAAGAAAATGACCAGAAAACCTATAGAAAGTATCAGAATGCACTCAAATAGATAATAAATCGCAAGCTTTAGACCTTAGAATTTACCCGAATGACTACTTACTCAGAAAGAGGTTAGAGAATCCCAAAATAACAGCTGATCTTTAGAGAAGCTCACACTTTAACACACGCTGGATCTTGAAAATATCGACAGATATTCTTTTCGGTGATTTGACCATATTTTCTTAGATTTACTTAGAAAGATGTGAAATCGGTTTAGTAGGAAAAAATCGCCATCCTTGAGGGTAGTGTTATAGGAGGTAGTGTCACTTTACTCCAATTTCTAATACATTAGAACACTTGTCTCGAACTACCGGGAAACAGTCCACAATATTTCCTGATGAAGGGACTAGGAATAGCGCTATTTGTGAAAGCATTTATTTGGTTTGAAAAACATCCCGGAGAGTTGTGACATCTATTTGTTCTCATGAAAAACGCAATTATCAATGGAAGCTCTGAACAAGCATAGTAAGGTCTACCCTTAGCCATGCCTAACAAGTTTATCAGCGATCAAATTTCAACTGCAGTTAAAGAAACCTAGAATTCTTAAACCAGCTTATAATTAGTAAAAGGGTTTAGTAAAGCCTCTGGGGTGACTTACTTCGTAAAGGCAGGTGATTGGCACTCTCAGATCTCCTCAAAGAGAGACTTATAAGCATGCCTATACCGAATCGACGTGTTTTATGTTAGCCACTACGCATCGGAGATACAGCTCTCTTAAGAGGCTGGAAAAAGGAGTAATGCAGCAGTTGCTTCACCAAATAATCCATATGTATCCAAAAGAGCCTTCTCCGTGACTTGAGAAGCCTAGAAGTCACAGAAAACCAACAAGGCTCAAGTCGTTTTCGAGGCAACTCGCCTAGTTCAAAGGAGTTTACTATACAGATTTCAGCACTAGTAGAATCAGAATGGTGCCTTAGTTTTGTAATAAGGTAAGCACTTCGCCGCTTCAAACTTTCAACCGTACACCCGCTGTGAACGCTCATCAGTACATTCACTCTCAAGTCTACTTTCGAACGTACTCTAAAATATCGTCATTCGTTCCTAAGCCGTATACGAGTACCTATCTCACTTTAGGAATATACTGCAGAGCTCTCTATTTCCTAGTAGTTATAACTTGCAAACATTCAAGACCAATGTACACCGGTAACACTTTTTTTCATCCTGCCTAAGTTTCCTTCGTCCGCACTGTATGCGAACATTTTAATAACTTCTTGAGCGCGGGCTAAATATAAAAAAATTTACTAGTATGCAAATTGGGAGTAACTTCTAGGGAGACCTGTGCTTTAAAACAGCCAGTTCCTCAACCATTCCCTCATTGATCTTTATTTAGAATGAAGGTCCGACTGTCAAAAGCTCTAAACGGATAAGTTGTGATGTTTTCTGAGTTTCTGGACTTACACTCATAAGGATCCTATTAAAAATAAAAAGGAACTAGACTAGTCTTTAGTGAGCTAAGAGTTTAAAACCCACAAAACTTATAGGTTCCACCATAGAAAGGAAAATTCGGAGAGCAAGTAACCCGAACATGGATAAGGCTTTGAATAGTTTCCTCCACCTTCTGTTAAATAAAAAGTAGGAAACAGGTTAGAGTTTGGAATCCCTAAGACCCCTAGCTTTTACGAGGATTATTGTGGATATGCAATTAATGTTATAGAATGAGATTAATAATGACAATACGGAGCAGAAGTTTTTCAGATAAGGCTTCCGTGAGACCGCTCGTACTCGTAAGCTATTCCAACATTTTTTTAGTTTTGGTAATTTCTCTAAGGAACTAGACTGCCCTTCGCTTAAAGAATTGAATTGAGAGCGTTTCAGATCCAGCTTGTGAGAAATCTGTTCAGTCGCTAGGAAATTTGCAAACATAGTCCCCACTACGTTTGCTCTTTCGATGGCATCTAACGTCAATATGAGTTTTCAAGTAGTGGTTTTGTATACCTAAAGCACCTTGTTCTACGAAAAATGTGCGTTCAAAAAGGTGTGTTCAAAAAGTAAGGTGACTTTAATAAATATTTATTTATTCATCAATATTAATGTTGTCCCCTTCAAAGTAATCCCCCTCAGATATAAAACACTTGTGCCAACGTTTCTTCCAATCCTCGAAGCACTTCTCATAAGCACTTTTTGGTATAGCCTTGAGCTCTTCCAGCGATGCCGTTTTTATTTCCTCAATCGTTGCAAATCTCTGTCCTTTCATAGGTCAGTTCAGTTTTGGGAACAGGAAAAAGTCGCATGGGGCCAATACCCATGATTCGTCACCAGTTATGACCCTTTTGAGCAAGTCAGGATCATCATTGACGTCATTCACGAGCTCCTGTGCGATGCTCCCGCGACGGTTATAAGAAGATCCGGAACAAATTTCGTTGACACACGTCTCATGCCTAAAACATCCGAAAAAATTGCATGACACGAGCCGACCGATATGCCAACATCCTCAGCAACTTCTGTTATGGTAATTCGACGCTTTTCCAAAACAATTTTCTTCACAGCTTCGACGTTGTCATCATGTGCTGGGGCATCCAGAGCGAGGTTCGTCATGAAACGCGCTACAGTGACCAGGAAGATGAGAGCAAAGACTAAGATTTAGTTTGTCGAAAAACAAAAACACCTCTAACTACTTTATCTTGGGTTGAACTGTAACTGGCCTATAGTATAGTCTATGTTAAGTGGAAGAACCCTGTATGTATTCACGGTAGTGTTCACTTGTATTGCTGCTTCGCCGTGAAGTTGCATTAAGGCAAACAGATGCGCTTACAGTCGATTGCATTCTAAAAATGTCAGTGGGTGTCAAGTAAAACAGAAGCTGTGCAGAGAGAAGTTCAAAGTGCTCCGCTGACACATACTTAATTCTGAAGTCCACCAGACAGAACTTATTACCGATGTGTATAGTTAGTATGTTAGTAGGGACTGTAAACCCCATCTATTTGTACACAGATAAACTGAGATCTATCCTGGTTAACATAATTTTGTCAAATGTGAGTTCACCATTTAGGCGGCATTATGCTTTCCATTTATTTATAATAGATTCCCTGACACCGAGCTTAAAAAACTTCTCCCCGGTTGCCAATTTGTGTGCTAGACGCTATACTTACCCAAATGGTTATTTCTTTAAAACACCGACAAGGCCTTAAATTTATCCTCGGACTAACGGTAGTCTATCCTTGATCAAAGACAAGTAATAAATTTCCTTCACATCCCATAGGCCTTCTACCCAGCCATAACTCGTCAGACTCCTTCATGCCCCCCACACCATTTTTTGCTGAAATTTATTTTTAAGAATTTATTTTTGTATTGCAAGTAATCACTCCCCGAAATGTAATGAAGGTCGAATTTATCCTCACGCCGAACATAATTTTTAAGCATGCGTTCTTGCTACGTGACAACTACCTCATTGAGCATTGCCACCAGCTCCGCCACAGGGCAAAATCCATCCCTGCCACCTTCGTACCCTGCTTACTTTTCAATTACGATTAATTGCATTGCGAGGAATAATTCACGGCGCAAACACAAAATGAAATTATTAAATAAACAGAGTGAGCATTCCTGTATGTTTGCAATGCAAGGAACTGCGAGAACTGAAGCAAGCAACCGACAGTTTGGAAAGCCACAGAAAATCGCTCCCAATGGGCAAGGCAAGACCGAACTGTGTGGATCATGATGCCTGGTTCCGCCAACAACTGACACGGAAACAACACCAAACGATTGGAGATGTAAATTTTAAAACATCCGACACACCGGTATCTTTCCCCGAAGTCCATTAAAAATTTATTATTGTGATCATTACCGGGCTACAGGCGAAACGACAGAGCCAAGTACGAGTAAATGCTTTCACACAACAAGTGGATCCGATAAATAGATTTTCCAAAAGGCTGTGCCGAGTGGCAGTGGTTGTATCAGTGGCAGTAGCAGTAGCAATAGCAATAGCAATAGCAATAGCAACATGACAACCTTTCCGCTGTCGCATCTCATCTCCAATTTCCGGAACTTATTATTCCCTAAAGGCATCGCAGGCGGTTTTTTCTTCTACCATACTGACGACGACGACGGTTTTTTTTTTTTTTTTTTTATTTAAAATTATTTTCTCTCATATCCTCGTGCGTTATCCTGCGGCAATTGCCTCACCATTTACATTTGGGTGTACTTATGTTTACATGTGTGCACAGTGCACAGTAAAAAATGATTTTTATGGGGACGTTTTGGCCTCCATGAAGCAAGTAACATAAATTTCGATTACCTCAACATTAATTCCGATCAATGTGAAGATTTTCATCGCTGGATTCTCCTTTGGGGTGTAACGGTAGAATTCCCGTCGGCCTTTATACCATTTAACGGTATAAAGGGCATCGCCTTCTAGATCGTAATTGCATACGAGCATTGCGCTATCACCACGTTTAACAGCCGTTGGTACGGTCACGTACACATCTTTAAGCGCCACCGTGTGGTCTGTAATGAAAATTTTCAAGAAAATAAGAGAGAAGTTAGTAATTTTCTATAACTTTCTTTGGTCATAATATAGTGCATAAATATGTGTGTATGTATGTGTGTTTGGGATAGTGGAACGATTTACTTTTTGCGTTTAATGAACGCAGTTAGCAAGGTTTATGATGTCAGCGGTAAGAACTTGGGCAAGGATACTCTGGCAAGACTTTTAGGAAATTACTTTTTTTATTTAATTAAGCAGAAAAACTTTTTGAGATATGTCCAGGATATAAAATCAGAAGACTATTCAGTCGAGGAACTTATGAGGGTCATGCAGTAGAATGTACATAATACTCGATTCTGATGACCAGTTGTTGGTCAAAGGGCTCTCACCTAAGTAAGACAGCAAGTAATTGAAGTAATCGGTCCGAAAACCTGGATGCTGCACCGTGTTGTGGCAGCTTGTAACTGGTCAAATCGTAGGGACCAGTTACGATAAGATCAGTATTTCCTCTACCCTCATTATTTCATTTATGGAAGAAGCCTAGATAATTGGTTAAGGGCCCAGCCTTGGATGAGTAGTGCCGGATTCTTACCGGTTAAAACCACCTTCACCTGAACAGGCAGATTTGTGGCAGCAGTGGTAACGCCGTAATGCATTTCTTCATCGGGGTCGACTTGAAGACTCAGAATACTCTACGTCTAACCTTCTAAGGTCGCTGAGTATATGCACAGCTATATTGCTAACAAGAGTCCAGTTTCCCTCATTCACTCTCCAAATTGTTCACGTAAGGCCATACACATCGATTTCATACACTTGTTCCGTATTTTCCGAGACAGTTTCATAATATGGATAGTTTGCGATGTTTGCATATTTGCGGTTAACAGAAACTACCTGAAACAGCCATGTCCCGTCAAGAACTGAGTCAAATAGAACATGGTTTCGTCGTTATTTCGTTATTCAGTCTCCATCTTCATTTTAATGACACGTTCTACAGTTGTTACGAGTTCTTTTGTGCTTTCTTTTATCGTCGCACACGCGGCTGTTTTGGACTCGCTCGCCCTCGATTATTTCTTTTTTCTTTGCAATTAGTGCGCGTTCAAGGGGTTATTATACCCATAAAATGTTTGCATACAGCTCGGCGAAGGTTACTTGGGGAGGAAGAAAAGAGAGGTACCTATGTACATTGGTCGTAAATGTTTGCAAGTTATAACGACTTGCTTCCATTTTTTCCGTACGAGTATATCGATAAATATACGACCTATCAAATGTTTTGAATTGACATGTCCTGCTATTAAAAATGCTTGACAATCCCCCGGAGAGAGCAGACTTGTAGCGATAATAAGTCACATATGACTAATTTGGAGTAAGACTGGAATATTTACAGATTTCGAAGTGTGTTACTTACAAAGACTGCAGAAAGATTGAAGCACTCGGTAAAACCAGATCACTAAAGTGCTCAAAGTAGCCAATTCAGTCAGACTTGTAACACTCAGGAAATTTGTGTGCATTTATACTGAATCAAAAGCAGAGACTCTGTACTTCATGCTCGAGACTCATTTCCTTAACAACCTGATCAGAACCGTCTAACAAACAGATTTGATCACGGAAGTTTCAAATTATATCTGTCATCGGTTGTGGTGAGTAATGAGACAGCTTGATAGGTTGTTGAGTTCTTTGATGGATCCAAGTCGTCTGGCAGAGATGACATACATTCAATTATGCTAAAGGTATAGAAAAACTGAGAAACTGCTTTCAAGAATCTTCATTCCTATTCTGACATATGCATATGTAATGAACTCCGAGGGACTGCGATACAAGAGCTGGTACCTTTTCATCGATTTAAAAGTTGCCTATAGCAGCGCGAGAAATATCATACGTAGCCATGGCCTGGTTTGATTTCTTTGCTAAATTTGTTCGGCTCTGCAGCAAGACAATGGAGAAAACCCCCTGTAACGTGTGGGTCGTTAATAATTTTACGGAGACCATAGTCATGTGATTTATTCAACTTCATACTTGAAATACGCCAACGCGCAAAACTCACGAGTCAATATCAGAATCACAGTCTTTATACACAAATAACTGTTTCAGAGGCAAAAGCAGGGCTATACGGTGAAGAAGGGGAAAACGAAGTACGTTCCGAGGGCACCCAATGCTCAGACCGGCTTCTTTCGGATAACCAAAATTGCGCTCTATAAAGCATTGATCATCGCAGTCCTCCTCTATGGGACTACGGTATGTCATTTATCAAAAAAAAAAAAAAAAATGATAAGGAGATGCTTGGTCTCTACCTGGTCATGTCCACATTGACAGAGGGTGGAGGAGGATGTTTGACCAAGAACTGTTCAATGAAAGGACATGTAGAGCGGATAGACAACAATGCTTCAGGTCGAAAACCGTCGCCGAGCGCAAATGGAAAAGATGAAGTGTCCAAGCAAGTCGGAAGGCGCCTAACCAACTTGGTGTGTGAAATTGGAAGCAGCCAGTAAACAACAGAGTTGGCTGGAAATGTATGAGTATATAGGTTGAGGAGCAGATCCACCGGGGTAAGAATCTGTATTGCTACTGCACGGCTTGTTAGGTTGACTAAATTCGCATCCTTTTGGCCCGCCCCTATTTTGGATCACTGCGTTAGTGAGGCTACGAGTTAACTGATGTTTTTACATTAAAGTGATCCATATACATACCTCTAGGCCCCTTTTTCGAACCTCGGACAGAACTTGAGAACTTATCTCCTAGACTGAACTGCTGACCCTTCTACAATATGGCAAAGTCAGGTGACTTGATCCGCATTGTTCCATTATCGGTTTCTTAATGTGTTACGTTTTATTGTCAGCTTACCTTCAAATCTCTCGCACATTGTCCAACGCTGTGATTCGTATGTTAAAGACGAAAATTCGACTATATCAAGCCTATCAAGCCATTCCACATGCAATAATCACTCCTTCTAAGTACTCGTAGATATCTGGAGTTGGATTTGTGGGTTCAAAAAAGCGGTAGTGAAAATATTCAGTATAAGTACGACTGAATCATAACACGCTATCTTATAATTATAAAGAGTCGCCTGGTGAAAGTGCTGTCATCGGCAAAAAGAAGGGAATACACTCCGGACTCGTCAGTATGCTGCTTCAATAAAAAATCTTCCACGATATTAAAAAATAGTGGATTGTTGCAGTGTTCAACTGCCTTTGATGCAATACAATATTAACTCCAAATTCTCCACTTATTCTTTTTGTGCACTAAACTTTCGTTTTAATGTCATCGTTCCTGACATTTTGAGATCTTAACGCCGTCCATATAAGATCGCTGGGAATTTTGCCATACGCTTTTTCCAAATCGATGAAGACGATATGCAGATCATTCGATGTGCTTCGGATCTTTGGATCGCGTACTGCCTCTTCCAAGACTTCTTCGAGTGCCACGGAGTCTAATAATATTGCCTTATTCAACCAGAAATAGGTGCTTTAGATTTACCAATCGACACATGCGAACTTATGTTAAAGAGAATTATTTCATTGTGGACATCGAAGGAGCTATAGAAGGGTGGTCTAATCAAAAGACATGATTGCGATGATGCAAATCATTTTGCATGACAGTAGAGCGCAACCGCCTGCTTGATCGAAATCAAAAGGGTATCTCAAATCGTTCTGATACAGAAGCCCCAAAATAATAGAATCAATGAGATCCAGAGCCTAAGAATAAGGATTTATACGTTGCTGTATAACTCTATTGAAGTATGTATGGCACCGAATCAGTTTTTGACAGATGGTCCTACAGAATGGGCTACGAAAAAAGCACTTATCAGTCAAGCTTGACGTTTTTACTTTACTTTAGATGGCCGGTGGATCTGGGACTCGACCAGCAAGTACTAAATTCAGCTGGGTACACGCTGAGTTTGATAAGATCTTTTCCTCTTGCGGGCGCCACATTAATCGTGGTCTTCCTCCACTGCGTCCCCATCGAAATCGTTGCATTTGATTTCTGCAGCGTTTTCGTTGTCAGAACCCTGGTAAACAAAGTTCGTTACTTCCTCTCTCCTAGGTGACATTTTGTCAGAGATATCACTGATGTTCCGTTTTATAGTTAGCATGTACGAGTACTTCGTTTGTTATAAAAGTGAAAGTCTACTGACCACCCCAGAGCATACTAATAGAGAAAAAGAAATTTCAGCGAAGCCTTAAATTGTAAACTTTGTTATGCTGCCTCTATCAATAAGGTGCAACACAAAAATATGTATACCATAGATGCGCTTTGAACCTTATAACTGCGCTCTGCCTTGTGTTCTTGAATCGGATAAATTAAGTGAAAGAATCAGCTCGAATCATAACCCTAATTCATCACAAACTGCTCATTGTGGAATTCCTCATTCTCTCCACCTTAAAGTGCATTCAAAAATAACCAAATGCATGCTGTAGTGATTGTAAAGAATTCTCTTTCAATTACTTAACAACACGTTCTTAGTGCTGGCAAAGGCCTCAAGTGGCAACAAATTCAGCGAGCCATAAATTCATATTTTCAATTCCCTTTCCATTTCCCTTTTGTACTTCAATTGTGTGCACAGTGTACAAACTATAGTTACTCGTATGATACTTCTTCGTATCAGCCCTTTCACTGTCACGTATACGAGGATGTTTCCCCCAGTTCATATCACAAGCCATGCACTCACCCATTCGTCCAATCCAACCCAATATTACTCCAGCCAGCACCCTTAGTCAATTAAGAATTACACAAAAGGCTTTCTCTTACGAAGTTCTGCAGGATCTCAGTTCTTCTCTCTCTTTATCCCTGTCTATCACTCTACCTCACATTATGCAATCCAACTCATAAGCAAATTATCCTGTTTATATGTTTGCTTACACAAAACAAATAACACGCCAACTACTTTATTATTATTTGCACTACTCCTTCACCCAGGACATGGACGTGCACGTGAATGCTGTTGATGATGATGATGGTTATGTTGAGGACAAGGGGTTGTGGATCTACCAGGATTCAGCTGAGAGACAGAAAAATTCCAAACAAAACAAGGACAATGTAGGTATCCATCAGATTCATTCGTGCATTTCATATAATACAGAATTCTGGCTGGCGCAGTTTATATATTGTACATATGTATGTATGAGTATATTGAAGCCAACTACAGAGTACGTTTGCAAAACATTCTCCTCTGTAGGACATGTAGTAAGGCGAGAAGGACGTGAAATACATAGATGTACGATTCGTTTTCACGTTCAGTCTGAAAATGGAATAAACAAGCAAGGGAACCGCGAAAGCATATGAGTATTGAGTACCACCCAACTTATACGGTTTCCTGAAATTCATATTGGTTGCAATGTATGTATGTACTCGTATACCTAATACCGGCTGCTTCATTTCTTTGTGTGGTAGGGTAATACTTGGGTGCAAAATGAGTCCAACTCCAGAGAATTCGAATTTGTCGTCAATATTTACAGCGAAAGGGCTTACTTAGTTACATAGGTGGTGCTACTATTTGGGTGAATTTGGGTGGGACTCAACCAACAAGCCTCTAGAGCGAGAAAGATTTCTCGTCAGCTGGCCATGGGCCAGCCATCTCACGTGTACAGTTCGTGGTTGAATCTTCTCTTCAATTCCCCATCTATACACACGGTACCAAAAAACACGGGCAGTATAATTCCAAATTCCAAATGTCCAAACCTCTGCGCCATAGAGCTGTATCGGGATGATGAGGGTCTTGTATAAAGCCAGTTTGGCCTCCTCCAACGGAGGAGCCAAGGTGGACACTGTTCTTAACTACGTTGAAGTTACAATTGACAATAGTGACATTCTGGCAAAGTCGTCTGTGGTGTACGTCCTTTTCTGATGACAACATGTATTGTGGTTTGTTTTCTCCTCGTTTACTCATTTTGGCTGCTCAATACTCGCGGTTCTCTGTATTCGTTCAATCACATCATTCAATGTCATGTGCTATGCATGTAATTGTAGGGAATTTGTTGGCCAGTAAGTTCTGCATGCAGGAAAGATCTTATAGGCGATGTCTAGGACACTTCCTCTTATATAGTTTGCTCAGTCAAAAGGATGTCCTTTCTTTCTTTCTCCATCCCTAGAACATGCTTTCCTCTTTCCATATCTTACAGATAAGCTGGAACATGTTCCCAACCACGTCATCGCCAGCTGCATTAAATCGTCTGCGCCAGCAGCTCTCTGTGGGTCTTCGCCTAGCGTAAATGGTTCATTCTGCTTGACAGATTATTATCATCGACGTTATACTGTCTGCAGAGAAGTTTTTCCATATTCTCAGTATTGACTGCGACTCTATTACTAGTCATCCATGCCTACACTTACAGGCTTCTAATTTGCGTTCGTAAACCCGGATGTTCATTTTATCCCCTGATTATACTTTCGAACGACTTTCCTGCAGCGAAATGTATCCATTTGTTTGATTGCGTGCTATTCGTGCACTTCCCTTCTTTTCTGTTCGTAAAGCTCGATATTAGCGCTCGTCTTTCGATACAGCGCAAACTACATTCATCGCCGAACCTGAGATTTCTTTGTGGCGATAGCACTTAAGTTCAATAACATTTCCGCAGTCTATACCAACCAAATATTACTCACATGCCTAGGTAGAGTTATAGACCCGAGTGGGCCTCAGCCTCAAAGAACATGTCTCTCCAGCCAGCCCTGTTGTCTGTTAGATTCTTCTAATTTCGCACTTCAGGATGGCATTTGAAGTGTTTCCGAAGAAGAGTGCTGGTGTTAATCCGCTCTACATATTCCAGTAGTTGAGGTCGATTAATTCTGACTCCTTTAGAAGTACATGTCATTGTAGAACCCCTATAGTTCCTGGTTAAATATACTCCTTCACTCTCCGTCGATACAGACAGAACCGTAAATCACTCGATGCAGTTTCTCGTCCAGACGACCAAGAGTCTCTTCATCCTTTCTAATCAAAAGCCCATGCCTCTGCGTCGACTCTCACGGAGCAACGAGCTTTCTTCATGATCGGCCTGTAGAGCCGAACAAGTTTAGCACATATGCCTTTGAGTAATTTTACCCAACCATAAGATAGGCAAATAGTAGTGTTGATTCGGATTTCGAAGGCCTTTTCATAGATCTGCCGTAATGCGAAAATTTTATCTATCGTGGAAAAAGCCTGAAAGTATATTTATAAGAGCCAATTAGTCCTCGCCTCACCAGGTTGGGGGTTGCGGCTTCGGGATAACAGCCCGACAACAAGCATCGGATACGGACGAATCTAGCACATCAAACGAAATAAGGTCTATGAACTTCCGGACTGTACGTGGAAAGTTAGATCCCTTAATAGGACACTAGTGGAAGCCCTGGACTGCTGCCAAGCAGATATTACAGCCTCCCATCCAAGAAATGCGATTGTTGTTAGAAGGAGACCTAGGCAAGAAGTCTTGAGTTTCCGGCAGGTTAACGAGCACCTCGTAACAATATGCTTTAAAGCTAAATTTGCCAATATTAACCTTACATGAGCGAACACACAGCGGATAAATATAACGACACCAAAGATAGCTTCTACGACCTCTTGGACAAGACCTACAAGCAATGCCCTAGCATGACATTAAAATGGTCCTCAGCGATTTTAATTCAAAGCTAGAAAGGGAGGGCATCTTTGGTAGTGTTGTTGTAAGGTATAGCCCGCATTGGTGTTATTCCGATAACGGATTCGGGCTAATCGATTTTGTGACAAGGCGAAACATTATCTTAGCTAGCACGCGGTTCCCACATCTCGATATACAAAATGGGACTCGGAGAACTCCTGATCAATAACGTCAACCAGATTGATCACATTGCGATCGATGCAAGTAAGGCACTCCTCCAGTATTATGGCTGTCCAAATGTTCCGAGGGTCCAACATCGACTCGGACCACTACCCTAACGTCGCAAAGAGGGGCAAATACTGTGAGGTATGAGTATGCTACAATCGCTAGATGTCGCCAAAACATTTTCCGATTGAGTCTCCATTTAACTTTTAAGAGGTTCTATGCCGCCAGCATCAAGTATTGAAGACCAGTGCCAACATTACCAAAAAGCCATCTAAGATGACGCATCTGGTGTGCTGGGTTTTACTTGGCCACCACAACGATACTCCTAGTTTGACGACGAGCAAGCACATGGAGCTAAGAAGGAGGCATACAAAGAGTCGCTGCATAGACGGACTTTAGCTGCTCACGGGAGTAGTATATTTCGCGAGTATTAAGACGAAAGCGGCGAAGATGAGTTTAACGATCAATGAGGGCAAGACCAAGCACATTTATGCTGCCAACAAGAAAGGAAAGCCAACACCGATCTCTCGGACAGAACGAAACCATCGACGAATATAACTTTGAGGTAGTTAAGAACTTTGTCTTCCTAGGCTCTGCTATCAATTCAGACAATGACACGGTAACAGCGCTGAGATCAAATGAAGCGTAACTCTTGCCAATCGCTGCATTTTTCGGCTAAGAAGGCAATTGACTCTCTCGAACAGCAAAAGTGACGCTATATAAGACCTAATAATCCCAATCCTGCTTGATGGCGCAGAGGCATGGACTTTATAGAAAATGGGTCAGGGTGCTCTTGACTGGGTTTAGAGGCAAATTCTCGTCTGTATAGGTGGTGAGTGGGGAAGGGTGTAAAGCGACATCGACTTAGCAAGCAAGTTAAGGTCCAACGACTGAGGTGGCTGGGTCATGTAGATCGAAAAATCATCGAATCCGCCACCGAGGAACAGCGCAGTAGACAAAGACGGCGACTCGCTAGTGGAAGGGGACCTCAGCCAAATTGGGGTGCAAAACTGGAGGCAGCTAGCTAAAGGTCGAGCTGACTGTAGACACTTGCTGGTTAAGGCCCAGGTTCACCACGGAATCAGCTTAAACTGAAATATTTTTACAAGTAGAGGAGCTACTTCATAAATTACTGTAGATAGCACAGGGAGTTTCAGTATTTATGGTTAACAGTCTGCAGAAATATTGCTTTATATGTTCAGCACTGACTCTGAATCTACCTGTACTCGTACGTTTCCTTGTTTGTCCTTGTGGGCTTTCGCTCATATGTACATATTCGTTTTACATGCTGATAATCTGTTCTGTTATAACATCTCTCTATGTCATCCATCTCCGCTTTCTATTTCTCTGTATGCACTAGTTGACACTCATCTTCAAATCGCGGGAGTCGGCCGAAACGTAGCACAGCAAAGGCGGCATCTTTAATGGATGCTTGACACAGCGTTTTCGGAAAAGATGCCTGTGGCGCAGGATGCCGAGCGAGGTAAAAGAAGATTTGGCTCCAACATTTAGTATGCTGGCTATGTTATATATTGCTGAGTCAAATTCTGCGGTTAATTTTAGGGCTAAAATCGGTGGTGCCTCATGTATAATACGAGTATTTAATGGACTAATTAGGGGTTCTAGAGGTTTCTAAACAGTCGACAAGCAGTATTACTAATCTGTATGTCGGTTAGCGCGGCCTTTCCGGAGGGAGGTCACGAATAACGATGGGAAACATCACAATGTTTTCATTGGTCTGCATATGGTCATCATCAATTTGGAAAAAGCATTCGTCAGATTTCAAAGAGTTTGGAACTCAAAATATACCGTAGACGCATATTAAAATGTATTACAGGGATGAAGTCGAAGTACACCAAGGCAGTGTGCAGAGTCCATCGATTGATGTCGTACAAAATTGTCTATTCACTAAATTAATAAACGACACAAGTCCGGCAGTAGCATTGTCTGTGACCGATGAACCTCCCTACTACGCCTGAAACTGAAAATCTCAGAGCATGCCTGATAGAAATGAACAGCACTCTACAAGTAATTGACTTAGCTGCTTTGTAAATAGTTTAGATGGCAGCTTGGAAGAGAGTGCAAATATTTCTTCGTCAGATAGAAAGAAAATGTATCTACGAAACTTCTGTGTAGAAACTGCTTTATATCAAAAAGTTTTAATTTTTAAAACTATCTAATGCCTATGGTGGGAAGTATGGTCTGGGCCATGTCCAGCCATCAATATACGAATTCTTCAGAACCATGTTGACTATCAGATACGAGTAAGTTACCAGTTTGATTTTCTTCGAAATTTTTTGCGCTGATATATGTTAGGATCATGAAAATGAGTTGATTTCTCTAAGAATCTAAGCAATAAAATGGACACATGTTTGGTATTACATACATTCTATGTTATGAGCTAAGTCTCCCAATGCAGTTTGAAACAAGCTCTTTCGCCTCCCGACCAGACTTACATACTTTGTGGTCTACCACCAATGAAGTGAAATATGTCTAAATGTAGTCAAAATGTAGCCAAGCTGAGCCAAAACGTCTATAAAGTCGCCTTTATGCTCCATAACATGTTTCATGAAAATATCTCGTATCCAATAACATTCTTGTATAGGGCAGCCGCAGCTACAACAGCGGCGGCGGGCATCGGCGGCGGTGGTTGCACTTCCGATTGAGTTTCTCTACGTCAAATGCGAACTCCTTTTTCGCCAGATCCCACAGAGGTATTTAATGCTTTTATATGCTCCGCATGCATACATCCCTTACGGGCTATAAAATGTGCAATTTCGATACAACTATGCTGCAATCAATCGATAACAACACACAACACATTATAACGAAGGAGATCCCTGCCGACCGTCTCTGCTGCCATCACATAAATTGAAGTTTACCCGGAAGGACCAAACAAATACTCATACTCTAGATGCCACATTAACGAAAGGCGAAACCAATAGAAAAGACGAGTAGAAAATGTTGTACAGAGAATAAAAATACATTTTGCCTCTGTCTCCCTTTCTAAATGTTTTTTTTTTTTTTATTTTATTTTTTTTAGTTTTCAAATGGGTGATGTGCCTGAGTAGGTTGAAGGTCGTTATGTCGGGTGAGTAAGTTTGTCTGGTGGCATTTGGTCGTGACTGACAGTCAGTGTTCAGAGCAATAGAAAACAGTTTTGACAGATTTTAATGAAAAATGTTTCAGTTTGACAGGTGGTGCTTCAAGGTCTTTGTACTTTAAAAGTAAACGCTTTTGAAATGAAATACTTTTCCTCTACTATCGTACATAGAGTAAACGCCTACCGAATGGGATCCTCAACAACAGCTGTACAGAGAACAAGAGTGGCAGTATGGCAGATTTGCCCAGTTCATATCATATATGTACATATGAATACGTCTACTATCTGAAGGGGGCAAATGCATTAAAAGTACATTAAGAGTTGGATGAAGAAAAAAACCTTCTTGCAGTCTTTCTTGTTTTTCCTTTTTGTGGCCTTGATGTTGGTGGAGTGGAAAAAACGGTTTTGAAAAGTTGATTTCAGTTGCAAGAAGGAGAGGACCATGAAAGCTTGATGGCAAACCAAGCATGAAGGAGCATTTGCTTTTAGTAAAGGAAAACTGTTTCACAACTTGACCAGGTGTCGTTAGAACGTCCATATTTTTGAAAGTACTAATATTTTGTGGTTGTCAAAAATGTTTATGGAAGAAGTAGATAAAACACGACGTTAAAGATCACACTTGGTTATTGCATTCCAAGTAAGGAAAGGAGAACATCTTTGGAGGGACTAATCGACTTCGCGTTCGGGGGTAATGTCATCATAAATATCACATATATTCCATACCTCGATATTCACAAACGGGCCTAATATTTTTTTGATTAGCGTTAAGCAGATTAATCACATTGCGATCGATGCAAGACAAAGCTTTAGAATTCTGAAAGTCCGAGCATCAATTCAGACCACTGACTTGTTGTGGCCAAGGTGTGAATTCCAATATAAAGGACAACAGAACCTCGAAGAATCGCAAGTGTATCCTTGAGCCTCTTCTATCTACTCGTACATTTCCTCCTGAATCATATGCTGCCATCGACAAGCGCAGAAAACCAGTGGCGATATACGAGTAATCAGCAACACACTAGAGACGCCACATCTGATGCACTGCGTTCTAACCGACTACCACAACCGTATTTTTGACAAGGTGCATACAAGGCGGCGCTGCAATGAAGGACGAGAACTATTTACGAACTTTATAAGCAAAGGGGACGCTATAAAGTTTGGGAAGATGGAAAAAGGACTAAAATCTAAGTTACCCAATTATTCGTCTCCATTCACTGGACGTACAAACTACTTAGCAGAGTATCAGAAGGACCTGCGACTCGGAAGGCCTCGTTGAGCTGCAATTGAGTTATGGTGTTACCTAAGTTTATTGAAATGATTCCGTATACATTCAGGTAGCAGCGTAGCCATTTGCCCTTGGTTCCTTATGAGATTGCTTTAAGACTTACATTTCTTCTAGCCGCCGTTCAGTGCTGCAAAAGGTAGAGCTCGTAGCTCAAATGGCTTGCCTAACTCATTACATTCTATTTATGATTGTGCGCAAAAAGT
The DNA here is from genome assembly GCA_949129095.1 of Volucella bombylans. Classification (NCBI taxonomy): domain Eukaryota; kingdom Metazoa; phylum Arthropoda; class Insecta; order Diptera; family Syrphidae; genus Volucella; species Volucella bombylans. The sequence continues at coordinate 19,978,013 of OX422141.1, forward strand.
GTCGATTCTTACATGAGTGCGCGTGGACAAGTTTTTTCGCCTGATAATATTCGATGACTGAGCGATGGGCCAGTTTTAAATTTAATTCGTTCATGGGTATCAAGATCAGTAGGCAGCAATTGGTGAACGGTTTGCACTTTATAAGAGAACGTGTCGTCAGGTCTTTCACGAAAATTCAACGCAATGAACTGTGTGCATCTTTGTCTTGGCGCCAATTCTTGCGACATCTCGAGTTTAATTGTTCGCGCACATGGTACAGGACGACTAGGGAAACGACGATGAAATTCACTCTGCGTTAAAGCAACAGTCCGAAAAATGGTCAAATAAGCAGTAACAATAATTCTGCGTCCCTCAGGTTTGTATTGTTCCATTCCTTGTTGTTAACTAGTTCTCTATCTGACTACAACACAAATGTCAAAGCACAATGACACTTGACGCCGCTTGCAAAAATTATGGCACATTCACATTATGAAAATACTTTTGCCCCACCTTCTGTAAAACCTTTATCATCCCTGTCCTATTTTATGGCGCTAAAACATGGACTCTATTAAAAGCGGATGAAGACATCCTCAAAAATATTCTTCGAAAAAGGACAGTCGGACCAAGTCACCATTCGCATGAGATGCCTACTACATGTAGACCGAATGGACACCAATTCTCCGTACCGCAGAATTTCGAATCCAACACGGAAACACAAGTAGAAGGGCACATCAACAACCGACTTTTAGTGTGCAACAACACAAGTCGGTGCGGCGCCGCACACTCCTAGAAAATCCATGAACTAGATGTGTGAAATGTGATCAGCCGCTTTGGAGACGTCCCATGACTACCGGGACTTAACAGACTTAACCCCTTTGGTAAAAAATTAACATCCACGCTAATAACCCGTTATCTACTCGTATCATAGAGTTGAAAAAAAGTATCCGCAGTGAAATTTACGACATCCATCTAAGCATGCTGCAGCATATAGCACGAAAAATGATGGTCCGCTTCCAACAGTCTGTGCGACTAAATGGACGGCTTTTCAACAATAACATTTTCAAAATTGTTTCTCTTGTGTTCAATTAAGTAATAGAACAATATGTCTCATGGGACACCCTGCAGTTGGAATACACCTTGGTAATATGAATATCCGTTTCTTTTAATGTGCTGAAAGGCTGTCTGCTAAAGCACCATAGTCCGCAACGACTTCTCTTCTTTTCGTCGATGATAGCGCTATTTTGAGGAATGACGTAATAGCCCTTCAGACATTTCCTAATTACTGGATGAAGGTGCTAGCATATAGTGGGTTTCGAAGTCATACAAGGCTGAGTAGCTACATTGTCGATTCTCCTAACCAGCAAACCCAACTCCTGTTTGTTATATACGGCAGTCGACCGTTGAACTTACACGCATGCATCGGAATGTTGGATTATGTGCGAGAGGTATATAGGAAAGGTGGTTGTGATAAAATGTAATCTAATAAGAAGTTAGCGCATTCACATCGATAGTGCAGAAACTTCTGGCTGAGAAAATCAGCTGGTTAATGAAAAGCGAAGCAGATTACCTGCAAATATTCACAACCAACTTATGGGTATTTCTTCTTCTCTCGACCACTCTGTGTGCAAATATTTAAAAGTATTCATAATTCCTTGAGCAGTTGAGTTATAAAAAAAAATTCCGAGAAGCCATGAGATTGCTAATCTCTTTCAATTCGGCCACAAATAACCAATTCACTATCAACAAAACTCTTCAGAAGCAATAGATAAGTAATTCAATATGAGTAGGACTTATGTAACTAACCCAACTAAAAATTGGAGCATATGACAATTCAACAGTTTTACAGAATTCTCTTGTAGGAAAAAACAATTTTTTTTTAATTATTTCAGTGCCTCGTTTATGCGAAACCACAATCACAACCGCTTCGGCAGTAAAAGTTTGACCTTATTCTGAACCCAAAATTATTTACCAAACCTGTTATAAAATATTGCACACAACAGACGATCTACCATCACATTCGAAACGACTACAAGTTCCAAATGAAAATTAACATAACTCGATGGTTAACCGACACCGATAACCGAGCTTGTTCTGTTGACATCTACCGGTATCTACTCAACACAAAAGCTGGTGGTAATGTAAAATGATGCAAAACTCACTGATTGAATGTAACATATGAAACTAATTTGTACACATAGAATGTATCTGTAATAATGTGCTGATCATGTAGCGTAACAATACCAAAATATCGAAATAAAAATCTGAGCCGGCCAGTTTAACTGACGACCATCCATCTACATCACTACTCAACGATCACCATTAATCATCACGATCGCCCTAAAAAAACAACTCGATCGATATTTTGATGTGATCGTTTAGCAGGTGCCCAGCGTTGCCAGAAACCCGCAGATTCCAACCCACTCACCCACCAGACAATACTGAAATCTCTCCCAAAAATCCCCCCAAAATTTCGAACAAGCTTTCGCCGATCGTGCGTGAGTGCCGCCCCACAACAAACACACGAGTCAGTCATTTGCACTTGCTTCTGCATTCCTGGTATGGTAGGGATCTGTTTTAACTAAACTTTAAGTGTTTATGCAGCCTCGAAAACGTTTCGAACAACACAAACTTTAAACAGTTTTCTCTCTCCCAATGGAGTTTGTTCAATTTTTATAAACAATTTAGTTCGCCCCCGAATAGGCAACCAGCAACAATGCTAGTTTCTCACTTTCCCTCTTTACTGATTTTTTTTACTTTTTTGTTGTCTACCTACCACTAACATAAGTCAAATTATTAGTAACAATTAAAAATTAAAAAAAAAACATCGAAAGCCCAAATTTTGAAAGAAATGTCGACGAAATGTGCTAGATGTGTATGTCGTCGTCGTCAGTCTGCTTGCGCTAATTCGACGCGGTTCACTTTCGCTTTCATTCTGAAAAACTTAATTTCGTACTAAACCTACCAGGCGACCAGAATGCCGAGGGAAGGCATTTACACAGCGTCATCGACGGCGACGTCGCAATCGACAATTTAATGACTTGCGGTAGCTGTTCCAAAGTTGAAAGCGACGTTGATTAGTAAGTAAAACTCACTCAAATGTGACAACCGAAATTATGCGGGTAGTGCGGTGAGTTTACACTACAGAAACATACTCGTAAGTGAAAGCCACTAGGGGGGTTCATGACCAGGGAATGAGTTGCAATACAATACAATGGATGAGTGCGTTGCTCTTATATTTTTGTTTTTTAATTCATTTTGATGAGGGATGCTTACACAATACTTGTGCGGTCAGTCGTAACGTAACCCATGGTTGAGTGGTGAGGAGAACTCATATAAACTCGTTGAGTAGAGGAATTTTTTGGGAATTTTATGAGCCCTACTGCTGGCGCTTGGTGGCCTGGTAGTCAGAATCCATTTGCGATCGATTTTTCGTGGAACGCCGAGCGACAGACAGACACTTTACGAACGATATAAGCAAGCAAGCGATCGATCGTTGCGTTGTCGTTGGCATTTCTGATGATGACGATCATGATCTCATCGGGCCGTGAGCGAGGGATACGAACGATATAAGCAAGCAAGCGATCGATCGTTGCGTTGTCGTTGGCATTTCTGATGATGACGATCATGATCTCATCGGACCGTGAGCGAGGGAGGGCAATGAATTTCTGTTTTTGACGATGATCACTTTCGATTTCATGAAAAGATCTGACGATTTGATGGGTGGAGTGTGGGGTGAGCGATGATCACTTTCGATTTCAAAAACATCAATAGTCTAACTCGGAGAGTACCAGGCGCAAATGAGTTGTAAAAAGACCGCCGGAGAGTTTTTTTTTCTGAATTTTTCGGATATGCGAGTAAATTTTGGAGGTCTGACGGTGTTTTCGTGTGGTGATGACCTAGAAAATATATTTGAGTGCCATTGACATACAGCTTCTACTCTGAAGCAATGCTTTTATCCAGATTTTTTTTTCACTTTTTGGTGACTTTGTAACGACATTGTGTACGCAAGCTGGGTTGGTAATTTTTGGTCGGTTTTTTTCTACGCTGTATGTATGTATGTACATGCATTCGTCAAGAAAGGAGAACTGTCGGTAACTGATAGCTGGAATGGTGTTAATTTTCAGACGTTTATCGTAAATTTAACACTTTTGGGCAATAGTAAGATGCCGCTGATAAAGAAACGTTGGAGGGTGTTTGTTCATTAGTGTGTTCGGTCTTATAGAATGTCTGAATGTAAAAATACAGTACGACCTCAATAAAGGCGACTATTTTTTTTTTACAATTCAATTTATTTAAGTAGTGATTAGGTACAAGTAAGACTTAGGCTTTAGTACTAACAAAAATTAATTTACGTCAGTAATTCACATATATACATACATATATGTACATATCAATTCTATTGCAAACTAAATAATAATTATTTTATTTAAAGATACATACATATGTATTATATAATAAAGGGTTTTCCAATAGGGACTTGACAACTTTGAATTTAATCTGTGCACTGAAGGCACTCTTTCACTAATCATCAAACTGTCACTGTCAATTTATTCAGTAAACTCAACATTTTCATCATGGTAAAGTACACGAACGAGCAACGTCTGCAAATTATAAAAATTTTCTACCGAAATTCGGAGTCGGTGACTGCAACTTTAAGAACGTTAACTCCAATTTTCGGTCGTAATTTTCGCTCTAGTAGACAGGCAATAACAAGTTTAGTGCAAAAATTTGAGTCCACATATTCGTTGTGTGATGTTACCGTGTCAGTGAGACAACTTGTTGGTCGAAGCGTCGAAAATATCACTGCCGTTCAGGCGTCCGTAGCAAACGAATCCAAATCAGTCAATGCCACGGCGTTCTCAAGAATTGAGCATCGCTCAGACCACATTATGGCGTATTTTGCGTAAAGATCTTGGTTTGCACCCATACAAGATCAAGTTGACTCAAGAATTGAAGCCGATGGACCATTTGAAGCGACGTACGTTCTCCGATTGGGTTCTGGAGAAGATGCGCCAAGATGATCAATTTCATCGCAAAATCATCTTCAGTGACGAAGCTCATTTTTGGCTCGATGGGTTCGTCAATAAGCAAAATGTGCGTTATTGGTCGGGTGAAAATCCACATGTGCTTCATGAAACACCACTTTATCCACAAAAAATAACTGTTTGGTGCGGTTTGCATGCCGGCGGCACCCACCTTTTTCAGAAGCAACAATTGATAGCAGCAAATTTTTTCTATAAAAGAGTGGGCAGACGGATAGCATTTTGATCCATAGGATAAATTAATGGTGTTATTATACATTGGGAGGCATGTACCTGACTGAAATGCTACCATCTGGAGTTTGAAGTTCGCTTTCTAGAGGATGGCTGGGGGCATTGTCCAAAATTAACAAAACCTTAACTGGTAAGCCGTTTTGGCGAAGAAAACGCTGTCTTTCCGGCACAAAAAAGTATAAAATCATTTGGTAAAAATTGCTGATCTCATCTAAGCCGTTTTGCAACTCCTGCAATACACAGGCAACGACACATTTTTAAAGGAACGCGGTTTCTAAGATTTTCTAATGACAAGTGGTTTGACTTTGTGGTTTCTCAGTTTTATGCGGAGGGAGCAGTTTTTTCACTGTTCTTTCCGGGAGAAACTTCCAATACAGTCTTGTTTTATCAGCTCTAAAATTTCCTCGCTAAGTTTCTTTTTAAAAGGACATACCAGTTGTGGTTGTGATGACAATTTTTCGCCAGATATCTTTAGGTAGCGAACACCATAACTTTTCTTGAATTTTTTCAACCAACCATCACTTGCGAACAAACCAGATCCATTTTTATTTATATATTTTTTAAAAGAAACAATTGCATCTTCATACATGCGTTGGGATATTTATTGTTTTTAAATAAAATTAAAATAACCTAAAAATCTTCAGATATTGTCATGGCTCTGTAGCGGGCAGCTTCATTGCAGAATGCGATGAGAGATTTCCTTCCGTTCAGTATATTTGTCAAACTTTGCAGTGTAAGCTCTGAGCAATCAAAAAATACCCTTTGATCTCCCTGAGGACAGGGCATATTGCTATAAAATGAAAAACATCCTCCCTAGCTCCAAGGCTACATAAGGTGCAATATAAAGGACGATCATCTTTATGAGGCTTAAATATCAAATCCAGCATCTCCCCTTTCACCTTAAAAATCGTTGATATTTCGGAAGTACGTCGCAGAAATAATTGAATTCTCTCAAATCGTTTATAAGAGCACAATACTACCGTCTATAAAGTAATGGCTAAGGTTGTTCCTTGAACTTCTCTCTCCTATTTTCATCCAGTATCCTTAATAAAGTGTACAAAATTCTTTCAGTAATCATTCAGATTATCAATCGAAATATTAAGTTACAGGTTATATCTTCTTGCCAAAAAGCTGCCACTTTTGTAAAACAAAGATTCTGAGTAGATACGAGTAGCATGCGTTACGATAAGCTTTGGCAAACGGTTCGCTGAGTAAGACATCGTCCTAATAACGTATTAAAGTGAAATTTTAAAGTTGCAATGAATAATGGCAACATTCCAGTTTCGAGTAGAAGCATATAGTTTTGAGCGTTAGACGGTAGCTTAAACAATCCTCTCAGCATGAATCTAAGTAATTTTTCAACGTTTTCACCCTGTTCATAACCCAAAACTTGCGCTGCGTAAAACATGACTGTTTTCGAAATTGCCTCAAACAGTTTATACTTTGCACGAAGGCTAAGTGCACTTGCATTAATGGAAGACTTCCTTCTCCAATTAAGTGCGATTTTTGTTGATTGGAGTTTGCTGGTAAAATGACTCTTCGTACGTAGGTTTGAAGAAATTTTCATTGCGAGGTACTCGTACTACTTTATATCTTCTCCAGCATATTTCCTTCTTTCCATTCTGGCGTAACATCCACCGTCTTTCATGAATATCATGATTTTGGACTTTCCCAGGTTCGCAGTAAGGTTCCACTTCGAATAATAATCTTCAAGATCAGATATCATTCGGTTTAGTCCTTGTGGTGAATCCGATAAGAGAACTATGTCATCCGCATACAGGAGCAATTTAATCCTGCCCACGAGATTCCACCACATAGTGCTTCGTTCAGAGCATCAAGAAACAGAATGAACTTAGAACAGTACTTAGAACACAGCCTTGCGTAACTCCCATTCTAACAAGACTTTGCCATTCCATAAGGTTGATTCAGTGCCCTCGTACAGAAGTTTAAGGATATTCAGCATCTTTGTTGAAGTTCCAATCAGCGACAGTTTGTAAAAAAGTGACCTTCTATCGGTTGAAACGAAAGCTGCTTTGAAAGAGCTTAAAGCTTTTTATGTTGCTCTTAGAACGACTGCGCAATATTCAGCAGTTGAAAGTCTGTTCCATTGTTGTTCCATTGCTTGGAAATCACTAAGTTGGTTTGCATTATTGACACACGATGAGAGTCTTGCATACAGAACAGATCAGAGAATCTTCAAAGAGCAATTCAAGAACCAAATACCTCTGTAATTCTCGGCCAAATTTATGTCACCTTTTTTAGTGGAGTGGAAATATAATCGTCTTTTGGCAGATTTGAGGTAAAATATTACAATCGAATACTTGGTTGAATGAAGAAGTCAGTATGACAAAGCCTCTTCCGTCAAACTCTTGTGTAACTCAAAAGGTATTCTGTTTTCTACTGGTGCTTTGTTTAATTTTGTTCTTCTGATGGCATCTTTAACTATAACATCCAAGGTTATGTCACAGTCATTTACTACAAAAGGTGCAGCATATTAAATGACTGGACAGATATTACCAGGATTAAGAAGTTTGCAAAAGTTTTCCTTAAAGATGTTAGAGTGTAAGTTAGCTCCAATTCTGAACTATCTTAAAGCTATTCTAGCTTAAAGCTCACTACACTAACTGGGCGAGATAATTTTTTTTTTAACTCTGACAGATAAGCATTGAATTTACGAAATAAACTAAGTGGTTTGAACGCCTTAATTCTTGCTTTTTCACATCCATGACTGAAACATTTTTTTCTGGGTACAACACTTCTTCTTTGCTTAGTTTTCGGGGCAGCCTTAGCAATAACTTCATCTAAGGAATGCAATTTCATGGGTTCTTCAGAAAGAAACTCAACACGGTCTAATTCCATGGATAAGTTCAGCTGAAAAACTTCAATTTGGTGCTTATTTAGGGCTAATTTTGGTAAAAGTTTAAGCAAAGGTGATGCGGCATTCTATTGAAGCAGTAATTCAATTTTCGCGTTCAAATAACCAATAACCATTGTATTCAGCTTACAAAAGTATTTAAGAGCGTCCTTCACTTTTTCGAAATCAATTGACCATTTTGTACAGTTGAGGTAAACAGGAACCAAATAATCGGTTCTCCCTTTGCTTTCTATTTTAAGAGTAATAATTTCTTCGACAGTTATAAATTCGTGCCTACATACAATATACCTTTTAAAACAAAATAAGCAGACGCTCTTTGCTCTTCCTTTCTATTATCTTTGACAGCAGCTACACTTTTCAGTACGTAGTTACTGAACAACTTCTAATAACATTCATAATTATATTCCTCAACCAAGGTTTTCTCTTAAAAACTTTTTGAAATAAAAATTTGCTATAAAATCCATGAATATTGAAAGTCAAAACATTTAGATAAAAACCGTCGCTAGGCAAGAGGGAAGCCCGAAGTGCGACTTCTACGTTTCATTGTGCATAACTAGACTGAATTCGATGTTGTCTTGATTCGCTCAGAGATGGGGCTACAGTGTGTTTGTTGCTTTGACAAGAGACGATCGATCTGTCAATAGCTGTCATGTTATGTAAGCCGTCAAAAAGCTTGTTTATTTCTGTAAGGCCATCTAACGATCCGCACTTGTTTTACTCCATGTAGAAACTTTTTCAACCCGCAGTTTGTCATCATAAACATCCATCCCCAGATTTGATTCTGGCATCCTTTTATGCAACCACCATCTGACTTTTTAAGCAAAACCATTCAGTTTCTTCTGGTTCCTAGAGGCAAATTTTTTCGTATAGAGATCGGTGTCCCTTCCAATTTGCTTGAAGAACACTGTTTGCAGATTGTGCGGATCTAAACTTCACCATAAGCAGGGAGTTTTTCTTGATTTTGATGGACAGTAGACGTACTTCATCAAATGTCGACATTTGGCACCTGTAACAATCCTGTATATAGGTTTTCCACTTTCGAATGTTCTGTTCCTTTTTCGCCAAGTGGCATGTGAAATAAAAGATTTTTCTCTTTGGCTTTTTTAAGAAGAGACTCTACCTTCGCTTCCAGATCACATAAGCGTTCCTCGGCCATCTCAAGACTAGCTGCTAACTCTTCATTTTTATTTTTTAAGGCCAGAATTTCAGATGAAAGTTGGTGGATATCACTATTTCGGGCTAGATCTTTCAGTTTTACGTCCAAAACATCAGATTGGCATGAAAGGGTTACTGCATCAGCATCTCTGGGCATTGTTGACTGAAGGTGTCTTATCGGGGGTACTCATTCGTATTGTTTTCGGTGATGATTGCTCAACGTTTCTTTTACTCATTTACTAAAAGCAAAGCACTTTGCACTTGCAGTAGATATTAGAACTAAGACTTTGAAGGACATTTGTACAACGTTTTGTTTATACTTCCATTTTTTTTTTATAATAGGCGCGCGCACAAGGTGTTTTATGTACTCTTAAGATGTTTGCACATAGCGCGGTGAAAAGAAGTTAGGGCGGTAGAAAAGAGAGATACCGATGTGCGTTTGCAAGTTATACCGACCAGGAAATAAAGAGCTCGGCAGGGCACTCCATAAGCGAGATGTACGGCTTAGGAAAGAATCACGATATTTCAGAGTACGTCCGAAGATGGGCTTGAGGGTTACGTTTTCTTGATTGTTATCCACAAATATTAGCATTTTAAAATTGTTTTCTTTATATTCATTTTTTTTTTAAAGAGAACTTAAAATTTTCACAACTTGTAGGTAAACGCCGGGCTTGCCACCAAGGAATTTCATAGCTTAGTGGCGTGCAAATTTTAATTTTTCATAAAAATACCGAGGTGATTTCGAACAGTTTCTAGCATCGAGATATTGAATCGTATGAATAAAAATTGAGTACTTGCTTAATCATGCTAATACTTGAGCGCTATCTCCGAAATTCATGAGTAATACTAAGTATTGCCTAGTATTATCCAATATCGTCAAGTCTAATCAAGTATTATTAAATATGCGAACGTCAATAACTTAATAGCAGGCCCATTGGACAAAAGGCCGATGGACTTTTAAACTAATACCTTTGATCCAAGACTAGATGAGCCGAAGACAAGCCAAATGTTGGGGTCGGAAGAAAATTGGTTGAGATTTACACATTCATGACAAATATGCAAAACGAGTTGCGAAGGATCGAAAGAATAAGACTGGCAAATGCAGCAAATATATGTAGCTTGAATCAGCAGTTCCCACCACGTAAGCCTTAAAGGGGTTACTTCCCTGATACTAACATACCCTAGGCATCAGCAGGAGATATGCTTTAAAGCGTCGATATTTGGTTTAAAAGGTCGCTTGGCAATAAGCACAACGACTCGTAGATTTGTCGAAGGATAGTATGAATGTAATGAGACGTGTTCATGTGCTGACAAAAACTAATTTTACCAGGTAGCAAGAAATATGTATGTACCCCTGGGAACCAATGGGAATGAAAGCGAACTTTATCACAATTGCTTTTCTGTAAATGTTGGGAGCTGAGTTTCTATATTACTGCAAGTTCCAGTCACCTTCGAAAATTCTTCCGGCTAACTGAATATATTACAAGCCCCGTGACCACAAGTATATTTATTCAGGCGTCATGATTGGGAAGTAACTCAAGCTGTGATGTTTTTGTGTCAGAACCTATATTTGCTACACGGTAGTCACCGGATTATTGCAAACAAAGTTGCCCAAAACACACTTACTAGAGTTACCCGAAGGAAAATTTTCTCAAGTCGAAAAAAACCCGTAAAGAGCAGTTCGACAGAAATACAATTAATACAAAGTTTCCTGTGAAATAGACCAACAGCCGAGTTAAACTCCTTTGTTCAGCAAGAACAAAATTATGTATCTGTCGGAATTATCTTATATGATGCCAAGCAACATACAAACATCATAGTGTGATGGTTTATCGCTCAATAAATTCAACGAAGTAGCCTGTGTACAATATATAACTCCCTTTAATTCAACCGAAGTCCTTAAAAATAAACAGACTTCCACAAGAAGACTGTATCCATCAATCTCAACCGAGCACATCGTCCCATAAATTTCTCGCATCAATCCCATTCTATGGCAAAAGAAATTAGCAGAACTCTTTTAAATATACCAAACTTCCCGCATTGCCGCATTAAAACTTTTATTTGCACCTTCTTTGGTAAAACGTCCTCAACGTGACTTAATTCCGGAGCATTTAAATATCTTATCACCTTCAACACGCAAACGAGTCAAACCGAATTCACCAAACATCAATGTGCCGCGATACACCTATTCGTGCAACCCACCAACATCCGTTGGGTTTAATTGCACATACTCGTACCGTATACACCCTTACACCCCACCATCCTCGCCAAATGTGCCTCCTTTCAGATTATGAGGTCTCAGCAAACATACTTACACGTACAAATACTGTATTGTATGCTGTACTGTACTCGTACTCGTATGTGCTGTGGTGCCACCACAATCGAATATCGCACATCCGCTGTTGTGCACTTATGTTTTACAATCCAATCCCGAAACTATCTTTCACTTCCAAACTCTAGATCATGAGCAAAACTGAAAATCTTACTATCTTCGAAAAATTCACATCCTCCCTCCCAACAAAAGCTTGCTAAGCAGGATGTCTCTATCTGTTACACATTGCCACCCCCTTGAAAACACAAAACTTATCCTTTTGCTGAAAGCTGTTACTTGGAAGATTCCTTTCCAGTTCGTGGCAACAATCCTTTGTTGGAATGAATCTAGGGCCGACAGTATCTGTGGTTCTGATCCTGCTCCTTATAACAATTTCACTTACAACAGGGCATGGTGAGGGTGGTGGTGATGGTGGTAGTGGTCGTGGTGCTGATGGTGGATGTTTTCGTTGAAAACACTACCGGCTCAATTTGCATAACTGAATTAAATTTCTCTCGCGAATTTTCGTCGGTGTAAGGATAATAAAGAAATATAAACGCGGTAAAGGAAATACCACATATACGAATACTACTACATACATACAAACAAGAAGCAGCACAGTAGCAACACAACCCTGCCAGAGAGGGTGAATGATAGTCGAAAACGACGCGACGGGGGCCAAAAGGATGTTAAGTTTCCTTCGTTTCATCCTGCTGTGCAGAGTGTGCAGGTGTGCGCGCTTGGATATAAGTTTATTTCCCGGCGGGAGTTTTTCTTTCATTTTCCTGTATAGCTATGCTTACTCCTTTTTTTTTTTGTGGGTTTTATTTTGCTCTTTGAAGGTATCCTCTTCTTATGATCCTTTTTGTTACTATGACTATTTTCGAACGTACGAACAAGAACAAGAACAAGTGGTGAGGTTGAATAACGTGAAAGGCTATCACTTTTATTTCTACTACGATACGAGTACTCCTTGTGAGTTCCGCTTGTACGAAAATTCCAATGAAGCCAACTATGCCAACAACACTGGGTTGGAGGGGTTAATATTGTAAATTGTAAATTCTCAGGTCCTTTCTCTAAACCGCCCCTACCGGCTACGAATTATAACCTTTTTAGCTTCTTCCTCGTTTGAGTATAAATAATGCGGCTGGATACTGTAAATAGCAATGGAATGTATAACAAAAGAGCAGTTTTGAATTTTTAATAAGAATCAGTCTATAATGGGCCACAACGGCTGTAGAATGGCGGTTAATAATGAAGCGCCGAGGAGGGGACCTACTGTAACAGATACTGTTACGGATTTATAAAGTAACAACCGGCAGAGTGTGCCAGTGGCAGAGGTAGCAGCATAGCGTGCCTCTATATCGACCGCAGATGCTGTTGGTGCGGACAGATAATAATTATTTTAAATTTTTCATGGGACATAAAGTGCTTCGTGGCTGTTTCGGCCGTCCTGCTGCTGGTGATGATGGTGATGGTGGTGCAGACGCCCTCTCCCATGTTTTTGGAAAACACTGTTTAGGGGGAGACGTAATATTGTTATCGTTTAAAGGTGTCGGACCTGAAGTTTTCGCTTCAGATATGAATTAGGTATGCAAATCTTAAATGATTTTTCGAAAATAGCTTCGACCGAATAAACAATCTGTGGGTTGGTTATTATTAATTCGGCCGTACGATGAAGGGGGTTATACAGCGGCAAAGCTTTGAGTAGAAGCAGGGAATATGAAGGTATGCAGTCATAGGAGTGGTTGTTCGAAGTGATTACGTATTTTCCCGGAAATCCCAATTTGTGCTCCCATAGCTATTTGGACTGGTATCGGCATGACTAGAAAGGCAGGGGCTTTCCAGCAAGTAATTAAAAAGACATGAATGAGTAGATTAAATTTGTCTACATTATTAGAAAATGTTGTCTGCAAAAAACGTAGCCTTCAGTTCAGAACTCAAGAAACTCATTAGATAAGTATTTATTTGTCGTTCAGTAGATAGATACAGGCCACGTCCAATACACATATCCCCAGTGTTCTACTACTAGGCGCAAAAGGCGTATAAATATGAACACTGTTCAAGTTAAGATTCTGTTAAGTATGTGCCAAGGAGTGAATATTGCAAGGAGATTGAAAATATATATATCACGAGAATGAGATCTTCATAGAATACCGGGCCCACTCTCATAGTAACCAGCCTTAATTGTATGGTAAATCTGTAGGGGAGGAAGGCCACTAGATACGAGTATGCCTCAAGAAGCACTTTAATGTCTTAAAGTCTTTTGTGCTGTCCCCATAAGTGTTTTTTTTTCTCTGAATTGCGCTGCCTATTAGCTGAAATTGATTTCATCATTGAAGCCTAGGACTGTCTGAGGTGAGGGAGAGGCAACATAGAATGCGAAGTCTTGTCGAAGTATTTCAGCCTGACCCAGAGAGTAGTGGGACATTCGCTAGGAAAAGCTAACATCTCTTGTGAAGCCTTTATAGAAATGCTAACATTTGGTCACCAGATGGGAACTGCTTCACGACAGAGCCGCAATGCGTCCAATGGGGCAAAGCTCACTTTCTGGAGATGATATTTGAGTGAGAAACAACCACGTACAATTAAAGGACTTGAGATCTTCGAGGGCTACTTAGCTACTTTACGATAATATTGACGTGTGCTGCACTCTCTGGCACATAGCTCAATAGCTAGGAAACAAGAAGTAGAGTTTTTTAAACGCATGGAGAGTCGTGATTTGAAGCGTAAACTCCAGCTACTACCCTATATAGGTGATGACTTAGTTTTCTTCGAAGGACTTAGAAATTTCATTAATAGGGGTAAAAAGAGAGTACAATGGCATAATTCTTTCCCCAAATGCTCTGTTCCGATAGAGAAAAAACGTCGCTTTGAGGTATTTGGAAGTCCTTGCAGTCGGTATGTGAATGCCGGACGAGGTATGAGCTTGAGAAGGGCGAGTTTAATAACCTCCAAGACGACATTAAATCAGCTGAACTTAGAGAACTTAGTCTTCATAACGTCAAAACAGATAACATAATATAAAACAGATAGATAATAGCTGTTATTTGCATGAGAATCTAACAACACATACTCGCACGTTCCTACAAAGTACGCTGTCGCTTAAACTCAAAAAACAGTTGATTGCTGGTTACATTAAATTTGGATCTCGATATGTAAAATAGCTAGACGACGGAAAAGCATTCTGCCCGAATGCAGCGATGACCTGCCTCTCAACGATGACGTTGTGGCATAGCTTTTGTAAATGGACAGAATCGTCTCATTAAATCACCAAAACAGTGTGAACGAAAACTCCACACGTGCGAAGATTATGTAATCGAGACATTGAGAGGGATTTAAGATTTGTTACCTCAACGCAAGAAGCCTTAATATGTATAAATTAGACTATTTTCACTATCTGTTTTTGAACTCTAATGTTTGTTGCGGTCCACCAACCCCAGACCTCGGAAAACAACCAACATAGGTCTGACGGGCGGTTTTCCCCACAGAGGAGAACGAGGAGGTTCGGTCGGGGAAGCTATAAGGACAGTAGGGAGACTCACGACGAACCAGGAACCCCAGGGTGTGAAAGTAGGTCCACCAGAAACACCGTTGTCGGAGCCCATAGATAGACGGGAGACTCGCAACGGGCTTCATCAGACAGGACGTCTGAAAGTCTCCGACAGGCGGGGACGGACGGTCATTTCAATCCAGACACATCAACACGATGATGACGGATGGGGGAAGACGTTCCCTGGAACTTACACCGCAACAAAAGCCAAATAACATGAGCCTTCATGGAAACCACCTCCCGCCACCGATGTGAAGACAACATTAGCATCACATCTCTACAATGGATGTGGATGCACCAAAGCAATCGATCAATGGGTGAAGAGAAGACAATCTCTTTGATAGCAACACCCCAACGAGGGAGTAAGAAAGGAGCAACAGTGGTGTGCAGGCAGACGGCCAACACAATCGACCCCAACCCAACGACGCACCAGCTTTAAAAGTTAGGTTCGATGGGTCTTCACCCATGACGACCCCTTTTTAAACCAGCACCCCACCGATGGTCTAGCTGCCATTAAAGCTCTACCTGGAGGAACCCACCGCGGGGATATTTAGATCCCACAGAAGAAGTTATCGTTTGATTCGGGGCATCGCGCTATCGGGGCCGGGAATAACATGTTTATGCAATATGTGTTTGTGAGACCTTGTTCCGACCTGATATTCCCGATTTACTTTGATTCCCACATATTTATAACTTAGATGGAAATGACGGAATTACTGACACGTATGAAGGAGGAGTAGGAACACTGAAGTGCAAGGTTCTTGATGAGTCATAAGCAACATGCATTAGTTTCCCACGGCTCCAATAAATGTTTAGTATCTTGCGCTTATAAACCAAATTGAAGCACCTCCCCTCAGCCTTTTTTCAGTGCTCTCTCTATATCAGGACATCAACTTGCAGCTTCAATGCTGACCTTTTAAAAAATGATTCCCATGCTTTCCAAGACAAAGACTTGGCTTCTTCTTTTGGACCCCATATCGTAAATATATACTTAACCTGCTTGACCTTACAATTGTTTCTGATCCCTTATCTGTACTCCTTTTTAACCAACTCTCCATGGATGATATCTCTGACCATGATCTCCTCTTCTGTAGTTACAACATTGACATTTATTACCTTCTGTATATGGTTTTAACGCTATTGACTTATCAAAATTAAATTCTGCAATTAGTTCAGCTCCTTGCTATGGTTGCAGTCTAAGTGCGAATTCCAACATATCTCATGGAAACTGTTTGATGCATGTGTATCTACTAAAACTGTAAGTGTTCACAATAAAAGCTGTCCTTGGTTTATGTGTGAAATTATTGTCCAAATTTAAACCAGAAACAAACTCTACAGGCAATGGAAACACGTTTATTTGGGTGCTTATAAGAACGTGCGCAACAATGTAGCCTACGTTATCCGTACTGCAAAACGAAACTACTACGCTTCCAAGTTAAGTACTTCACTTCCACCGAAACAATAATACTAATAGTGTACAGTGTGACCTAGATCCTCCTTTCTTATGCCACTGCATGGAGTCTTGCTTGGACTCTGGTTCATAGTGGTGGACACATTTTTCATACCCGGTAACTGTACGGCGTAATACTCCATCCGTGTTGTTGCTGCAGAGGCTGAAAAACTCACGTGATGGCGTAAGCATACGTGGTGGTTGTGAAGGATCGTGAAAATGGTTTAATCGGATACTTCATTCATTTATTCCAACTGTTTCTTTTTGAGCCGAGCATATTTCAATATTAAATTTTCAATTTTTTGGATAAGTGGTCACTTCGATGGGACTCTCAGTCCATGGGTCGTCTTCAAGTGATTCCCTGCCTTGATTAATCAAATATTTAAAGAAAGAGAGAAAGTTATACATGGCGCGCAATACCTCGCTCGTCGCCAAACCCCACATTCCACAACTTAAAGACGCAGCTATATATGTTAGGTCTATCCTTTTTTTTTAGACGCCTTCCTCGCAGACAGGAGCACATATTTAACATAGAACTTTTCTATACAGTAACCGCAAGGTCTGCTACGCTGTCTTGCTTGTCTATAAGCAAGAGTTTTCGGAGAAAGATTATGGCTCCTTAAACTAAGAGTTTTAATCCTATTCGTTTGGGCAAACCGTAGTAGCATCTCTAGCCGAAACGTGTTTGAAATATTTGGAATAACTCCTACGTTCTGTTTTCAATCTGCACGTTCGTTGGGAAACTCGATACAAACAGATTAGGTAACAAATGATGTTGCTTGATAGTGATAGCTAGATAGTTCACATCAATTGGAGACTGGTTAACCTTTAACAGGACTTGCCGCAGTACGAAACTTTGGTCTGTCGTCTATTTGGTAGCTGCTGATGGTGTGGTGCAGAACGGCTTTAGGCATTGACAGGGTATTAGAGTTAGTTCCTTTAAGAGGGATGACTAACTTTCGTGAAGCTGATGCAGGTAGAGCTAATATTCAAGTCTTATTTCAAATATTTATTCCTCCAAAGTTTGAAATTATTTTTTGTTAATGCTTCGCCCCAAAGTATCGTTTCCAGGTTGAAATCTATGAAGGCAATCCATCCGAGACCACAGCCTTTCGAATATTTATCAAATTTTCAATAGCTTTGCTGATTTGCTGTAGGTTGAGTGAAGAAAGTACTTCATTGATCGGACTATAGTGATGCATTGTGGATGCATATTGTTGGTAGGTAATAACATATTGGAGTCTTTCGCTCAGTAGTCTGTGGCTAATTCCTGTACGCTCAGGCATCCGGCATTTACCTCTTTTTGTTGTTTGGAGCATTTTTCTATCATTCGATACTCAAGGTCTGACAGAGGTCTAGTTCCACTAATTGGTTGCATATTTAGGATGAGAATCAGTCATCATGAAACCGATTTGATTGGTTCATGTGTAAGTGCTATTTTAAATGAATCTACTGCTAACCGTACCACTCGCTGCCGACAAAGCAATGCACTGGAAGCCATCGCAAAAATACACTTTAATAGGGTCTTCAGCTTCATAAGGGCCTGTGCACGTATGATGCTTATGTAGGCGATCGCTAATTGATTTGAAATTAGGACGAAATAGGATGTTAACAAGTGCATCCGTGCTCAAAAGAAGAGCGAAATATAGCTAGATGTTCAACGGAATATTCGAGCACCAGACAGGTCAATTATTTCATGCGAAACACTTCACAAAAAAGAACGGAGCAACTCCTGCAAGTTAAAAGAACTCGCATAGGTCCTGTAACAGGCTTTCTGACTGGACAGTTTAGTTCTCTGTGCCTATGATTTGGCTTTGTATTTTATCTGATAGTTTCTGGATTTTGAGAACCCTACAGATTTGCAAAGAAACGAAAAAAAACACGTCAGTTGGAGACGCAATCATTTTATTTTGAGGATTTTTCTTTTCCATTTCATGGAACTCTTTAAAAGAACTCGTACAACAGCCTCCCACGAGCCACTTAAACTTTAACGAAATTCGTCAAAGAATGGTGGAAACCCTTCACAGGACTGTACATTCTTCTGATGCGCGTTTTACCTTGGAACTTTGGCCAAGAATTGGAATCCACCTAATTAATTTCCCAGAACTAAGCAACGAATAAAAATAGAATTAGATCTTCATACAAGCAACGACGAACCGAAAATCAAAAGGATGTACAGAGAGGAGTGTAGAAAATAAAAGGGAAACAAAAATGAACAACTTGCGAAATTGGTTAGTTACGAATTCATTCCGTTAGCGTTGTCGTATGCCCTTTGATAAATCATCATTTCGCCAAGGTACACCATATCCCTGGATAAAACTTTACACAGTGGTAAAAAGGGATCTCATTTTGCTCTATTTCGAATGTGGTGTTGCCTCCATCTACATCCTCCAGTAGATGCTGAATAGAGGTAGAGACTGTGGGAGAATGTAATAAATTTACCCAAGGATTTTCCTTTGAGACCTTACCCTAAACTCACAAATGTTAGTTAGTGTTTGCAGTTGCCTTGCCACTCAAATGGGTGTTAGTTGTTCTTGTTACCACATATACTACCCAAGCGTATACAGAGTATTCACCCAAGTGAAATTCAATTAATCTTTAGGACTCGACGAAAGTCCTGAAATTGGACACCTCAAGGAGGGACTCAAAGTATACCAACATAGTTACAGAGACAAACCGAAAGCAGTGAATTGTGTTTGGTGCTGATAAGTGTTTTCATTCCTTGGAAAGTAACTAACCCGTTCATTGGAAGGCATCCCCCTTTCTAATACACACTCTGTCAACCAAACACTCTTATAGGAAATGGGTCCCGGGGGGAAACGCTGGTGAATGTGAATTAAGTGTATCTTTGACTCTTCTCTCTCTGTTGAAGTCAGGCAATCCGAGCATAGAGATTCTGCTGACGTGGTTTTCTTCTCTTCTCCACAAAATTTCAACACGTTTCATCAGCACAACTAGAGGGAGCAGCGCAGTAAGAAGATGACTTGCACACGACCAGGACTCGATATATAGCTGGAGATATCCAACCAATCGAACTCTCCTTCCACAGTCATCTAATGATACCCAATGAATAATTCTTAGCACACTTTCCTAACAAATACGAGTACATTGAATGGCGTAGAGTGAAGTCTCTTATACTGTTTCATACT
The DNA here is from genome assembly GCA_949129095.1 of Volucella bombylans. Taxonomy (NCBI): domain Eukaryota; kingdom Metazoa; phylum Arthropoda; class Insecta; order Diptera; family Syrphidae; genus Volucella; species Volucella bombylans. Next base: position 19,997,758 of record OX422141.1, read on the forward strand.
GTTCCTACTCCATAGAGAACTGGGTGTTGTAAATCCCTTTTGCGAAATGTGCAGAAGGAAGCGGAGAATCAATCGAATCCAATTGGAAAATGTGCAGCTGTATATTCCTGCTCACCCACCCCCTATCGATTCCAATTGATTAATGCAGCTCCCGAGTTTCAGTTCCAGATCTAGAATGAACTTTTCTACCAATACTCGTATTGTTGCACTTACTCTCTATACAGGAAATGGGAGGACTAACGTTCTGACTGGCTTTATATTGAATATCGGTTCGACTGAAGAGGACACAATGTTGATAAAAAAAAAAATCAGAAAGGAGAAAGAGTAGTAACGTGGTTTGTGTTTGAAACTTTTCAAAACTTTGCATGTCCTAATTGTCGACAGGATGTAACGAGAAATTGTTTGATTTTTGAAGAAAATTTCAATGGAACCCATTAGAAGGTAATCGAGTCTTTTCCGGTTCGATGATAGAAAGCAGACATGCAATAATACACACTCGGGTTGCATCTTGTCGATATAACTGACAAACTTTATCATCTGATACTCTTTAAGCGAGGAGAGACTTTCAAAGAATCCTTACCAACTGGACCAAGAAATTTAAATGAATAATTAAATTTGTTACATCTTTAGTCTACATTTTGGCCCTATTGTTTCAAATGACTGGGAGGTCTTAGTTATCATATTTTCCAAATTTTCCAAGCGTTAAAGCATGTAACAGGAGAAAGTGTCTAGTTACTCATCTGAATGGTCATATGTACTCGTATATATAGGTAATGTCCTGAAAATGCTTTGCAGAAAAAGGAGAAACATAAAAGGAGACATTTGCTATGAAAAACATGATAGCTCACTTAATAGTACTTTTGTGCTACCAGCGGCAGGATGTATCACCTGAGAATTGCTGAAAATTTATAGTATATTATTGTATTTGTAACACATTAACACATCGAATCTCAGTTACTAAAGAGAGTGCTATTTTTTTTTTTTTGCAAAAATTAAAGTGAAACTTCAGCAAAATATGGTAGTAACAACGTCAACATAAAACAGCTTCAAATGTTAATCACAAACCAGGAAACAAATACTCCAGTCACCTTGGAATGTAGCACAGAGTTAGTGTGTATCTATCAGCAATTCCAGTTCTAGAGCCGCTTGGCTGTCAGAGTATGGAATAATTTACTGAAGCCCTATGATCTATCTGTGTTTATTTCTGTTGCGGATTAACTAGAAATTCTGCTAGACTTTAACTTAGTTCAACTCAGGCTTCTAGTGTTGTAGTTGACATGGAATCGTTATGGTTTTTATTTAACGGTAACCAACGTTAGAATATTTACTTCTTTGTGTCTTTTGTCTTTGTCTAGTATAACGACTCGAGAATATAGAGTCGATATAACAAATATCCACTGTCTGGGTACCAAATACTCGTAGTCATTCGTTCGTCATTCATTATTCTTTTCTCACGATTTTCACATATTGAACGATGTTTCCAGACAGCATAAAGAAGGCTACTCTGGGTGTATTAGGAAATACTTTACACTCAACCACATGGAAGAGGTGAATGTTGAGAGGGAGTTTACCTTCACCACACCACATCACTATTTTTTCCCCCATCATGATGTTTTTACGGCAGCCAGCTCCACAACCAAATGCCGAGTGGCATTTTAAATTTCTAATAGAACAACGCTGAATGAGCATTTACTGGTAGGTCCAATATTACAAAGACACATAATACTCGTACATAGATATCATTTTAGGATGGTGAAGACATCAACACTACTTCATTGCGGATGTCGAAAAAATGTACCGTCAAATCTTTGTTAGAAATGTGGAGAGTCACTACCAAGTAATCTTCTGGAGGGATTCCAATGGTCAATTAAAAATCTCTAGGCTGAAGACGGAAATTTTTGGTACCGCAAATGCTCCATACTTAGCCATACAAGCCCTGAAAAAGGCATTCAAAGCCGAAATGTCCAACTATCCGATCGGAGCACAAACGGTTATTCAGGAAATGACACTGTCGAAGGTACGTAAATTCATTTCTTCCACTGGGTTTAAATGAAGAAAATGGACAAGCAACACAAAAGCTTTACTTGAAGACATACCAACACGAGACAGCGAAATTGTTTACCAACTTCCATTTGTATCATCAGAGCATGTCAAAACCCTGAGCATAAAATGGTTTCCAGCTAAGGATTGTTTCTCATATCAGGCAACGCAGCTAGGCATAGAAGAAATAACGAAAAGAACCATCCTCTCAGCAATAGACAGTTTGTTTCATCCGCTTGGGTGGATTTTGCCAAGCGTGAACAAATCATGCAACTACTGTGGGGAAGAGGAACAGAATGAGACCAACCAGTACCTGAGGACATATGATTTCAATGGAAAACTTTACACAATGATCTCCCAGTGCTAGACCAACAGTCACGGAAGATGCAGAATCGTCGAGCAGCACGGGTTCAGCGACGCATCGATCAAAGCGCATGGAGAACCAGTGTACATCTCCGTATGGGATGAACAAGAACACACGCATAAGCATCTTTTGATGTCGAAGATAAAAGTAGCTCCACTCTATGGAGCTGTGCTGCTGGTGACATTAATGGAACACACATCAAAGGTATACAACGTACCACGTCAGCACTGGTAAGCGTGGTCAGATTCCTCAGTAACCCTTGCCTGGATTCGAGCTCCATTTACCAGCTGGACAACATTCGTTAGCAATACAGTCTCCGAGATCCAACGACTAACAGATTACATCCAGCCACTCTGGTATCGCGAGGACTTTTGCCATCGGAAATAAGAAGCACTGACTTATGATAGAATGGCCCATCCTTCATGAGAGATCAATGGAACTACCCAGTCTCAGAGCAACCAACAAACATCAACAAGGAAGAGCAAAAGGAAACAATAAAAACTCATGTCGCCACAGATGGCAATAAAGTCAGTACAAAAGAACATGCTTCCTGAGGACTTAACGAAACCGCACGACAGTCGAAAGGCGTCATCAGCCCTTAAATCCTTGAACGCTTTCATAGACAGAGATGGAAATTTTCGCGTGGGGGGAATCTGACATACAACTAGAAACACCCAATTACCCTAAAGTCGAAACACCATTTCAACAAAATTATATCAAAAGACGCGCACGAAAAAACGCAACACGGTATCCAGCAAATGGTAGCATATATCCGAAAAATGTATTTGATCATTAAAATAGAACAATGTGTAAAGCACACTATTCACCAATGCGCCAATTGCTACAATCACAAGCCAGAAACAATGACGTAGCTTATGGCGAGCTTACCAGCAGCACGGGTTCGGATAACAAGTCCGTTTAGCAACACAGGGTTCGACTGCGCCGGACCAATTAATATAAAGACATGGTAGCGAAAAGGTGCGAAAGCATTAAAAGGTTACTTTGCCATTTTTGTATGCCATTAAGGCAATTCATTTGGAGGCAATTCATTTGAAAGACTCGAGAAACGAATGGAAATAAATCGCCGCACCCTAAGCAACCAAGGTACGAAGCGGAACTTCATTCCCCCTGTGATCACTGAAACACTAAACGAGATACCTTGAGAACACATCGATAAAAAACATCAACACCATCGATAGAAATGGAGCACTGAATATTTAGCGCGTCTACAACAGCGCCCAAAATGGGCGAAATTGGAAGAAGAACCCAAGGTAGGCGATATGGATCCTTAAAGACGAACGGTTGCCAGCGACACAGTGTATGCTCACGCGAATAACTCAGTTGCATCCAGGAAACGATGGACACGTTCGAGTCGTTACACTGAAAACAAATACATCCACTTTGAAAAGGCCAATCACAAAACTATGCCATCTACCAACGAATAAACGGACAGGAACAGCAAATAATTTAAACATAAATATTTGAAGGAGCCCCAAACTGGATAGTTATAGGATTTTAACGACTTTGATGCGATGTATGACTCCATACAAAGACTAGTATCAGTGTATTTTCATACTGAAATCGTTATTGCGGCGATTTATATATACACAGTTTGGAGTAGTTCCGGCATTCTGCAAAGAAACCCCAGAAGGGCGTTGAAAACAACTTAACCCATCTGAAAGCAATTGGTACCCGAACCGTCTGGCAATACGAGAAAGGCAATTGAACACTTTCTTTAAGAATGTAAACTGACAGTCATTTTTCCTCGATACTGATGCGGACCGTGCTTATATGACCACGATGCTTGTTTGGCTATTGTACTTGGCATGAAATCCTTTATCCCTTATCGGATCAGGAGTATTTTTTTTTGTTGAGATTTCAAAAGATGTTGCGAATTATATGCGAGTGAACATTTTCATTCGAAACGGTAGCACTCACATCCGAAACTGGTCCATTGCACTCCATGTTCTTCGACTGCCAACAGCACGTGGAATTGGTACCGAAGTACCATGCGGTCCTTCACCTATGTGCTTAATGCGTCCTATGCTGCTTGATTTCGGTGCTCTAGTGGGAACCGATGCTGTATTGCTGATCCTGTTATTATAACATATATCATAACCACTGCGGAAGCCTTTATACTCGTATTAATCCCGAAGGATACTTTCCGAGTAGATAGAAAACAGCATTTGCCAGCCCGTGTCGCTAAAAAAGCCAAATCTGCTTCTCTCAACTCAGTTACGTCCCTTCTCACGAAGGTCTTAGAATCGTTGAAAAACCATATGCTCACGAAATACACGAAAACTTCTCATCTTATCTGCAATACTGTTTCCATAACAAGAGGTCCACTGGTGATTTGATGATATGTCGCACCAATTTGAACCATAGTCGCAAGGAAGATAGTTGGACTTGATTTTGATATTTCAATGTCATTTGACAGAGTTTGTCATCAAGCTCTTTTGTCAGAAAAATGTGCTTTTCCAACCTTCTCTTCCACGGATTTGAAATTGGTTTCTGGAACATTCAATTGAAGTTATATTGGACGGTTTTAACTTTGATATTTAAAAATTAAATGATGGCGTACCCCAAGAGTCCGATTTGGAGCCGGCACTCTTTGAAATTTTCATTATTGAACTCTGGTCTGGCACTTCTAATACAATGTATTCTTTTGCTGATGACAGTACTCTCTGCCTTTCACTATCTTTCTCGTCCTTATTTCTCAAGTCTCTGCACTTTGGCTAGAGAACTGGAATGACATTATATGCGAAGCTCATTAAATGTCCAATTCCACCGAGTGGAATTGAATTGAATTTAAATGCCCAAACGTTGGCATGGATTTTCAAAAGCGAAAAACTTCCCATATTCGGAAAGTGTGTCCATGACCACGTATTTGACGTGACCACGTTGTAAGAAATACATTGGCACCCTATAAGGCATTAATTTGCCTAAAATTATAGAACAATGCCCACATATGGTTAAGTGCTTCCAAAACATCTCTGTACAACGTAACGCTAATTTATTTGACACCCTCGAACTGCGACGTAACGCTTCTGCAAAATAGCTGAGGCATATCCAAATCATACACCGTCCACTTAGAAGTTTTGAACATTGTTGCTACTAGATTATCTAAGCAATCACACCCAGTTGGTGGTAACAGTAGTGGAACTCACCCATCTTGGTAAGACTCCAACACCGCGGCTCACATTTGAGCTGATATTTCACTGAGGATGGGGAAAATGGTCAAACTATGAGGAGAGTCTCAAGTTCATAAAGATTCATGATCAGATTTGCACAGGAAACCTCATATATAAGGAAGTTACTATCTAAAGGACCTACGCTAAGTAGTTTTCGATGACAGCTGAACTGATTCCGTGAATGCATAGACCCTTTAGAAGACAACTCATACTTCAGGAAATCTTAGACAGGAAAATATGCCGCTGAAACCACTGTGATAGCCGACCTAAATAAAACAGCTTGGGTAATAAATTCTTGCTTACCTAATAAGACAGCATGATTGGATAATATTTAATCCTTCATGCGGTAAGGGCAGAAAGAAACTACGTTTCTATTGATCAAACAGATCTTCATAGGCTTTCCGAAACTGAGGTATGATCACAAAAGGTTTGTAGGCCAGTGCCACTTTCATTCCTAAATCCAAGAAAGTTAATGACATCTGCAAACCTGTTGTAATTTAGGATCATAAGAACGTGGTTAGTGGCGAGTATCTACTTGTTTTTATTTTACAGTTGTAGGCTCTACATGTATTCCATACTTAACTGGTAGGAGCATGCTGACTTCACACCCTATAGGTGCCAATATGAGACTCTGATCCACTTAATCTAACCTCCGCAAAGCAATTTATGTTCTTCTTTCCCCCTTTGTCGTGTTTTGTTCCAAGCGAGTTGCCGTTTGGGTTTGGTTACTCTCCCTAACTCTTTCCGGCGAAGTTCTTTCATAATTACAGCTGCGCTCAATGCTAGCATACGGTTCACAATATTTTCGGGAGTCGGTATCTCTCCAATTATTTTCTTTAGATCTCTATGTTGGCAATGAAAAATACGTGTTTTACATCCTCCTGACAGATAAGAGATTCATCACGCCCAAATCTGTTCAGATAAGCTCGGAATCAGCTATACCCGTTTAGGAGCTGGCTGAGATAGAAATCCATTCGTCCATTTTTGGATATCCGGTATAAGTCGATGGGTTCATCTTTCTTTTGAAGACTGATTCCATATCTCTCGCCATGTTTCCATGCTTCGTTGTTTTTCTTCCAGCTTGAAATCATTGTCTACAGCAGGGTTTCCCGTATTTTTGCATCATAGGTCCTTTGTAGTTCGCTAGCCTTCCTGAAATACTACATCGAGCATCGTCTGAAACCGAAAAGCAAAGCACACTCTCAGCGCACATAGATGGTTTACGTTGTTAATCCTTCTTGTATAAGACTTAATTTTCGCTGCTTTGATCCATATTGGTGCCGCATACATTACTATGGGCCACACCACCCTGGAAAGAATTAGTCTCCTTTGTTGTCTGGATCCTACGATATTCTTCATTATTTTGGATAAGGCAGCACTCACCCGAGGAGTTTTGTAGCACGCTTTTTCAAGGTGTTCCTTGTAAGCGAGCTTAGCGTCGGTCATCACTCCTAGGTGTCTGATCAGCGGTGTTGACGTTGTATTTTGATCGCCTGCCTGATGGTGATTGTCTCTCGTTTCTTGTGACTGCTTACTAGTACTGCTTCTGTTTTATGTTCGGCTAGCTCTAATCACAACGATTGCAATATCATCCGCAAATAATCATTTTTGCCTCGTTTGGGATTTCAAGCCTTAGAACTCTGCCATACATAATATTCCACAGTACCTAGTACCGATTCTTGTGGCACTCCGTCAGATATGTGGTACTGCCTTACTCCATCAACGGCATCGAAGAGCAGGAAACGTTTCTCAGAATAACTTAGTATTATTTTAATTAGGAACCCCGACACCATCGTTGCCCTAAGGGAGTGCACTATACGTCCCCAGTTTACAAAATTGAACGCTCTTTTGACGTCAAGTCATATTTCGCCTCCTCTCCATCTCCTGCATAAAATGTATTTTAGGACGATCTTTCGTAAATCCATACCTACAGTCGGTTGCATATGATTCGCTCCAGTATTTTACCCGGCGCGTGTAACGTTCTACACATAAAGCATTTTGTAGCACATTGGGTTTCAATCCAGGTATAGCGGTTATGCACAACTGTCATTTTGCATTATCAACTGGGTCACGCTGAGTATGAAAAGACCGGTGATTTTTGTCTATATGAGACTGAGCTATTTAAGAAGTCAGGGGTTTGGGAAAATTTTTAAGAATATTTGTCAGTCCCGCTTATACCAAATCAGCAAACTCCATAAATCAGGGTATCGCATCGAATATGTTGAATCCGTGTTTTCAATACATATGTGTGGAATTAAGCACCCAGGTCTGGAAGATTACAACAGAATGAGCTGTAACTCAAATATGTGAAAGGAACTATAATATCTCTTGTTGACGTGAATTGCCGAAAATACCATCCAGAACTCTACTACTCATCAGACTAGACGTCTTATACCTTATAGTGCTGCTTCGACATATTCCAGCAAATTGATCTCAATTAAAAAGGAAGCCGGGGTTGACGATTCAAGAAGCAAATTCTTTAAAAAGCTGAACATGATTCGGATACTTATTCGTATTTAGGGCTTAAAATTCAGGAGAGCCGTAGTATGCTGGTACCTTAAACCCCATGTCAAAAACCCATGAAGTCATTACCAGGGTGGTTTTAGGCCAAATAATTTACCTTAGACCAGATGTTCTGACATCGGCAGATCCTAGATAATATCCAGGAATTGATTATCGATACCCTCCTCGTCTATGGCAATTTTTTATTTGTAAAGGGTCCGCCATCTAACGTGAATATTAATCCTTCCGGTTAATAATGGAAAATAATTTCATTCAAATGGCTGCCTCGGCTGGCCATGCAGTAGCCTACACGATCGGTTCAATTTTTAAGCACATTATCGATTGTGTGCAGCTGTATTTCACCAATGGCTTCACGAATATTGTCCTTTAAAGCGTCAATTGTCTCTGGCTTGTCGGCATAATACTTATCTTTTACGGCACCCCACAAATAATAGTCCAACGGTGTCAAATCGCAGCTCCGAGGTGGCCAAACATCAGCTCTGCGGCTGATAATGCGATCTTCAAAAACAGGGCGCAAAACATCGAGTTTAGCTTCGGCTGTGTGGCACGTAGCGCCGTGCTGTTAAAACCAAATGTTGCCAATATCCTCCTCTTCAATTTTTGTGAACAAAAATTCGTTCAACATGGCCCGATAACGATAGCCATTGACTGTAACGGCCACTCCTTGCTCATTTTCGAAGAAAAATGGCCCAATTATGCCTCTGGACCAAACTTCGCACCAAACAGTGACTCGTTTTGGGTGTATCGGCTTTGCAATGTATGCGTGCGGGTTTTCTGTGCCCCAAATGCGACAATTTTGCTTGTTTACATACCCGCCAAGATCAAAATGAGCTTCATCTGAAAAGATGATTTTTTTGGCAAAATCGGCATCTTCTCTAAGTCGATCGCAGGCCCACTTAGCGAAGCGAAAACGCATTGGATGAAACTGACCAACTCCTGAACCAATTGGACTTTGTATGGCGTCATACCAAGGTCTTTATGCAAAATTCGTCTCAATGATGTCTCCGAAATGTTCAATTGTTGAGAACGACGGTGAATTGATGTTGATGGCGCTTCACGCACACTTTCTGCCACAGCAGCAATATTCTCGGGTGTACGCACTGTTGTTGGCTTTTCACGCTTTGGTTTATCGATGAGGATGCCAGTTTCTTTCACTTTTTTCACAAGATAACGAACATACGGAGCTGACGGTGCTTCTCTTCTTCCAAAATCCGTACGCAATTTTCGCACACATTCTGCAACATTACCATGATTTTCAAAGTAATGTCGCAATATTTCTCAGCGTTGTTCAAGCGTATACACACCCATATTCGTGTCAAATCAGACATGAGCTAAGTGTTACCATTCACGAAATAAGCACTAGTTGAAAAAAAAAACGTTAGATGGCGGACCCTTTACAATGTTCAGAAAAATGGAATAAACCTCGAGTTCAATGCAAATGAGTAAGAGAAAAGTTATATTTAAGTTGGGGCGCTTAACTAAACGGAGACCAACATCTACTTGATTTCACCTGTACTATCCGCCCTACAGATCTAATTCAAGGCATATACCCGACGCAGAAGCACATCCTAGAAATCTGAGATGTATGGTAAGTCATAAGGTGTAAATCAACCAAATCCAAATGGAGAAGGGAAAGCGATCTCTTCTAATCCTATTGACAATAAGAAGGCACACTTTTCTATATCAACATGTCCTTATGTATAATGTGCCAACGAAAGATGACACCATCTGGAGAACAAAGAAAACAAAACAAATCACTTAAGTCCATGACCACTGTGTACGACTTAAGTTCGCCGTAACCTCCATGTCCCGACTTTCTAAATCTTTCCTCATTTGTCCTGTTGTTTCAGTTTCATTGCCATCATAAAAGGGGAACACAACTTTTCGTTTGGTGTCTCTTCTTAATGCCTAATTTATTTTATCTGCCTATCGACATACAGTTGTTGTTGGTAACTCAAGAGCAAGTTAAACAAAAGTCCATAAAGATGACTACACCCTATGGACCAAACGAAATATCCTTCTCATGGGCTCTGAACTGGAGCCAAAGATCTCTGTCTTACTAATTACACCACAGATTTACAATTTGAATTTCAAATTATCGTCGCGTCCTTTTTTTGTTTTCGGATAAGAAAAATAAACACACATACTCGCACACTTTGACTCAATCTTATTATTTCGCGGAAAGTCAGTGAGTCCTTAAAGGCAAACAAATAAAAATAACCCCAAGGAGAGGAGAGAAAGCACATAAAATAAAATAAAAACAAAACAAAATAAAAAAACAAGAAAACCTCCATAATTAAATAAAACACCAACAGGACAATCTTGTTTTAATTGAAACCCTTCTCGGTGTAATTGAGACCCCATCAAGTGGAAATAAATAAAGGGTACGCTGGGGAGAAAAAAAAAAAACATCCCAAGCGAAAGACGAGCACTAAAACGACCCGGCAGTAAGAAAGGAAAAGGAATAAAGTATTTCACTTTTGTTTTGGTTGTTGTCCTTTTATTTATTTTTTCCTTCAGAAAGTGAAAAGTAATAAATTGATATCACCACGGCTAATCAATTGAACGACGTTGTTCCCAGGGGGGAGGCGAGTGTAGGCTAGAGCTACACAAGTTCGGACCACTGGCTGGCAGCATTATTTATGTGTCCTTTTGATTTCTTACCGAATGGATTTTTATTTTTATTTTTTGACATTTTTGTTCGGATATTTCTTTTAACTACCGTTGTCCTTATTGTCCCGAAGGATTAATTTCAATAAATTTTCAATTAGCGGGAATTTTTAATGAAATTGTTAGGAAAAGGACATTCAGATTTTTATTTAATTTTTTTTTATTTTTTCTCTTCCAATCCTGATCGGCCGGGCACTGGGGTCAGACCTTTGGTATAATTTTGCGAGTAGGGAGACTTTTATTTTTGAAATATGGAAAAAGGACGAGAACAAGAATGAAAATGACTGACTTTCTATGCAAATTGAAGGAGAAACAGTGAGGGAACAAGGATAAATGAGTTTGGCGAGGTGATTTATTTACTTTTTCTTGTATTTGCTTCTTTGGTAAGAGGAAAGAAAATTAATTTTTCAATTTCTATGTTCGTTTGCTATGAGTTTTCGGAATCTGCAGATCGAGTGGGTTACTTTGAGGGAAAGAAACTTTTTGTAAACGATGACCAGAATGGTTTTGCCCAGGTTAGATGTCGGTTACAGATCAAGAAACGTGCAGACGTTCGTAATAAGAATTCTAATTAATTCGTTTATTGGAAACTGAGAATTTCGGAACAGAAGGTTTCAGTTGACAGCTGTTTGTTTTTTTTGTGTACCAAAAAAGACAACAATTGTAAACCAAGTGCTCGAAGAATCATCAGAAGTCCTGATGATAACTGAGAATGAGAAAATTGTTTCCAAACAAGAAGCACATCTTTGAAGAATTGAGACTGTCAGCAAATTTGCAACGGATACGGAATGGAAAACACTTCTGGACCAATGCATCAATTTTTTTGATTGGTCGATAGATTTAGGCCGGACAGATATATTGATGCGTAATATAGGTGCACACAGCTTAAAACTTAAAACTAACGAATCTGGACCTACGCCTTAACCAACAGATTTCTCTATAAAGCGCAGTCTTACTATCATCCCATCCAGTTACTTACATCAAGTTGGCTGTGGTCTCTTTCCATTTAAAGGGGCGCCCAAGTCGAGGTGTTCCTTTAATTAGTTATGCCTCCGGTACGGATTCAACATTCAACACTCAACATATTTTACCCATTTAAGCTTATGAATTGTAGCCATTCTGATAAGATTAAAGTCTCAGTATAGCCCAGTTCGTTAGTTCACGACCAAATTGAATCAAAAAACTTTTTTCTCCAACCAACCAATGGTGCTTCCATTGTCATATATTTTGGTGGGGGCGAAAGCCCCCATTTATTCGGCTTAATACAAGCTATAACTTAAAAAATAAACTTAAACTAAAACTTAAAACTAAGGTTGGTTGGAGTGGTGAAGGAGAACAGATTTGAGGTAGGAAGTGGTGCGGTGAAAGTCAAAGACGGTAGGGTTTGAGTTGATTTGACGTAGCATACGGGAGATTGGTTCGTTCGCGCCATAGGAAGTGTGGTGGGTTGGTAGATAGAAGAGTCGAGGGGTACGTAGATTACGAGGGTTAGTGTTAAGGAAAATGGAGTTGTGAAGGGACGCGCATTCAACGTGACCTGAAAGGAGTCGATGAATGAAGAGAAAGTCTGCTGCATCTCTGCGATCTTCGAGGGTGTTTAAGTTGATAAGGTTGAGACGATTTTGATAGGGGGGCAGATTAAAAGGATCGTCCCAGGGCATACCTCGAAGAGCAAATCGAAGAAAACGACGCTGAATGCTTTCAATTCTCGAGATATGAACACGATGATATGGGGACCATACTTCACTGGCGTACTCTAGGAGGGGGCGAACCTGGTCACGTATGGGTTGGTGAATTCTTTGGAACACCGTTTTACAAAACCTAGTGCAGAGTTGGCTTTGAGGATTATCTCATCCATATGTAAACGGAAGTTGAGCTCGCTGTCACACAAAATTCCGAGGTCGCGAAGAGACTGTACGGAGGAGATAGGTTGGTTATGGAGAAGATAGAGTCGGGGAGGAGATTGGTTCCGCTTATGTGAGAAGGTGATGGATTGGCATTTGGCGATGTTAAGTTCCAAAGAATTTTTGAGGCACCAGATCGGGAAATTATCAAGATCTTGTTGAAGGAGCAAAGAGTCATGGGGAGAGGAAATGGTTTTGAAAAATTTGGTATCGTCGGCGTAAAGGGGGACAGACGAGTGTTTGATGATCATATCGAGATCATTTATGGTTAATATAAAAAGAAGGGGACCGAGATGGCTGCCTTGTGGGACTCCAGAGGTGGCCAAAAATGGAGCGGACTGGGCTTACCTAAAACGAACACTGTAAAAACGGTTTTCGAGGTAAGAGGATATCCATTTTAACAATATGGGTTCAAAGCCGAGGGCAGACAATTTAAAGATAATTAACCGATGAGAGATTTTATCGAAGGCTTTGCTAAAATCGGTTGCAACTACATCGACTTCATTGCCATTCTCTAGGGCAGAGAGGGCAAAGGATACGAATTCAACGAGATTTGTGGTGGTTGACCTATCCTTTAAGAAGCCATGTTGTCTAGGGGAAATAAGTGATTTGCATTGGAAGCTTAGAGCTTCATACAAAATACTTTCGAAGAGTTTGGGTATATGGGAGAGTTTAGCGATGGGACGATAGTTGGTTATTTCATTCTTTGATCCTTTCTTGTGGATCGGGGTTATGAAGGAGGTTTTCCAAACCTGAGGAAATTCTCCTTGTGAAAGGGATAGACGGAAGAGATTAGAAAGGGCAAGGGAAAGAGAGGAAGAACATTTTTTAAGAAATATGGCAGGGAGGCCATCTGGGCCGGGTGTGAATTCGTCATTGAGTTGGTGTAATTTGTATTCGATACAAGACGGGTCCAAAATATGAGAAAGAAGTGGGCCATTGGAGAAGTTCAGTAGGTAACTAAAATAGGATGGATCTGATACAAAGGAGTCTTTGGTGAAGGATTGTTTAAAAAATGTGGCAAATAGGTTGGCAATGGTGAGTGGATCGGTTGATGACCTGTTGTTGAAAGAGTGGGAAGGAGGGTAACCATCGGACTTTCTTTTGTAGTTAACAAATTGGAAAAAGGACTTAGGGTGGTTTATAAGGTTGACTTGCGCATTGTTAAGGTAGCGCTGGTAAAGGGAATCGTAAAGTTCGGTGAAATGAAGATAAACACCAAGATAGTTGGAATAGTCGGTAAAGGATCTGGTACGCAAGAAAACAGCCCATAACTTATTTCTCTTATTTCGTAAGGAACGAAGCTTGCGATTATACCAGGGAGGACTAGTAGATGATGTTTTAAGGCGGGAAAACGGAACGTAAAGGGAAAAGAATTAAATATTTCTTTATAAAAAATGGATAAGGCATCATTTATACTTAGGTTGTGAAAGTTAAAGACGGATCTGCTGAGATATTCACTGATTTTGTGAAAGTTTGCTTTATGAAAGTCGTGGGATGAGAGAGTTGTGGGGGGAGTGGACTGGAGTGAAGAGTTATGAAAAAATGAAAGTAGAAGGGGAGGATGGTAGTTATCGATTGTTGAGAGAGATAGGGGACAAAGTGAGACTGAGGAGTTAATTGGATCTGTTGTGAAAATAAGGTCTAATTGCCTGCCCATAAAATTGGATATACCACTGACTTGGCATAGACTTGAGTCTGTTAAGCGATCTAAGAAGAGACATTCCTTAGCTGAGATGGCATTTGAAGCGATGAAAAACGATTGATCATCTGATGGAGTCCACTGTAGCTGAGGAAGATTAAAGTCGCCGAAAATAAGGATATCATCAATAGGGTCTGACAGGTCAATTAAATGATCGATCGCATCAATAACAAATTGGTAAGATTCGATAGGTTGAGCTGGTAGGATGTAGCAACATATAACGTAAAGGGACTTGAGAGGCAGTGATATTTTTATTGCGACAAAGTCGGCTTTAGAGGGTGAAGAAATTGTAATGGGAGAAGAGTTAAGGCTGTTGTCCATCGCCAGTAGGACGCCTCGACAGGGGGAATCTTTATTTGTGCGGGTAGGATCGTCGTCGCGGAAAACATTAAAAGTAGGAGGGAACAATTCCTGGTTCTTTATGTCGGGAATCAAATTGGTTTCGTCCAAGGCGTAAATATCAAAGGGTAGAGCATGCGATTGACGTAGGACAGCATTGGTTTTAGAGCGAAGACCTCTTACATTCTGGTTGTAAAATGTAAGAGGGATGTTGTGGGGTGGAGGTGTGAGGCAGGAAGGTTTAAGCGCTGGCAAGGGAGGCACGTGGACGAAAAAATTTATCGTGGTCGGCTCGGCTTCGCTGTAGGTGTGATACTCGTTTGGAGTGAACATAGTTGCCGAATGCAGCAAGGTCGTCTGCTACTTTCTGAGGGGACATGTTAAAAATCTCGCGGTACCTGACATAAAGGTTCCTGAGACTGATAGGGTCTGTAGGGAGGCCTTCCTGCTGGATGGAAACCATGACGCTGGTTTTGGTTTTCCCTTCGTAGCAGACCGAGTCAGATTTGTCATGTAAATAGGCAAGAAAGAGACGAATGTTTTCATAAATCTTTCGTTCTCTGAGCCTAGAGAGAGCATATCGACTTTCTGTAGTGCCATTGGTTTGCTGTGTTAGTTTAACAGTGGGGGGAAAAAGGGGATCAAGAATAGGAGCATTGGAGGAGGGATATAGAGATAAATGATTGGGTATGGAGTTGGACGAGGGATGAGATGTGGGGTTTAAGGTATGGGAGTTAATGAAGTTAGGGTACTTAGCTCCAGTTTTAAGGTCGAAGTTGGGAATTGGGTTGCTAGCTGGGTTTGGTGGCGTAGAAGGTTGAGAAGGAATAATATGGGTGGTTGGGGTTAAGTTGAAAGAGACGCGTTGGCGCGGGGACTTCGATGGAACGGGGGGAATTGGGGGATTAGAAGATTGGTGTGTAAGAGCTTTGTGTCGGATAAGTGAGGAGGGAGGACTAAAATTGGGGAATAAGTTTGTTTTGAAGCTCCAGTTGGGGTCGAGATTAGAGCTTCGTTTTTTGGAAGCATATTTTTTATTTGGAAGGGAGTTGGAGAGGGGTCTTTTTTTAAGCTTATTGTTAACACTACGATTATTTTTAACACTTCCATTACTCTCGAGATGTGCGTTTTCTCGTTCTTCAGAGAATTTAGTAATTCTTATCTTCCCAGGTTTAGTTGTCTTACCAGGAGGAGTAGGGAACAACCACGAATATTTGGTTGGGATGTTGACTTTGAAGCTGCAGGAACTGTTGGAGTCAGCGGGAGAAATCATCTGGCACTCGATAATGGTGATGGCGTAACTTCGGTGAAAGAAATTCCGCACCCAAGAAACATCAGCGTGTTGAGGGGCCCCTTCAACGAAGAATGCCGTATGGTTTCCCTGTTTCAGATTTTCGAGTCTGTTTTTCCATTCGGAGGGGGTCCATGAAGTTCCAAATTGATTGAGCAGTTTGCGTGGAGCGGCGACGGGCGGGATTTTAGTTGGTAAAGGCAAGACGGTTT
Source organism: Volucella bombylans (assembly GCA_949129095.1). Lineage (NCBI taxonomy): Eukaryota > Metazoa > Arthropoda > Insecta > Diptera > Syrphidae > Volucella > Volucella bombylans. The sequence continues at coordinate 20,013,994 of OX422141.1, forward strand.
CGGTTTCCGTTGTTAGGGTGGCGAGAGGAGTATTTGAAAATGATGGCAAATGAGACTCCGTGTCTACTAATTCATTATGAATTGAGATATTGTACGGGGAACTAGCGTGGAACTGAATTTGATCGGGTATTCCATCGATTTTGTGGGAAGCCAATTTCACTTCTTTACCGATTTCGGCAACGGTTGACATCAATCATTTTTAGGGTCAGGTCATCGAGCGTAGAATCTGATGGATGCGGGATGTGATGTGTTGTTTTGGAGGAGGATTGAAAAAGCAAGTCGAGATCAGTACGGAGAAGGTTGATAGAGTCGTTTATGTGTGTGAGTTCGTTGGACTTAAGGAGGTTGGCAAAATTTGTTTTGAGGAAAGCTTTAATTCCGTCGAAGTGATATTTGATCACTTCGCTCTCGTTGTCGTGGTTAGACTTGTTTTTCGATAGGTTCTGGATCGCTGCCAGTTGCTTTTCGATCATTCTTCCTGTGGACTTGTAAGCATCCACATTACTATCAATGCAGTTTATTGAGTCTTCAATCTTTTCTATTCTGTCCAAAATAGTTCTGCTAATATGAGCATTCTCGGTTAGCATCGCATTGATAGACTCGTTGTTGCGGAATCGGCAGCCAAAACTAGGTCGACGAACAACGGTAGATATACTGAGTCGGCAGATTACTGGACTTTGAAAAAAAAAAAGTGGAAAATAATAACTGTATACGGGAGAAAAAGAAAAACACGTCCGCACAGGTTGACAATTGAAATGGTAGAATTGTAGCCAAAGCTGCCTTCTTATTCCATGGTAACGACGATGGACATGAATGATTCTTACAGTGGTTTCATTGATTGAACTTTCAGTGGAGCCCAGGTAGACAAAGTCTTTTTCCATCCCAAAGCCCGAGTCGTAGTTGTTGGGTCCCCTTGTTTTCATTCACCACTAAACCCATCTTCACCAAGTCTCTTTCTACAAATAAGCTCCAATGACAGCTCTCGCTGATTTCTTCCAATAATGTCAATGTCCTTGCGTATGCTAGCGTTTAAAGAGAGACTCTTAAAATGGTTTGCCTATGGTATTGGCCTGAGCGGTTTCGTACAATTTCAGGCAAGTAATCGCGTGACAGTGTGTCACATAACGCCTTTTCTGACATCAAATGTCGATGATGTTATAGCCGACTTTAAAAAGCAACAATCGTTCTTAAGTGTTATCTGTCAGAGATGAATGAGTTAAGCAGGGACACGACTTGACACGCCTCTATAAATGATCTAATAGGTCTTAAAATCAACTTAAAATCAATGGTTCTTATACATTTTCCCAGCTCAGGCTTAAGATGAATATCTGGTCGATGGTGGACTAAACAGGACTAAAACCAAATTGATAAGGAGCTATTAGATTCCTGAAAAATAGTTTCAAGCGTTCAGGTAGTACCTTATATATTCGTACAATCTTACACACGATGTCAGTTGCCTCAATTTAGAAGACCTCCAAGGATGGAACACACTATACTGAGTTTTCTGTCACCAGGTATACACGCAAAGTGGGGTAAAAGTAATGTCATAAAAAATGTAATCGGTCAAATGACCACCTCTTAAGTTGCACATTTGCGCTCGTTTTACGGTATTTTGACTTGTTGCTCGCAAAACTTCTTCTCCAATGTCGGCTTTCAAGTCTTGCAAGGTTTGTGGTTTATTATGGTCAACGCAAGATTTAAAAAAAAAACCAAAAGGCGATCTGGCACGCCAGTTCAAATTGCCAACATTTTAGATGCTAGAATGCTAGAATGTTCGAATCCCAATTCAGCAACTTGCAGCATAAAAACTGGTTTCACATCTGTTTGTAGCGCTCACCAGTTACGGTTACGGTTTGGTCCCGTCGGCATCCTCTAGACAATAAGGGAAACTCACTTTGAGGGGATACAATGGTTCTTCGTGCATTTCTTGTGGATTCTCCGTACCCAAAAAAGGCAAATTCTGTTTATTCACATAACAAGGTCTTCGTCCCTCGTCGACGGTTGTGGACTCTTGCGGAATTCCTCGGGGCACAGCAATGATATTCTCGGTCGAACGAGCAATACGGGGCCAGCCACATCTTGCGATATCTCCAGTGGACACAATTTACATGAGACGCTCAGACAAATACTTAACTGTTCGCACATATGGTACAGGGGTACAGGGGGACGAGGGAAACGACGACAATATTCACTCTGCGTTAAAACAACAGACCGGGAATTGGTCAAAGAAGCAGCAACAATAATTTCGTGTTCTTTAGATGTGTATCGCTCCATTGCTCTTATTGCCAACTAATTCCCTATATGTTAAAGAAGAATGACAATTGACGCCATTTGCAAAAATTATGGCACATTCACATTATGACATTACTTTTGCCCCACCTTGTACTTTCATTACAACATACTTCGCAGGTGAGTTCACGTATGTTTCTATGTAATTCGACAGGTGTTTCGTCTGCTCTTAGGGTCTAATTGGTCTTGATCTTCTTCTTCTTGATCTGGTGGATGAAGTTGCTGTTTGCGTGGCAGCCACGTTGAATGGTTGATTCTATCTAATAGCGGGATTTTGGTCGCTTTCGCCGTTAAACAGCATTTTCATCACATTATATTCCCATCCCTATCCACGTGCTTCTGTTCGGCATTTGTGTCTTTAGCAAAGACGGTTAATATTTTAGTAAAACTTCCAAATATGATCTCTGTAGAAGCTACTGCACATGGCCTGGCAATACTACGATTCCTGTGGCGCCGCAAAGTAAGTGTGGTTTTCAATAAAGGAGACCTCGAGTAATCTAGGAAAAATGAAGAAAAATGTTACCGGTATTCCTTGTCAAACTATAAGCTTAGTTGTGATGGTGAAATGTGGCGTCTCTTATGGGTTACCAGTGATCGTCTACTTCTCGAAATGTCTCGATTAGAAATACCAGCAATACCCGTATGTTACGACTGTAGCCCTTCGAAGTCAAATTTATTCTTAGAATTTGTATGGTGTTCTGCCGTATTCGCTTCGCAATAGTCGAGTTGTCTGAGTCGATGCTAACTTCTCGAAACGTTCAGACATTCAAAATGACGATCGCAAGGTGATTTATCTGAGCAACGATTTCTTAATGCGATGTCAGGGCTGTTTGTGGATGGGCGTAGGAAACGTATGCTAGATAGATGAAATTTCGCTCCGTTGCGAAGTCGATTAGCCTGTTCACTTTCAGAGTTGGTGTCGCGTATTGTATGTTTTCCAACTGTACTGTCAAAGATGCTCTCCCTTCCCAACTTGGGGTTACAATCAATCGTCGTTCTAAGGGCATTGCTCATAAGTCTAGCATGGGCAGCTCGTTGCGCATTGTAATCGTGCGTTGGTACAGATGCATTAAACTGACGACGACTAACCTTAGCCTTCCTCAGATGACAAACCCGAATCCAAATAAGCCCTTCTTCTATAGCTATCACCATAGTTAATGGTGCGCTTCTTGGATGGTGGTGGTATCCGCTTTATAGCGTTCGAGGCCTCCGCTCGTCGGTTGCTTGTGAGCCTGTAGTAGTCCGAATATTTCATGTGGATATGTGAATGTCGTTGTTTGTTTTTCGTTTGTTTTGGTAATGAAGAGTGAGTCCACCCATATTCCAGGCTGTATGTTACCTCGATGGTAACATCGTACTTGTTTAGTACTAAGTTGACAGTATCTCCGCAAGTTCCTGATCACGTAGAGCATTACAAGGCCGACCTATTTGTCTCATTGGATTAATTAATTATTTCCTTATATGCACTTCTATAAAAAATCATTTCAAGTAAGTATCTACTCCAATTCAATCAGCGGTACCACGACAAACTGATTCTTTGTAAAGAGTCTTATACGAGAGATACCTACAGACCGCCAATTCACTTCTATCGACATCATTATTTCTTGGAGCATTGTATTCTACGGTTGATAAAGAAAAAAATCAGATAACAAGGTTGACAAGTTGGTCGCATCCGATTAAAATTCATTGTTGAAGTATTACTTCACCAAGGAGGTCTTCGACAATCTAAAGAACAAGAAGACGCCAACTTTCGTTGAAAAATTTGGAAAATCACAATTTCGGTGTTGGTATCAATGCTCTTGATGCTGAAGCCTATACAACATTCGCTGATTCGTTCGATTCAATCATCGAAGATTACCATGGTGGATTCAAGAAGACAGACAAACATCAACCCGTGTCCGTTGCGGTCACTCATTGAATGTTTATCCATTTAACCCATGCTTAACAGAAGCCTCCACCACTTTGTCTGGCCTGGAAGGTGAACTGAAGGGTAAATCCTATGCAATTGGCGGGATTGGGAAGGCCGTTCTATAGCACTTCATTGGTGATCATTTCTTATTCAAGGAGGGTGATCGTTTCTTTTAAGCCGTCAACGTCTGCCGTTACTGGTCATCTGGTCGAGGTATCTACTTGGAATGGTGCAATGAGGAAGATTTCGGTGAAGCATATTCCATTCATTCACGAAGCTCGTTTGGGCTTTTTTACTTTCGGCCCAACTAAGTTGCTTCTGTGGATATTTATGTACCAAAATTGGCTGCCAACAACAATCTAAATGAGGCATCTATGGTATCTCATACAAGCGTCGTATGGGTTGTGCCTAATATCAAGCCGTTAAGGAAATGTACGATAGCATCACTGAGCTCATCAGCCTTCTGTGCCGCAGATGAATCAAGAAGGAATCAAGCACTCGCGTAGTTGATGACAGCACCGAGCACCATATCGGCATCTGTATAGTGAATTTAAAAATCAATTTCGCTATTCTGCCTAAAGTCTGGAACAGAAGCGTTTAAGGCACTAAGCCCAAGTTTGGTTCTAACACTGAGTCTGTACTTATATGGATATGGGTGGAGTACGTGAGCATATCCGCCAGAGTAACAGTAACAAATCATTCCAAGGAAATGATAACAAATAGAACCTTGGGGGAGAATCCCATCTACATGTGATAGCGAAGAGAACAAGGGTTGCCGTAAGGCACCCTTCTATATATGCGCTGCTATTTTGCATGTTAATCGACTTTCGTTTTAATGCTGACAACGTTCTAGTGTCCACGCTCACCCAGATGAAGCAGATACTCTGTCCGATCATGACTAGTGATTGTTTCTCTGAAGCGCAGACAGTGCTAGATTGGTGCACCAGGGTGACTAATATAGGAGCAGAGTACCTGGATATTACGTGGAATAAACTTCCATGTATAAACGTCACTTCTGCTTTCACCAAACTTCCAAGAATTGTTTGTCTTGGCTGATTAGGAGCTCTTCTCGCTTGCTTGATAAATCTTTCTTTAAAAATAGAGTGATCCTTTGTGCAACTCGCCCTGTTGTTGTGTTGACGTTGCATGCCGACAGTCATTTGACTCCATTCTTATACATATATATATTGCGCCATGCAATGACACCGCGTCAGGTTTCTCTGTACATAAGGCTATTTAAGTCAGAATCTGAATTAGAAAAACAAAATTACCGAATCACCAATGGCTGTAGACCCGATCTGGGATCCAAAGCTGGCGTTTTTGTTGAAAACGACCACATTAGACTCCACTACTCATAAAGAAAACTTGCCAAGCTGCTGTAATGCTTTCGAACGTCTTTCGATATCTGACTGGTGTTTCAACTGAGCATGCTATGTATATATATATGCTATCAATTAAATAGAAGCAAGGCCTTGAAACCATTTAACCTTATCTACAGGAATGTAGGTCGACCTTTATTTATTTCACTTTCGCATTTCGTCTCTATCCTTAAAGTGTTGGTTTGATTTACTCATGCTCAAGAAATTTCTCCTGCTTCAATCGAAATCATTTACTTCCTTCCACATAGCTGTCAGCTTCCGCAGCATCTTCAATCAATAGATACATACATATCATACCAAGTATTCTTGAGCCCAACATTGCTTACCAACAACAAAAAACCAGCTAATCCATGTGAACTGAATCAGTGTTTCATTTAATTGAGAAAGGTGCTGTACTCCATATCACACAGCAAACAAAACTTAACTATACGCCTCAAAAACACTTTTTCCCATATGTATGTACAAGTGCGTGTGAGTAGTACCTACGAGTACAGATATGGACTCGTATACGAGTATATCTTTGCCTTCCATTTGTCCACCTTCAGACATCCAGTTCCTTCAAATTCTCTCTCTCTCTCTCTCTCATGTTTGTCCCTTTTATCGTTAAACACACTTCTGATTATTTGCTCGATCAAGCAGAGACAAAAGCTAAACATAACACTCATTTTTCGTTTTGAAGGATAACACGCACTAACTCAACTGGAAGGCTAAAATTGATGATAATTTTTAAGGACAATGCCTTCTTTGCTCGTGTTACTGGTTGCTCCTCCAATCCCATCAACATTCTATCAAATACATACTCGTACATAACCATATCCGTATCTGTATCTTGCAAACAGCATAAGCTGGTTATAAGAAAAATATGAGTTAATAAATTGCAAGCGTTAAAAGTGATTCGAAATGTGCTTCCTCAACACATGAATGGTACACAGGTAATCACCCTCTCAGGGTGATGGAGGGTAAAAACATCATTTTATTGATTGATTGACAGGACACGATAATATTCGTACAATACAATAGAACCGTGGCGGCAAACATCATTTCGTTTCTTGTTCTCAGTTGTCATTGTACTCGTACGTATACCTATGTAGATTGGTTAGAGATACGACTATAGTGATCATACGAGTCGTATCTATTGCAGGAAGAAATAATATTTCACGCATTCGTGCATTATACCTTTCGTCCTTTAAAGGGCCCCAGAAAAGATTTCTTCCTATGAATTGGGCTACCTACATATGTCTGAGTTCTTTTGTTGAGATACTCGTACATATGTACATTATTACCCGAGCCCATGCCCTCACCGTAGTATGCCAATCAATAATCTACAATCCGGATGAATTTCGGCCGATTGATAGAAAAGAGAACAAGAACGAGAACAACACCGGGAATGGGATTATGAGAAATAGGCGTGGTACAGTGACCAAACAAAAATACTCGTAGCAAGGCTATAACTTTAATCCTTCAGATTCCATTTTAGGTTGTTTTTCGCAATCGGGCTGACCGGCATTTCAGTACGGTTTTCTTATTCTTTTCTTCTTTTATTCGGGATTCTTTCATTTTTGCGTGTTTTGTATTTTGTGTGTTTTCTGTTCGGACTATGATAATGATGATGATGGATTGTTGAATGGAATGGAATGAAATGAATGAATGATGAGAATTGGTGATTCATCAGTTTTAATACGTCTTTCTTGGTTCGGGCACCTACATCCTATTTAGTTCTTCCTCCATATACATATGTACGAGTATACTCGTGTAACCATAAGGATAGCATCCGATTTTGGTGGTAGTACATACTCGTATTACGCGCATAGTTTTGTACCAAATGTGCCAAAAATATTGCAGAACTTTCCCACAGAATTTTCATCAAATTAATGCTTCCGTTTAGTGTTACTCGTAGATGGTTTGTTTATCTACTCGTAGCATAATTTATTTTATTCAATTGAGGGTGATGCATAGGATGTTTGGCATTAAAAGTTATCAATTGTTAAATGTGAATTGATAGCCGGTTATATGGCGTTGTGTGGTAGTGCCCTGTGATGTGCGCTTATTGACAGCTATGCATATTCATGACGAATTGATGGTTGTTTTAGGGAAATCAATTCATCAAGCCATTTAACGTGGATGATAGCTGGCTGCCTAACTGACTGGCTGACTGACTAGTCAAATGGGCTATTAGAACTTTAATCAAGGATATCTTTGATTAATTGCTTTGCTGCGGGCAGATATTTGGGAATTTCCAGAGAATCTGACATTGCTATTTGGAGTGATGGAAAAGCTTATGTATGTACTCGAATATATGTACAATGTACATATAATATTAGCAGTCTAAAATAGGGTGTGAAGGATTTCAGTTCATAGCTGCAAATATACTGCGGCGTTATTTTTGTGCTAAAAAAAAATTTTCACAATAAAGTGAGTGCAAGAAGCTTGAAAGAGTCCTTGAAAGTAACTTAAATCTCTATTGAGAGCAAGTAGTTGCTAATATGGCCAGGGAATTATAAAAAAATATGCTGAAGCCCTAATTGGGGAGATCCTTGTTGGCACTTTCTTATTATAAAGAAACATCCTAGAAACAATTCTGTAAATAGATATTCCTTTGATCTAAACACATATTGCATCGCACTCGTTTAAAGTCTAAAGGTCAGGGGCACTTCAGAAAATAAGTAAGTCCAGAGGACAAAAATGCCCTCTCATACGTGGACAGCGGCCTAGGTTAACAAACATCTTCATTTAGCGGTGTTTTTTGGCAGCTGCCTCCAGGTGGTCGTCCTTGACAGGACAACATAGTCTGGATTGGAGTCGAAATCTTTTCGGGCAGCTCAAGTTGGCTAGGTCATAGCCATTTAAGCCGAGTTATTCGATCTTTTCCGATGAAATCGACATGGCCCTACAGCTGTTGAAATGTCTCATCCATTCTACATTGATATAAACAGGACCGAAAATTACCCTAAGAACTTTTGGCTCGAAGCAACTGAGAGCATTTTCATCTGTTTTCGTCAGTGTCCAAGTGTGGTGCCCTCAAGTAAGACTTTTTGGTGCCCTTACACCAAATTTTTGTTATCGAAATTGATAGCGGAGACGAGGAAGATTGGTGCATATCGTGATGTTTCGTCCTAGGCGTCGATGTTATGTGTTCGTTCATTAACCATCGTCGTTGGAAATCAGCGGTCCACTATCTAAATAACAAAAGACCATCTTCCCTGCTCGTAATGGCCATGTGCGATGAGAAGATTCCGTTCGTTAATTTGGAAAAATAGTTTGCCAAGCATAATACACCTCACAGTGGACTGCAATTGGAATCGAATGCTACTTCGTAGATTCTTAAACTGTTGACATTTCCAACACCGATTTCTACGATCCAAATGTGAGGTCTACAACAGCTTTACCAACAATCGAAAAGCACGTCTGGGATGATCTGTTTAAGAGGTTGCAGTCATCATTCGTCGATTCGCTCCTAGATGAACAAAAAACATTCAGAGTCGTGCGTGGGGCGTGGAATTATTCTTCTACAGCACTCCATTGCAAAGCATGCACCAGGAAGAGCATGATAATCGACGGCCGGATTATTTGGTCTATAAACAGACAAACGACGACTTCAGTAAGACAGTTGATGATCTGCTAAAGTCTTGATTCAAGCTTGTTTATCTCTACACGTTGGTGTACGATTTCTCCGACTCAGAGAAGTACAACCTCCATAAACACATCTGAATCGTCTTCAGGATATAACTCATATTGTCCACATCCTTCATGAGACTTATTAGCCACTCAGTGCGAATTACAAGCAGTGCTGTCGTTCTCCATATTCCCAGCAATCACCAACACTACTCTGCCTCGCATATCAAACAATGTACTGTCTGGAAATTCGCTTCAGAGCGGGTGGTTTAGTATTCACTACACATACAGCCGCTTCGATCATAGTAATGCCATCAATGAGTTTACCCTCACACAAAGCTTGGAGGGCTTCCTTTCTAAATATGTCGAAGAAAAATCAACGAAAATAACACATGCCGCACATTCCGCATCCAACGCCAAGTGCTCTTGCGCCTTCGTCACCTTTGAATCCTTAACCAAGCCCAACGGCAATCGACTAGGTCCCAGCATTTACATGCAGATCCATACAGACAGCAGTTTCCAGCTACATTCAATCGGTCAGAATCCCAAAGCATGTGAGACCATCACCAACACAAATCACAGTTCAATGTGTCTATGTGTCCAGAATATTATCGAACCAATCAGGGCTGGTGCAGTTTGAACTCTTCTAACGCACGAAGCTTTTGAAACTTTATGTCGGTAATTCCCACATCCAAACAAAGAGATAGGTGGGCCAGAAGTTTGTCCCTTGGAACGATTCTTGGGCTGTATTTATCGAAGTATGCGTTATGTCGGGTTTTCCAATAAGGACTTGACAACTTTTTTTTTAAATAAAATGCAAACCATTTGAGATATTTCAAAAAATTTATTATCGGCTTGAAGTACAATCAAAACATTTATGAATGGAACTCGACTTCGTTCATATGGCCACCAAGGGCACGTTTGCAGCGGTCGATTCGTTGGACCCAATTTTCAACGACTCGGTCACACATTTCGGTCAAAACGGCCGCTATTTCGAGTTCAATGTTGGCTCTGAGCTCTTCCAACGTCGTCGGCGTGTTGGCATAAACCAATAACTTAACGTAGCCTCACAGAAAACAGTCAAGCGGCGTTAAATCGCACGAACGAGGCGGCCAATAGACTGGCCCATTTCCTGAGATAACACGCTCACCATACTTACTCTTCAATAAATCGATTGTAACGTGTGATGTGTGGCTTGTGGCATCATCCTGTTGGAACCACATGTCGCCCAAGTCCATATCTTCCAATTCGGACCAAAAATAATCGGTGATCATGGCGCGATAACGCTGACCATTCACAGAAACGTGCAGATCGATATTGTCGACGAAAAAATATGGCACAAATACGCCGCCGGCATGCAAACCGCACCAAACAGTTATTTTTTGTGGATGAAGTGGTGATTCATGAAGCACATGTGGATTTTCAACCGACCAATAACGCATATTTTGCTTATTGACGAGCCCATTGAGCCAAAAATGAGCTTCGTCACTGAAGATGATTTTGATCTTGGCGCATCTTCTCCAGAACCCAATCGGAGAACGTACGTCGCTTCAAATGGTCCATCGGCTTAAATTCTTGAGTCAGCTTGATCTTGTGTGGGTGTAAACCAAGATCCTTATGCAAAATACGCCATAATGTGGTCTGAGCGATGCCAAATTCTTGAGAACGCAGTGGAATTGATTGATTTGGATCGTTTGCTACGGACGCCTGAACGGCAGCGATATTTTCGACACTTAGACCAACCCGTTGTCTCGCTGACACGGCAACATCACACAACGAATATGTAGACTCAAATTTTTGCACTAAACTTGATATTGCCTGTCTACTAGGGCGAGAATTACGACCGAAAATTGGAGTTAACGCTCTTAAAGTTGCAGTAACCGACTCCGAATTTCGGTAGAAAATTTTTTATAATTTGGAGACGTTTCTCGTTCGTGTACTTTACCATGATGAAAATGTTGAGTTTACTGAATAAATTGACAGTGACAATTTGATGTTTAGTGAAAGAGTGCGTTCACAAATTAAATTCAAAGTTGTCCCTATTGGAAAACCCTTTAAAAAAAATTCAACTGCATTTGAAAGTGTCACAAGTTCCAGTTTCATCCGACGGAAAACCTACCTTCCAATGGAGTCCAGATAATTTCGATTCACGCACTGCTGTACCACCGTACAGACCGAATGCTCTACATGTCTTCTGCCGTGCATTGAATTGCCCTATTCAAGTGCTGAAAGATTTCATTCCAACAATGAGACTGGACATGATGCCAGAGCTTGAACAGGGTAGTCTCAAATAGCTTGCAGCTTTGTATGCGTGTTCCCTGTTGAGCCCAAAACTTAGAGACCACACAATTCCACACGTGCAACCAACTATTTGTCACAGTCATAGGAAAGGCAATCGAACTATGTCAACCAAAGCAGCAAACATAAGCAATACTGACCCATTGTAGGGCAACTATATCAAGTGCTACATAGGCTGCATATGTTGTGTTGAACAATAAAACTGTGTCAGGGTATGAAAATAGCATGCGTGGTTGACCTGGAACTAGTGACGATCTATGTTAGGCAAGAGGATAATTAGCGTGGAAGATGATGAGTAGAGTTTGAGGCACTCGATTCACAACGCTCAAACTAAGTGGTTGATTCATTCCAAACAAAATTGCGATTCTAACATCCCCCATCAGCTCAAGCAAGCCTACATTAATTTGAAAACATCTGAGTTCATGGCAGTTCATTCCGGAGTACCACAAGATTACAAGTACAATTTGTACAATTTTGGGTCCGCTATTGTTCTCTCTTTCTATTAACGACTTACTCAGTGAATTTCTTAATGCATTTATGCACTTATATACGGATGACGCACAAAATTTCTTTTCCTGACCAATTGGACTCTTAGAAGACTGTATTGCGTGACTTAATGAGGATTTACAGCGTATTTCCACCTGGGCATGTAGAAATTCTCACATTCTCACTCCTATTGTGAAAAAAATCTAATAAATTACAGATTTTTTTTTTTTTTTTTTTTTTTGTTAAAAAAGAACTTAACACTCAAAAGGGTATGCATATGACTATACTCTTAAAATGCCAGAGCACGTGTTAAGTTATTCTGAAAATTGGATAGAGAGAGAGAGAAAGAGAAAGAGAAAGATGTTTAGGCTCAGTGCTTATTTCGCTCCATAGCTATAGGTATCATCCAACATTAAATGGGTTGACTAAATGATTGTACGAGGGCTGAATGATAAGTACCCGTGTCTACAGACTGATGGCACCACTGATGCAAAATGTGTATGCCATCATATTGTGCCATTTTTACAACGAAGACCGTCATTTCAGACAGAATTTCAGACAGATGTATCGAGTAGTTTTGTTTCGACAGAGCAAGAGAAAGAGCAATATCGATCAGTGATTCGATTCCTTTTTTTGGTGTGAGAAAATCAAATTGAAGTTGCATGCCGTTTATAAGGACCATGCACCTTCGATTACTACCATCAGATATTGGATTAATGAATTCGAGTGTGGCCGAACATCAGTTTTTGATGAAGACCGCCCAGGCCGTCCGATTGAGGTGACTACGGAGGATATGGTTAATAAAATCCATGACATCGTGTTAGCAGATCGTCGGGTGAAGGTCAGAGAGATTGCTGACATTGTACACATCTCAATTGAACGCATACAAAATACATACAAGAAAAATTGGGCATGAGAAAGCTGTCGGTGAGATGTGTGCCGCGTTTGCTAACAGTGGAGCAAAAACGAAATCACATGACATGAAATCGCCACAGCAAAACTGGTCGTATTACGCTACGAATTGCTGCCTCACCCCCACTATCCACAAGATTTGGCCCCATGTGATTTCTTTTTGTTTCGAAACATGAAAAAATGGCTTGGCGGAAAGCGATTCTCGTCAAGCGAGGAAATCATCGTCGAAACAGAGGCCTATTTTGCGGAGTTCGACAAATCATATTTTTTGAATGGCTTGAAAAAGTTAGAATATCGCTGGACTAAATAAACATTTTTTTTCAATGCGTTTTCATGCCTAACACAGGTACTTATCATAGAGCCCTCGTAAATTTTAATTCATCTCACGAGATTTTAGTTGTCTGAAAAAAAATCTCGAGCACGGCTGTTATTGAACCCCGAACTGTCCGATTGGGAAACCAATACACTACCACCTTAGCTTGCTGACGGATGAAAGCTAAGGTGACTGCTCATTCCACCACTAAAGATAGCTATGTACGAGTATACATTTACTTAAGTACAGATCGGGCAGAGTTCCTGCTGAGCTATTTGAGCAGAGTTGGTAGAGATTTCAACATCACCTTATTTCCAAGGATTTACTCGGAAGAAAGTAAGCTAGGCAAAACTACACCTGTCTAGGTTTAAGACATTCCTAACTCACCAGAACAGTTCAGAATGAAGACCGCACACTGCTCCACAAAGGTTAGAACAATTTACCCGCGAAATTTGAGGTCAAGAAAGAGTTTCTGGACAAACTAATGTGCTATCATTTTACTTCTTAAGAGAACACCTCTACAACCTTATGGAAAAAATTAACATAATCGGAATCGGATCAATCAGCGGGTCGCATTTGTAACTACATGTGGAGAGGTCATGAATGTGGAGAGTATGTAACATACGTGAGTGCTTCAGGGAAGAAAATACAATATTTCAACCAACCCCGGTGGAACAGCTTAGTAAAAAAATACCGCTGTCAGTGGCCCTATGTGTTTGTTAGTAAATAAGTGACTTAAGATACAAATGTAAGTGTATAGTATTTGATAGACATATTTCTATATATCAGTCAGACATTGGTATGTACATACATACATGCGCACAGATACAAAAAAAGAAAAATCCAATAGATAAACATATTCGCTCCGGTTTGGATTTATAAAAAATAAATACATACATATATACTCGTACATATCCACAACCATTGATGTCCAAAGTAAAACCCTTCATTCAGAATAGATTTAAGCGGATTACAATTTATTCAGACTTAAGCCTAAATTAAACCAACCGCGAATGATCCTGGTGAAATGGATGCTAAGAGAAACATCAATAAAAACAAACAAAACAGCAAAAACAGAAACAAAAACAAAAATTGGATAAAATTGTAACTACGTTGGAAAAATGAAAACAAATAGCAGGAATAACCTGCTTACCCGATTATAAAAACAAATTAATAATTAAATGTTTTGCAATTAACATTTAGTTGGTTTCACACTGATTTCGGTTAATTTCCGGTGACCGGCGATCGAATTCTATTTTTTTTCTTTTTTTTCCATATATATGGTATGTATATACATATACGAGTATGTACATATTTTGGTTGTGTTTCTTGTTGTTTTTTTAATAGTTTCGGGATAAATACGCGCTAGTCCTGTGAGAGTATGAAACAAAGTATTAGCACGCATCACATTTCACATTTAAATGGAATTATATACCAAGACTCATTGACCCACACATCAGCAGGAAGTTGTGTGTAATATAACGGTTCAGTTGATATTTCAGATAAATCCCATAACCTCCGTCCAGGACAAAACAGAAAACTGAGGCCCCGACATACAGATACAACAGCATACAGACATACAGATACAAATACGAAGGGAATAAAAGAAAAAAGTGAATTAAAAAATAATGGCATCAACCGCATACTCGTACATATAATGCGTAAGTGATTGATGAAGGGTGCGGATCGGTAAGTCAATTCTCTGAAAAGTGTCATGCAACAGTGAACATATGCCATGCACTAGTGGCGATACTAGTATTTCTAGTTGTTATCCTGCGGCAAAAACTAACACGCACAAATAAAATAAAAAGAACGAAAAAAAAACAATTTAATTAAACCTTCATTTGTGATGAATTTTCGCACTCCACTCCCTCCAAGGCTGAACACTGTTTTCGATTTTATTTAAATTTCTGGTTAATTCATTTTAAATCCATCAAAAATAACGATTACACATGTTTGTACAATTAAAACGATTTTTTTTGTTTGTCGTCCTTGTAGTGTGTTCGCGTTCATTGTTGAGCCTTCTGATTGTGGGCTAATCTAGTGAAGCGTGCTTTTTTTTATCGGATAAAGCTGGTAACACTTGTCAAATTTGCATGTTTAAGCGCCCTTATTGCGGCGGATCAATTTTGATTTTTGAATTTTGTTTGTTGTCTTTTCCTTTATTCACTTTTGCTTTAGTGGTAAGCCTTTGAGTCCCTTTAAAAAGAGATTTGTGTTTTGCAGTTGCGAAAACGATTACAGTAATATATTATTTTCCACTTGATCTAAGGGTCTGGTGGTGACATGGAGGAAGAGTTAAATTCGTCGACTACTGAGTTGGACGGCATGGGTTCGACTCTCTGGGTGTTAAGTGTCAATGCGATATCCCCAGTCTATTGAGGCAATAATAAACCGCAAATTGTAATCCCTCTTAGTGTAGAGGCTAAACTAGAACTAGAACCTTACATCTGGCCCCCAAATATATAGAAATAACAATAGTTTGCGTCTATTCTCTTTCCATTCAACATACTCTCATCCGCTGATCTGGATCATAGTACCATTCAGATCGATAAGTCTGCCAAATGGTACAGTTTCGGAAATAGCTCAGTCGAGTATGGTACAACGAACATTTTCTAAAGGATGCAGAGCTCCGTACAGATCCAACATCCTTTCCCTAGCTACTTGTGAAACGCACGCTTTATTATCAAAAAACTACCTGAAGCCGGATCTCAGCCAACCTTGATAGTACAGATGCAGATAGCGTGAGTGAGTGAGCGTGACACAAAAGTAGCGATAAGTGGCATTAGAATTGTCAGCTGCAACATTGAGACCCTTTAAGTGGGTTCATTTTCAGCATATCGAATAAATAATTGCTTCTCAACATCATCGTAGGATGACGAATTGTGAGTATTGCCTGAATATGGACATCACATCCCGATATCCCAAATAGAGTTTAATGAAAATAAATCCAAACTCACTCCTTCTCTAATCATGCACCCGCAGTGGTGGACACAAAGACCATAACTAGCTTCGCTGCAAGCTAAAGAAAGACCTAAACTAAGCTGAATTGTCTAGATTCGAATGGAACTCGGAAACCTTAAAGATTTGTAAACCAAAACTAAGTAAGGAAGGCCCAATATCTATAGATTTTACTTTTGTTGTCCAATATGCCTTAGGCAAAGCTACGATTTTAGTGTCAATTTAGCAAAAACAAACTTCACTCTACAAGAAAAATTAAGATTACAGGCATAATTCCCACCAATCAATGTGTATGGCGACTCCACGAGTTTCTCGAAGAATCATAAGCACATTGGTCTCATTACGCATAGCAAACTGATTTGGGAAGGAATTGTTGCACAACGAAAGCAAAACAACTCCTTAGAATTTTAATCGCGCAAGAGTGGGGACAACAGCCCAAACGCATGTTTAAGAAACGCTCAAACCCCTGCTTCAATTGTTACCCATTGATATTCTCGGCATGTATCTTGCCGAAAACAAATCCTTTTTACGAAGGCACATCTAACAATAGACAGAGCTTAATGCCGGGTATGTCTACTCATGATGCAGTGCGGCCTCCACCATATCGTCGACCAGCAATCACATGATTTAAGAAAGCAACAAATGGAAACAACTTGAAGTCATTCGGATTAAGGCAATCTCCATTCTTCTAACCCAGGAAATAGCATTAGCACGGTATATTCTCTGACGACATCTGCTTACACCAATGATTGTATCATTTTGCCAGCTGAAGCCTGATTTTATCATTAGTTCCCTACTTCGCTCTACTTAATTCCAATATTTTCGACGGATGTTCTAACATAAAGGGTTTTCCAATAGGGACTTGACAACTTTGAGTTTAATTTGTGAACGCACTCTTTCACTAATCATCAAACTGACACTGTCAATTTATTCAGTAAAAATAACATGTTCATCATGGTAACGTACACGCACGTGCAACGTTTGCAAATTATAAAAATTTTCTACCGAAATTCAGAGTCGGTGTCTGCAACTTTAAGAGCGTTAACTATAATTTTCGGTCGTAATTTTCGCCCTAGTAGACAGGCAATAACAAGTTTAGTGCAAAAATTTGAGTCTACATAATCGTTGTGTGATGTTGCCGTGTCAGTGAGACAACGGGTTGGTCGAAGTGTCGAACATATCGCTGCCGTTCAGGCGTCCGTAGTAAACGATCCAAATCAGTCAATACCACGGCATTCCCAAGAATTGGGCATCGCTCAGACCACATTATGGCGTATTTTGCGTGAGGATCTTGATTTACACCCATACAAGATCAAGCTGACTCAAGAATTGAAGCCAATGTACTATTTGAAGCGACGTACGTTCTCCGATTGGGTTCTGGAGAAGATGCGCCAAGATGATGAATTTCATCGCAAAATCATCTTCAGTGACGAGCTCATTTTTGGCTCAATGGGCTCGTCAATAAGCAAAATATGCGTTATTGGTCGGGTGAAAATCCACATGTGCTTCATGAATCACCACTTCATCCACAAAAAAATAACTGTTTGGTGCGGTTTGCATGCCGGCGGCGTTATTGGGCCATATTTTTTCGTCGACGATAACGATCGTCACGTTACTGTGAATTGTCAGCGTTATCGCGCCATGATCACCGATTATTTTTGGCCCGAATTGGAAGATATGGACTTGGACGACATGTGGTTTCAACAGGATGATGCCACAAGCCACACAGCACATTCTACAATGAAGAGTAGATATGGTGAGCGTGTTATCTCAAGAAATGGCCCAGTCGATTGGCCGCCTCGTTCGTGCGATTTAAAGCCGCTTGACTATTTTCTGTGGGGCTACGTTAAGTCATTGATTTATGCCAACATGCCGACGACGTTGGAAGACCTCAGAGCCAACATTGAACGCGAAATAGTGGCCGTTTTGACCGAAATGTGTGACCGAGTCGTTGAAAATTGGGTCCAACGAATTGGCCGCTGCAAACGTGCCCGCAGTGGCCATATAAACGAAGTCGATTTCCATTCATAAATGTTTTGATTGTACTTTAAGCCGATAATACAGTTTTTGAAATATCTCAAATGGTTTGCGTTTTATTTAAAAACAAATGTTGTCAAGTCCCTTATTGGAAAACCCTATACAGCAAAGGCAAGGCAGCTGCAAAATAAATGAGAATCTTTCCAGGGCAAAGTCCTGTCTTAAGTCGACTCATCTAGACAACTATGAGACGGTTAGTCTAATATGGCTCACATTCTAATCATAGTGATCGAGAGATCTGATTCACCTCAGAAGAAGAGATATCTCCAATCTCACAAATATTACCACTGGACACTGTGCTATTAGAAGGCAAGAGTAGCGATTTAGTATCATACATGGTCTTCGGAAAGAGTCAACTTAAATCACATTCAACAGAACTCACTCATCCAAGTGAGGAAGAGGAAAAGCAGGTCGACGAAGAGAAAAGTCTCCGAGAGATAGAATCAATTGCGAAAGTCCTCACAAGTTGGATAAGTGGGACCATTAAACCAGACAAATGCAGGAATTTAAAAATTTGCACAGAGGCAGTCATAGGAATATCTTGGCCTTAAACGTAATCGAAATAGAAAATGAGGACATTTATATTGCTGGCGGACAGGCCGGATCGCATTCAGTGACCGGAGAACATTGACAACCGTAAGACCGTTTCTTTATCAGGCTTTTTGCATTGCCTTATTCACTGCCCATAGTATAAGTTGATCTATGATGACAAAAGTGTACGATTGTAAGAATACATTAGCTAGTCTATGCACTAGCTGCTGATATTCAGAGAATCCCTGCTACCGATATATTACTTTCCGTCAATTCAAATCTACTCAGGCAACATCAACAGTGTGTGCTTTGATTTATGAATGAATTAACGATGATTTCATACAAAAAGCAATAAACTTCTTCAAGATGAAGTAAAACTTAGGTAGCCACGGAAATTAAATTTTCACCATCCAGCCAGACCTTTAATAGTCTTAATTCACCTCTTGAAAAAGCCAAATGTGTCAATAGCTTATAATAAATTTCTCCCAAGCAAATTCCCTTTACTGTTGACAGAGCTTCAAACAACTCATCCATATAAATTCAGAAGGACATTGAAGCTCAGATTATTCCACCTTGACAACTTGATTGTGTGTTGCCAATACAGTTTGGTTGCTGTTCAAAACCGTTGTAATAGTAAATACGCTCTTTATCTTTAGCCCATGCACAAATCGCCTATGACACAAATTATCCACTCTCTATTACTACTCCATACGTAAGTGGATAATGTGTCTTCTCTCAAAGACCAAAGATTAATTCGTTTATCTATCTGCAAACACTCAAGTGCAAATTTCCGGTATTTGCCGCTTCTATCTATGTTCCTTTGCATCACTCTATTCATCTTCGACAACTAAACAGATACGAGTATACATACATATGTACAACATACAACTTGTATGTACATATCTGTTACAATATATGCTCTTAATTGTACCTCAAATATATTGTATCTGCGTAGTGTAGATATACTCGTACATCACAACTCACAAGTCAATGCACAAGGAACCATCAACTCATCCCACTCTGTAAGGGAGGAGTTCTTGAAATTGATTGATGATGTTCGGTGAATTGCACGTTTTAGAAAATTAAATTACGGAAGGCATGGTTAGATCTACTCCATACTTTTCGATAAGCGAAAATATCGAATACATGCTGAAGAAAACACAGATAGTGCTTACAAAAGTGAGTACTCAACAAAGGTAATGAACGGATTATCGAAGAAACAATTATGTAAATGCAGTGGAAATGTGGAATCCAATTTTAAGAATGTTCGATACTGAAGACAGAGTCAAGAGCTGCTGAATCAATAAGGTGATGTAGGATAACATGTTATCCCGTATTTTATACTATATTCTATACGGGATATCACGGGAACTTGTCGGAAAACTAAGGCAAAGAGCTTGAATACCAGTAGTCTCGGCATTTCAGTTAAAAATGATAAACTCTTACTCGTATGTCAACAGAAGGATAAATAAGAGTATACGAATAAGAGTAATATGCCAAACACGACTCTTAGCCCATTGTTCTCAATTTCAGCAGCAAATTTAGGAAACAAAGCCACTTTTGGCAGCACACCTCGAGACGCAAACTCGAAAAACATTTAAAAATGAACTCATGCTGATCAACCTTCCAATGACCCAGATGGGTTATATCATAGACACTATTTCCCACACCTCACATACATAAACGGATGAGACGGTCTCCTGATCACAGAAGCACCATTTAAGCTGAGAATTTTGAGTTCGACGCAAGGCAAAGCTTCAGTATTATAAAATGTTTGTGTGGGTACAAATGATAGAACTTATTCTTTTTAATACAAAAATACAAATGTTCTTTCCAGGCCAATATTGGTTCGATGTCATTGTCTGCCTGTTGGGAGGAACGGATTTCGTCTATACTCCAACCCTCTATTGGCTCAGTCCTGATCGTTTGGATAGTAACCTGTTCTTTCGCTTCTTTAGCACTGACTACTTCTGCTGGGAGGCTTTCATTGCATTGTTTTACCTGTGAGACTGGGATAATTACCCTGGAGTCGACTCCTGCTACAGACTTCTGCCCCGCGAAGTAAGCATTTCCTAACTGATGGCTTCTGGAAATTTGATCGGTTTCTTGGTAACCGTTTCTGCTGGTTTTTCTTTCTATTTGCCTGTAACCCCAGTGCAGGCAGCCTTCTCGTCGTACTGGTTCTTTACAATGCCCTTGCAGATGTCCTACTTTATCGCAGTTCCAGCAGCGCATCCTTCGTCTCTCCCGCGGGATATTTCGTTGCATAGTAGTTGGTCTTGAGCAGGAGCATTCACCAGATACTATTTCCCTGACGAAATGCATTCCTTTGGAAGCCTGAAGCAAGTGCTTCAGCAAGGGTTCTTTTCCCGGCCATCCTTACTGCTGATTGTAGCTTCAAATCTGCAATTCCCCCGATGAATGCGTCCTTTGCTATTTCGTCGATTATTTCTTGGCCTGCGGTGGGATATGACAAATGTGCCAGTCTACTCACGTCTGCTTGGAGCTGTTGCAGTGTTTCTCCTCGTTGCTGCATACGGCCTTGCAGTTGAATCTTGTAAACTTCCCGCATGTGGCTATCCCCAAACCGTTTCTCCATAGCCTGCACTAAAGCCATATAGTCTCTATTCTTTTCGATATCGATTGTTTGTAACAATTCTGCCGCAGGACCGCGTAAGGCCATTGCTAGGGCAAAGCACTTTTCCTCATTGCTCCAGTCGTTTGCACAGGCAGCCATTTCAAACTGCTTCTTATAAGTAGACCATGAGGTCTGGCCATCGAATGAGGGAGGCTTCAACTCTTTTCTCCTTGGACCGCTTAAAGAACATTCTCGCAGTTTCTGTTTTCGCACTGTGTCGAGCTCTTTTGCCAGTTGCTCAACTTTGTTGTCCATTTGTTCGAATTTTTCGCCAACATTCTTCTCTATTCTTTCAAATTTGTTATCTATTTCTTCGAACTTTTGGTGCAGAATGTTATTTTGTTCTTCCAGCTTTTGTTCGAGACTATTCTTTTGTTCTTCCAGATTTTTCTTTCGTTCGTCGAGACTGCTCTTCTGTTCTTCCAGATTTTTTTTTTGTTCATCCAGCTTTTGTTCGAGGCTATTCTTTTGTTCTTCCAGATTTTTCTTTTGTTGGTCGAGACTGTTCTTCTGTTCGTCCATTTTTTTGTTTTGTTCGTCCATTTTTAATAAGAGGAGTTGCATCATTGCAGCCATGTCAATGCCGGTACTTGTCTGTTCATCCTCGTCAACATCAAAGGAATATGCATCAGGATCATGTCCCTCGTTGTCCAAAGCCTCCTGAAGTCGGAGCACCAGGTCACTTTTTCCTTCACTGGCACTGAGGCTTCTCTTGTTCAACTCGGATTTGAGTTGGACGAGGGTCAACTGCAATAGTTTTCGACCCATTCTAGCTTTTTCAAATAGTCAGAAAAAACAGGTTTTTTTTTTTTAACACAATAAGTCCTATCCCACTTCTGATAAATGATAGAACTTATTCTTTTCAATACAAATCCCTTTATCAGTACAGTTACAATTCACTATTTAATTGTTTCTCTCAGTACAATCCAATTTCTCAACCGCTTATACTTTTCTTATCTTTTACTTAAACCACTTAATCACTTCTCCTAATTAACACTTCAAATTTCACTTTAGAACTGATTTGCATACCTTTGGGATGCTGGTATTTATACTCGAATGACATACTTCGAGAACAATCCTCGCTATCCAGCGTCCCATACAATTTCCAATTTGCTAGAAAATTCGATTCCACTCTCCAGTCGAGACTTTGTTATTCCAGTATCGAAATCTTCTGGTCTTCGAGTATCGACATTTTCTGCTAGATGTCGCTGCTCACATTTAAGTGGTTATCACAGTATTATTGCAAGTCCAATGTTAAGCCACAATGTAAACTCGAGATCAGTAGCAGCAAAACCTCCACCACGCAAACATCATAAATAAAATAGTCACCAAACAAATGAAATAATTATTTTATTCGCTAAACACTGACAAATACAGAAAAGTAGGAACCGTACAAGTTGGTGCTGCAGGGAAGAACGAAGTCTAGTCGCGAGCTTTATAAGACGGGAGGAACACCAGTATTTTCAAAGAATAAAAAATCATTCGATCAAGGTGTTAGAGATTTGTTGAGATTGTAAAATGAAGATGCCATGGATGCAAGACACAGAAGCCTTCATGAAGGTCATCTCGAACAGATTAACAATCAGGAAGAATGAGATATCATATATGAAGTGAACTTTGATCGAAAATAATTCTTTGATAGTCCTGACCTAGAAAAGAATTGGGTAACGACATCCAAAGAAAAAGACCACTGTCTGCTAAAGTTAACAGATTCATTGCTTAACTTTTCACTAAACTAAACTTAATTGGTCTGTTCTTAAGATCACTAAGAAGGAACTCTCTTAACTCCGCTAACTCGACGAGAAGACTCAACGCTATAGAGCGACATTGAGGTCATGAGAAAGGTGCGAATTCATGTTTTGAGAATTTTAGCCATGCAAAGACCAACAAAACTTCGGCTCGGTATGTCTTCGAATGCATCCCAAACCAACTTCGCTGTAGATGTGCTTTGTAGAAACAAACTTCAATCCATTTGGAGTATGCAACCGAAAGCGGTTAACGTCAAATCTATTGGGCGAATGGAGCTGTTGCTTCATTATGTTAATGTTAAATAATTTCTCCTTTATGTGTAGACATAGAAACAAGGTTTCACAGTGTTTTGCTAACCATAAATCCTACTCCGAATTTATAATTCATAATAGCAAATGGCAAATGTAGTAAATACTACAAGTTGCCATTTTAGGTTTGTCTGTCTCTGTCCCATCCAATTCCAGTAGACACTGGCTCACACATTAATTAAATATGTTTGGATATTAGTAGCTGGTATCATGTGGATACTGTGTGCCAACTTGAATTGAAAAGGATGTAATTCATCAGCATAAAATAATTCATACGCCTTACCCTGCATCTCGGTGGGCGGAAAGGTGTTTAGAAAATTTATCGGAAGAATTTACCAAAGATACAAAGCGCATAGAGAAGTTTACATGGTACAAAGACATCAGAATGCCGTTAGCTACGAAAATATGGAGTTAAGTTGTACTCTGAACTGATGACTTATTATTCCCATTATTGATCATTGCATGACTCCTAATCTAACGAAGGATATTCTTGACGTCTTATATAATTTCCAAATAAACTTGGGAACGCACGTTAGTGATCGTAGCCCAAAGGCTGGATTCCCTGAGGTATGTATGTCTAGATCTAAGGTCAGTTGATAAAAACGTGCCATCTACTAATAAAACCCATTTGATGAATCGAGTGACCTATTTATAATGTGGTTATTACCGGGAGGTATTACTGAATCCCTCAACCAACCAATCCAGAAAGATTTCACAAGTCCACCATGGTACTTATGACACTTGTTAGTGACAGTCGTTTTTTCTTATTTACTGTTTTGGGTTGCCTGCTAGTGCGTTGACAGCACATCTCCAGCTTCAAACCATCTTGAAATGCTTAAAAAGCAATTTATCCCACTTCCACCGGCACTTCCGTGTCCTATTTCATGGCCTTAATCATCCCTTATAGCCTCTTCAAATGCCTCTTATTCCCACTCAAATGTTTCACTTAATATCCTCTTCCACAGGCAAAATAAGAGTCCTTCTTGTGCCATTTTACATATATTAGTGTAACCCTTTTCAAATCGTTGTTACATTTCAAGAGAGTTTTTTTTTATTACATATTTCGTATCTTTTCATATGGTATATCCTTATATCCTTTGCGAGTCGACAGAAGGACCAAAGACTAGAGATGATACGCTGCCAACCGCCCTAAGTAAAGGGCGGAAAAATCACAACACAAAATTGTCTCACAAAATATATGAGCACGTCGGTTGGTCGGTTGTAGTCGTTTCTTTTCGTCTGTAAGACATTAAGCACGAATTTCGACGACAAAAAAAAACATAAAAATTTGTGCGTCATCTCACTTTTGTTTGGTTCACGTCACAGTTTGTATCCTGGTATTTTTCACCAAGGCTCGGTATTTAATTAAAAAAGTTTGCTTCTTGCTACTGTATCGTTTCTTTTTTTCCTTCTTCTTCTGTGTACAAAGTGTATATCCGTTCGCCTATATGTATATGCAGAAATATGAAAAAGGATACGAGTTATGTATATGGATCCTAGTGTAACTCAAGGGGGCCTTTGAAAATTTCCCTTAAAATTACCCAACGTACCCTTTTCTTTCTCATACTAAAACTTTTTTCTTCAGTTGCTCTACATATTTATAATGGTACAGAAGAAGCGGGGATAAAAAAAAAGGACAACTCACAAAACAAACTATTGTATCTATCCCCGAGGATGTAGGAGAGAAAAAAATATATATATCTCGTATATATGAAGGAATTTACAAGAAAAATCTGCTTAAATGTGCCAATGGGAGTATTCCTTCTTCTCTGGATTAAGTCTCTGGTTCTTCTCTATCCCCTCCTTACGCTTAACCAGATAAAGGACATTTACGAACGACGAAAAAAAACCCAACCAAATAAAACAAAATTCTCTTCGAAGAGCTGTTGTGTTGCGAAAGTGTGAAAGTGTCCTTTTTTCAGCTGCCATTCCTCCCGTTTAATATCCCTTTCTTGAGGCGACAAAACACTACTGCTAGGCAGAAAGATGGGCATGGTGTTGGTACCACGTACAGCGAAAAAAAAAAAAACATTTCTGGTGGGTGGCAATGGATAGGAAGATTCATTTGCGTACCGGGCATAAGTGGATTCTTTTATGATGATCGCATATGAGTTCTGTGTCCTGTGCCGTCTTTTTAGCTTTTTAACATTTTTCAGAGTTTTTACCTAGTTGAGCGAGTATCCTTTTTTTGTTATTTGCTGAAATATTGCCACTGCTGTTGTATACCATAGTTAGGTTTGGAGTTGGAGTCTAGTTGTTCCCTCTTTTTTCCACTTTGGTAGCACAGAGAGGAATTAAGTTATTGTCACACTGAGATTTGGGGCTAGATGCTGGTATGGAGAAGGAGAGATAGCCATGAGGAGCATGTTGTTTATTATTCTGAGGTCAGTTGGACGCCTGTTAGTAGATACGGTATTCAAATTTTGCGTACTCCTTGTGAACTCTCTGGCAGCGATTTGGGTTTGCTTGTGGAGTTATCGTAAGTTGTCTCTAGATTTTAAATTGCACGAGTATATAGAAAGCTCTTACGAGTTATTACAAATTTTTCGCAATGCCGTCATTTTTGGTGATTTCTATGTTGTGTCATTTGTTGTATAGGTGGGTTTTTCTCGGCTTCTTGTCATCATGTTTTGTATAAAGGAGAAAAATGGGGGACGAACTAATGTGTTATCAATAGATGAGAAGCCGGAAAGTTTCCAATTAGGAAACTGGATGTGCGAACTGCTAACACAGCAATAGCTCATTCAACGTGCAGCGAACAAAAAAGGCTTACTGATGTTCGTGATGTCCAGACCCAATCACGCTCTAGCACACGCAAGCAGCCTGATAAAACAGCCGATGCATCAGCAATAAATGGGACAGATGGTTCTTCCTCAACGTGCTTGCTGCCGGAAGACACAACTTTGACTAATCATGCTGACATATTTGCCAGCACTGACCTAACGTAACAGTCATGGGCTTAAGGTGCACCCAAATTACGCTACAGCACTCTAAATCCGCGTCGGTGGTTCTGAGTCATAAATAGCCTTATGTATCTCTCCACAAAATCTTCTCCAAGCAGAACATTACTCAAATATGGTTGTTGAAAAAGGTAGATGGCACTTTTGCAAAAAAAAAAAATGGTCTTGAGACGATAATGCTCTTAGTCAAAACGCACGTCCACATTCGTTATTTCGCTTTCCCCAGAAAATTCTCTAAGGGAAAGGATCATAAAACCATCCAGGGAGGTTCTTTATTCTTTCCTAAGCCGTATACGAGTAATTCGCCTATGGAATGTCCTGCCGAGTTCTCTATTTCCCAGCCATTGTAACTTGCAAAAATTTAAAACCAAAGTAACATCGGCACCTCTCTTTTCATCCGCCCTAAGTTTCCTTCGTCCGCGCTGTGTACAATTATGTACTTCTAGACCATGGTTGGTTTGGTAGGCCTTTTGGTTCCGCAGACGTATTATGCTTGAGTTTAGATATTGCCATCTTTACTGATTTTGGTTAAATGGACGGCAATCTTGGCTCCCATCGCCCAAGTAGTCCCCGCCGTTCTTACAGTCTACAGAAGTGATTCTGCCATATCCTTAACACCGACTTTTACTCTTCTTTCAAATTTCCTGGCTCACCTTAGGTACTTTTCAGGCCTTTTTGGATTAAGGCGATCTTTTATATTTTCGCTTAACTTTCCGAGTGTTTTTCCTGGAGTTGTTTGGTTATGCACTTTTGATCTTCAGCACTTACAGCAAGTTGTGGTGGCTTTGTTGAGAGATTGAGGAATACGCGATCAGATACGATTCCGTTTTTTTTTTTTTTGAGATTGTAGCCATTTAACGTTGATTATCTAAACTTCGTCCAAGATTCATACACACTTACGTTTGCTCGGAATGTTCGGACCTCTACAATACTTGATCCGATGTTAATGATCATCTGACCCCCTAGTTCCTTTGTTAATGTTGAAGTAAAGAAATTAATTATCGTCAGTCAGTTTCCAGACTTTGTGATGTGTTGGCTATGCTCTTCGATTGTACTACCAAGGATACCTTCTATTCCTATTTTGAGATCAAAATCACCCTAAGCGTCATATTTAGGGCATTGCTCGTAGAAACATTCTTAGCATCGCCTATTTCTTGTATAAGTACGTGAGCGCATATTAGCCTGATGGTGGACTTAGCATGGTGCCTGTGTGGGGCCAGTAAGTTAGTATAAGATTGTTAACTAATTGTAAGCTAGCATTTAAGCATTTTTTGTTAGTATGTAAGAGTTAGTGATTAAGTAAATAAAATTCATTGAAAACTGAAAAAACTGTGGACTTAGCATAGATGGCGATGATATTTGCTTTATAGCGGTCTAGGCCCTCCGCTAATTGGTGACTTGTTTAAAGCCCAATAGGTATTCACACATTTTTGATTTCTTACGAAAATAGTACGTAGATCTTTCTTTCGCAAGAAAATCAGCCCAAATGCGAGGAAAGGACAGCTTCTAGGGGCTTCTGAGCATCATACAGGTATATAAGGCCTGTAATCAGCGGGAAATCGAGAGTTTTTGGCACTGAATTCCAGCATCGAGACATACAGAAAGCCACCTGGCTATCGCCTAATCAACAAATTTGTCCATACTGGTTGACAGAAGTCCTGGATATCCGCGCATTTTTCTAATATGAACTTATTGTCGCAGCTAAAGTTCACATACCCCCCTGTATATAGTAGTGAACAATTTCTGACACTACCGACATCGAAAGACTTCAAATCTCACTCCATCTCACACAAAGTCCTCCTCAGCTTGTTGGTATAAGTGAACAGTGTAATTACATATCAAGCTCTGCGTGCACTGCCAACAAACACTAGAAAGACGGGGATTTCGGTCAGCATTTTCCAGAATGGGGAAATAAGCGAATCGACTAGGTTCTACAGGGAACCAGAATTAAACACAACATCTGATGTTATCGAACGAAAAATCTACGCATTTTGGACAACACCTCACAATTGATGATTACAATTTTGAAGCAGTTCAGAAGTAATCCAAAAGATGCTGCTCAGCATTCATTAGGCAATTGAAAAGTAGAGCGCTCTCTCGAAAAATTAATCGGGCGCCCTATAAGACCCTCATTTTACTAACAATGGCACAGAATCACGGCAAATTCTAACGACTATGAGAGGGGTGTTTACGAACAAAATGACTGGATGAACAGGCTGCTGGATGAAACCCACTAATAACACTGCTTAATGGCGTAAGGTTTGGACTTTTTCGTAGGTTTTAGAGGCTTTGCCTGTTTGAAGTTGAATTTACATACAGTACTCAAGTGTTTTGGCTATCGGGATGACAACATCGTATCGTCTCCGTATCCCACCTACAACAAGGAAGGCAGTCGACCGAATGTGTCCACAACCGAATCTAACGCATTAATCGGAATTTGATCAATCACCGTTTTTTGATTAAGGAGCTATCACATCCATTTGTAGTATTGACGTTGGGGAAATGTTATTCACGTTGACGCATTCCCAATCCAACAACCGACTAACCTGAGTTTGTTTTCAGATGTGTTGTCGTGCAAGTTTAGTTTTTCAAATTAAAGATTATCCTAAGCCATGCAATCTTTATGTAAAGATATAGAGAGTCCTTTGTGTAACTCTACTCGTTTAAGATGCTAACTTTCTGTCATAAGAAGACCCGTCATAACTAGGTCCTTTATATTCTTTATCTACAAACTTCTACAACCTTATAAGCGGTATCTATTTGTAGTACACTTCTTTTGCTCGAAATTAAATTACTAATTTTGAGATGTACTTGAGAAACAAAGAACAGGCGCCTTTAATGGCACGAAGAGACGTTCACAGAATGCCATATTTTCAATGATATTGTCTGTCACCCTCTTGCTTTTTATCAAAATCACCACAACCCAGCAAGCAAACCATAACTCTCCAGAAAATACACTAAACCCATCAATTTACCCCAATTTGGCAACACAACGAAACACAATAATTCACCGAAGCAAAATCTTAAACAAATTGTCGGCACTACATCCCTTTTTGGAACATAAACCCTTTCAAGAAGGCGAATTAAACCTTCAAGAAGTGTCTGTAAAATATCTATAAAATGACTCCTACTCCCCATAAATAGACCCAAAAATGAAATCCTAGACCGAGAAGGCAAAGTCAACTTAAAAGAAAATATAGCCCCTAAATTGAATAACCAATTTGTTGGAAATTCTCCATGTTCCAACACCTTTGCTTTGGTGTTTTATGGTTAATCGTCGGCTCTTTTTCACTGCTGTTCTAAATAAGTCGTTGCTTTCAAAGTTTATGACGAAATTTAACTTGTTTTCCACTAGATGACTACGAAAAAAAACGAAAAAAAAAATGCTCCAATTCCAACTTTCAAGATGTAAAACTCAATAAGTCGGAGAAAATCCTTACACTTGCACCTAGACTAGCGAACTTTAGTCCAGTATCTTTAATTAGCTCAGACAAGGTGTAATTATTGCGTCCACTGTCACTTCTACTAAAATGCACGAAAAACCGTCTCTGCTAAATCTCGTCCGTCCTTTCGTCTTCAAACAAAAAGAACACTCCAAAACTCTCAAGTGCAATTCCTTTTTAAATAACTTTGATCCTTAATTACTTATTTGAGAGTACGTACCAGGGCAAGACAAAATCCTTCAAATTCTGGGATAAACGTTGAGTAAATTCCTGCGATAAGTTTGTCCAAAAAAAAGGAATACGAACACAAAAAATAAAATAAAATTAAGACTCAAACTTTTAATGAACGCAAACATTGAAGAACGTGTATGCATAAACAGGACATTCCACGAGTACCCTGTATCTGTTATTTTATCTGCAAAACTACGAGTACACTGCTTCTCATCTTTTTGTCCATTTCTTGGCGGAAATTTTTGCTCCGAAAATCGTAACACTTCACGAAACTTCATAGTCGGGTTCGTTGCTGAGCATTTAGAATTTGAATTCGCTTTAAGTTTACACGACACCCAAGGCGATTCTTGGAAATTCGAATTCCGAAAATAACATCACAGAGCCCTGAAACCAATATCAAGAGGAATTTTCAGCTTATTCGTTCAACTTTTGGAAGGACATCAATCAGTTTTCTTTCACTTGTTGTACCAAAAACTTTTAATCATGTAATTCTACTTGAAAACAGTCAATAGGTTAGGGGCTAACGAGCATGAATTCGTTTCGAAGAAATGCCAGAGAGTGGGAATTTCAGTTATTTTGGATGAAACGTCATGAATCATTTAGCGATTTTGCTTCGAATTGTTGTTACTTTAAATATATTTAAGTAACCATTTCCATTTCTATTTACTTGGAATCTTTTAGACTTTGTTCTAACCCAGATTATGGGACGGATGCTGTTTAAGTCCTATCTGACAGGTTTGATTCAAATGTTCTGACTTTGTTTCGTAAGCTTTCGAGTTATCGTGACCTTTTATTGCTCTTTCAGACTATATGCAGAATATCGAATGTAACTCTTGCCAAGATCACAACTTTCTCGACCTTCAGTCCTACAAAATTAGGGGTATCATGTCTCGTAAGTGACTTTTAAAATCCAAGGATCTTGGTTGATGTGTTGGCTTAAATCATCCAGTGAAAAATTAACAGGTAGACATCGTCAATCTAGAAGGGAAGAGATCGGTCAGTGAGCTGGGATGGAGGATACCCTTGAGAAATATACCCTTGTTTCTCCATTTCGCAAAGCCAGCGAGCAATACTTTACTACGAGTATCTCTTTAACTTGACGAGCATGTTAGTATCCAAGGCGTGTTAGTATTAATTAAAATGCAGGCGGCTAAACTAATGCTCAATACCCGATGAGGAAGTGATGTTTTGGAAAACTTAAAGCTCGCTTGGCTCATTTAAAAATCAGGCTTTCCTGACTAAGTTTCTGGCCACATAAATGTGGCAGAAAACGAACATGTGATCTAGTGAGCTCACAATGTACCTACCAATAATCCAGAACCGTTGACCTAAATTATCAATCAATTGTAGGTTGCAAGAGAACAGAGGGAGATACACAATAAAGCTAACAACAGACACAAAACTAGCTAACAATCGTTAATTCTTTACTTGTCCAGTCATATTGTAGCCGAGGAGCAACAAATGCTAGCACTTTTCCTGAAGGAAAGAATAATATTGGTAACGCTTACCAGAGAACTTAAAAGTCAAAATCACCATTTCAAAGTCAGTGAAAACAAGGAATTGCGGAGGATGGCTTTCATTTTTAATTTACGCTCGTAGTCATACTAGTCTAAGACAGGTATTATAAAGATATTCCCCGCTAATCTATCTGAATCTTTTTAGATTTTTCTTCTTTCAATACCCCACTTGGACGACCTTAATGCGGTGATATGTAGCGGCCCTGTATAACTACAGATACTGCATGAACTCACAAATCTGACTTAATCTTGGTAAGAGATCTTTGTCCATTGAATTTCTTTACTTCCTTAGCTGAATTATTAGCCATCGTATTCTAAAAGTTTTTGACAATCGTCTGATGTGTATGAAGTGACAGTTGTATTGTAGAAATCATCAAACTAAGTACTCTCAACACAGGTGGTGCTGCCGCACCCGTGAATGGCATCTCTATTCGTTTTTTCTCTAGTATAACATACATTATGTACATATATAAGGTGGGCCATAATGTTTGAGTCT
Source organism: Volucella bombylans (assembly GCA_949129095.1). Taxonomy (NCBI): domain Eukaryota; kingdom Metazoa; phylum Arthropoda; class Insecta; order Diptera; family Syrphidae; genus Volucella; species Volucella bombylans. Next base: position 20,046,063 of record OX422141.1, read on the forward strand.
GCTTGAGAATGTCGGTTGTGGCTAACGCAGTATGCGCCGTTGCTCCGTCCTGCTGGAACTACATGTCCTCCAATCCCAACTCATCCAATTGAGGAATAAAAAATTGACCCGCGCCGTTCTCAAAAAAAAAAAATGATCCAATGGCTCCTCCAGCGTAAAAAGCACACCATGCAATGATTTTGAGTGGATGTAATGGCTCTTTGTGCATTACCCGCGGATTTTCAGTGTCCCATAATCACAAATTTTGATTGTCCACTCGTACACATAGATTGAAATGGGCCTCTTTGCTAATGATTAGTTTTGAGGCAAAATCGTCCACTTCGTCGTTGAGATTCGACCGATTCACGGTCAACGCCCATCAGCTGTCTTTCACCAAAATGCGCCGCAGAGACATACTTGTCGACGGAGCTTATACGATATCTTCAGCCACAGCAGCGATATTCTCGGCTGAACGAGAGGTCCGAGGCCTTCCAGGGCTTGCTCGGTCTCTCCGGTGGCCAGAGGCCACAGCATGAGAGCATGAAATGCATGTTGCGTCAGGACCAGTTGCTAATTCACAGAAATTCTAATTCTGTTTGCTTCATAAATGTCAAAATCGAATTGACGTTCGACACCATTTATAAGATCGATGGCACTTTCCGATAGCGCCATACATTATGGTCCGCCTTGTACTCCTTCGGATTAAACACGCCCGGTCCAAAACTTCCTAGGAGCTATCGGCGTTTTGTTAGTGTAAAAGACCTTTCTGCAAGGCATGGGGTGTATCAAAATAAATTATTGTATATCACATGCGTTGGGTGTTTTAGTGGAAGAAGCTTTCTTGATAATTCATCGCAGCTGCTTTTACCGGACTCCAAAGAATAGTCTGTATTGGCTGCATTGGGTTTTTCCGGACATGTATGAGACATCGACATAATGATTCAATACTCATACCATTGGCTGTACAAGAAAGTCATGTTCCATTTAAAGTGAAGTGATTTTGGTACAACACACATTGGAGCTTTGATGACCACGCACTCTGATTGTTTTGTCTGTGGTCATATGGATGCACCGTCTGATGGAATGATACCAGAATTATTTTTTCTGCGAAAGTATGAAGTCTACTTTCCCTGTGCCAATTAATGGTTTCGTTCAAAAGCCAGAAACCGGATGTTGTCTTCACAGATAGCTCCAATCCGATATGGGCTGCGAAGCGGATGTCCATTTGAAGGAAGACAACGTTAAATTTCACTCCTCGAAGGGAAAACTAGTAGTTGTCCTCCCAGCAGAGACATACTTAATTCTGATGGCAATGAGAATCGGTGGAGGTGCAAAGAAATAACAGCCAAGGTACGCTTAAGGCTTTGTCGAACCCGCTCTCCACTTCCAAACAATTTGGAGATTGCAAGGCTTCTAAAAACAGTTGAAAGGCTGAATTCACTGAAATCACAAGGGGATGGCGTGAAATGAAATCTAGAATAAACTTGCCAGACAAGGCTCAAAGAAGGGTTTCCAAGGATCCGAAGCTACGTTAGTATTGCTTGTGTCCTTGATTAAGGCTTTCAATGACAGTTGGGTTCCTTGTGAGTATGAAACAGATGGCATAACTCTCCAGGTCTCCAAAGTCTGTAAGAGTTCAGCGACTTTCTTCGTATCCCATAGTAGAAAAAGATGCAGGCTCTTTATTTGTATCGTGGCGGGCTATGATTTTGGTAAGCATCTTACCCTGCTATACTTGTTGTGTGACTGTAGACACTTTATCCCTGAAACTCCAAAAATCACCATCTGAATGAAGAGAGATGCATGGCAGTTTTATCGACGTTTTTCAACTTGAGGCTAACATTTCCATTCCGCCATCTCGAAAAGGCAGGGATAATAGCAAAAGTCTAGTTCAGCCAGTGGTCTGAAATCAACGGACCAAAAATTGTGTCCTGACTACAAATTCACACTCGACAAGTGAGGACATTTTTGCAACGTGCATGAATGGTGGAAACAATTTTTACAACTCTGAACTTCAGGGAAGTTTACCTACCGATGGCTCGGACTATGAAGAGGACCACCGGGTAACTGGTCACCTTTGCAATTTATTTTTTCAAAAATTCTTTTCTTAGTCATGAAACCACATGAGGGTTTGGAGAAGACCAAGAACAAGGCAGTTTTGGATGCGCCTGCATCGAAGAACATCACGAAAATGAGAAGCTGGGTGGAGTTGGTAAATTATTATGGAAGGTTCCTGAACTCTAAGAGCTAAACATCACAAACTTCAACTAAGAAAGACATTGCCTCAGACTATAATAAATAAGGCGAGAATACCTCCTAGATGAGAATACTTCATACAATGTATTGGTTGCGTATGATCCCTGCAGTTGTCTTTGCTATGTCTATGTCTATGAACTACAAGCAGTGCTGTGGTACACTTTTCCTAGAAGACTGGAACATCTGATGCTTATCGATTTTTTTCTGTGTTTGAAAGTCTTGTTCATAGACTGAAGCCATAGCCGTTTTCGGGACATTGAAACGATTCTTCAACACTGTTTTCGGACATTATTTTACTAATCATTGACCACTTGGCTCTCAGCCTGGAAATGTCCTGATGGAGTGTGTGGTAGCCACTCTCTTACGCAAAAGCAAACAAAGATGAACCGCTGAAAGAGTTTCACTTCTCTTTATTGATGGTGAAGAAGCTCTTGCAAATGGTCTACGACGGTAAAGATTTCCTATGTATGTTGGCATAAACCTGCAAAATAACCAACTGATGATACCAAAAAGCTTGAGGAAACCCATTTCATGGCGCATCGATTTGGATATAAGGGCTATGGCTCTCGAATGTTATTCATGCCGGAGGGTAGTCAAACAGTCTACGAGAAAATTTCAAAACACCTGGAAGTTGGGTACTAGTGCATTTCAGAGAGTTCATGTGGACTTCGCTGAATTATTTATGCACAAATATTCTTTAGTCGTTGTCAAAGCCCATTCAAATTGGATGTCATTGGCTCAGCATGCATGAAAACGTTGAAATCTATGGTCGTTTTGTGGGAGATATTTCTTGATTTTGAAAAAAGACTCTGCATTCATTTCAAAGAGATTATCGGAGCAAAAGAAATACATCACTAGTTCACTGATCCGAACAGCCGGAAAACCTGTTCCAGGACTCAAGAGATTTCATTTTGAATCCCTCCAACTATTATATTTAATGCGATAGCGGAAAACCCACAAACTTTACGAGGCTCCATACGCTTTGTTTCTATATTCGTGAGGTCCTGGATTTTCCAAATATAAGAAATTTAAATTTGCTAGAATCGTGCGCAGAGAAGGAGCACAAAACAACTTTATAAATGCCATTGGGAAGCTTTAGAAAAGCAGCATCGATCCGTCAAATATACGAAAGGAATCGGATTACAAGATATCACCACTGAATCTACCTTTTAAAATTCTCGAGCACTTCATCGAGCGAATAATCGCCCACTTGAACGTGCTATACGCAGTTTGGACAGATTTTGCATTTATTTAATGCACAGGAGATTTGGCTTTGTCTTTCCAAAGTTTTGCGAAAGATGCATCTCTGCCTAGGCTCTAAATCAGTTACAAGATGATCTGGAATTCTGTTTAGTTACGAGGCCCACTATTGGCTCAATGGATACTTCATAAGCAAGATTGCCGTATTTGTTTAAAAAAATGTATAAGTGGCTCGGGTTATAGACAATACAGAAAGTTTACCATGGAATATTTGTTTCCAAAGTTACGCGACACCGATGTCGAAGACATGTGGTCCCAGTAGAATGGGACTGCGTATCATATAAGACACGGGACCAATTCAAACGATTTATAGCAAACAAAGTTTGGTGAGAGAGTGATTTCGGCATTCAAAGCAAGATAGGATCCACCGCCACTCGATTATTTTCTGCGAGGATAGATGGAAACGTGGATAAATCTCCAACGACTATAATCTTGGAACGCAATATGTATACGGTGAGTTGTTGCAAATACATATACAGCCCTTGATGCTCGAAAAAGTTGTCTAAGATGGACTGAGGTGTACGCATTTTTATTGGCAGACACATTTAGCATTTTGGGGAGGATACTAATGATATCCATCTACATGGCTCCAAATGTCGAGAGTGATTGCTGCTTGTACGCCAATAGCTTCCTCTGTCAAATCATGGTTTTAAAATGGACTTGCATCCCAGGATGTTGGTGAAGGAGTATTTTTAAAAGACTGACCCTATTGCTGTCACTCGTCTAATTAAGCTATACCTTCGATTGATCTAAATTTGGAATACCCATATGATTGAAGAGTTCGAAAATTGTAACTTATAACTGAAATATAATTATCGCGCAACAATCAGACCACTTGATCCTTCCACTTGGATTTTGAGCTCCTTGTTTGTAGAAAATGAAGAGAAAGTGGGTAAGCATTCCATGGTAATCATCATTTAGCATCTTCATGTCTAATTCCCTTAATCTTATTAATACACGCCTCTTAACTCCAAGGTACTTAAATTCAAATTCCTTTCCATGAACCTACACAAATTCAAAGAAACCAACCACAGGCACTTCCTTTTCACTTGTTCTAAAATAACCGACCTAACAGAGCAGAAATCAGACAGAAGAATAAGTAGAAAAAAAAAAATCAAAATCCTTATTCTCTCTCCACTTCTTCTTTTTCACTAACCAGCAGATTCATTTTCATGGCTTGTCTACTTTGCCCCACCATTGCCACACTGTTCCGTCGTTTTCACCCGCGAAAAGTCAAAGTTGTTGCTACTTTTTTCCGACATTTTGCTCCTTTATTTTGTTTTTATTCTGTCGTTTGTTCCATTTTCCTTAAGTTTGTCGCTCACTTGACAGTTTTAATTTTCATCTTATCCTAAAATTTCCTTTATTTCTCTTCTCATTCAAATGGCAAAAAAAGGAAGAAAAGAGTGGGGAACAAAATTAGGGATGTAGGACCTAGGACATCCTTATGCATTCTTCACATCCACCTAAAGACGACTTCCTGCCATTCCCTCAAGTTGGTCTTTCATTAAATTTTTAAACGAACCTTCTCTATCTGCCTGTCGTTGTGGCAAAATAATTAAAATTAGGATAAAATTTATGATCTGAGAATTTCCCAACATCAACGGCAAAAAGAAAGCAGCAAACTGGAAATTGAACAATCACCGTGTTCTCTGTGTCCTTTGTGTGTCAAAATAAAAAGGAATCATTATGATTTGACATTTCTTTCAATGCGCTGCTACTTTTCGAGATTCGGTGTGCTTTCTGTGGTCCCCCTGTTGTACTCGTAGTGTTGTCGCGGTAACGTATTAAAGAGTAGTAAAAAGAAGTGAATGTGTAGTTTTTTTTATTATTTTTAAAATTGTATCTATTACAAGGTAATTAGCACTCACACGTCAAAAAATTTCCCACAATAGTAATTCCGCTACACATTTAAATAACTACAGTGCTATATCCTTCTTATCGGAATTTTCCTAAAATATTTGAGAGGGCTGTAAAAAGTAGAATACTGCCATTTCTAGATAAAAAGCATTTTTTTCAGCGAATGCCAATTCGGATTGAGAAGCAAAAATCCAAATTAGTTAGTTGTATCACAATTTAAATTTATCAGAAATTTAGTCTTCCCTATTTATCAATATTATCAAGGCAATTTGATAGGGGTTAGGGGTTATATAGGGTCGTCCTATAGTAGAGACCAACATAGACTAAATTGGAAAGGCGAAGTCCTTATGTATGGGGCTGTTGAACAAAAGCGGTAAAAACAACGACATCGAGTCAGCTTATAGAATTACAGGCCAAGATCTTCCTACTGCTACAGTAATAGTAAGACTGAAATCCCGGAGCTCCGTTGTGCTAAACAACGCAAACAAATTAAAAGAAACATAAATCAGCATCCACAAAGACATTCTGCGCAATGTACGTCGGAGAAAGGCCAAGTTACTTGAATTAATGTTGAATTGAAAAAATTAAAAATCTTAAATAGCCTTAAAAAATAAATTAATACTTATGGACCTTTTTTTATTAGAAAGACATATAATAGATTATCAAGGAGATAGATATAGGATTTTTTATAAGAACTACGAACTGAGAAACATACCATGCAGGTGAAGGAGAACTTTTGGTATATTGGATTCAAAAGGATAAAAAAAGCGCAGGTGTTTGAACAGAAGCAAGCGCAGCTTCAAGCTCAATTTTTCGGCTAAATATGAATGGTTATTCCATGGTTGTAAAATACGACCAAAAAGCTGGATAAAATCAAGTAGTCCGTCATACCTAAAGCAAATTGTCAAGACCCACCTCCACTTCCCGCAACAAACCCAGCTCCAATTGGAGCTTTTTAGCCTCCCACCCATACTCCGACTCCCTCTATTCCACCCAAACCAAGCCTCAAACTCAAATTCCGAGCATTCAACCCTCTAACACACACGCCTTTCCCAAATTTCGACCTCAGAACTGGAGCTAAGAATCCTAACTTCGTCAGTTTTCACATTTTAAATCCCACTTCTGACATCCTATCTGTTGCGACTTCAAACCCCCGCTTCAGTAACCATACCACCGCATGTCGCTACGCGCTCTGTAGACATAGAAATAAAAAAAGTATGAGAATATACGAGTATGTACGTCTATATCTCGCCTATCTGCACGATAAATCCAACTCGATGTGCTACGAGGGTAACACAAAGCAAACGTCATGGTTTCCATCCAGCAGGAATGGCTCTCTACCGATGTTACCAGTCTCAGGAAACTTTATATAAAGTATAGCGAGATTTTCAATTCGTCTGGCCAAAAAGTTACAGACGATCTTGCCGCTCTTCACCACTATATATACTCTAAATGAGTCTCACACCTCCAAGGCAGTCGACTAAAAAGTCACGCAAAAAGTTTTCTCTCATCTCATATCTTCATATCTTCGTTCTGACTGAAAATAATCGTATCCCTAACATAAAAAACCAGGAGTTATACCCTCTTTCTTTTAATGTTTGATTGACTCTCCTTGTCGAGGTGTCCTAATGGGCATTCACAACACCTTTGACTCCTCTCTCGTTGCAACTTCGTCTTCTTCCAAGGTTGACTTTGCGTCAGTTAAAATAACACTTACTCGTACGTGCTTGTGTGTTATGTATTGTTACATTCTTCCGGCCCAACTTGAAGAATTCTTCCATCTTGCTATTGCAGCAATTGACACTTTGATCAACTTATCAGACTCGTTTGATGATATCATTATCTTCTCCTTCTGAAGACCTATCTATCTTTGTTCATCGTTTCTAATCCCATTTCTATGAAGGAATGTCTCGTTTTAGATTGGCTAGCAGACTCTGATCTATGTCAAGTCAGTGGCGTTTCCAACTATACGGAAAAGCAATTAGACCTTATCTCCACAACTGATCCCATCAACTCCTCAGTATCATGTTGTTCCCTATCTCTTTCATCTATTGATAAATTTCATCCTCAATTCTTCTTATATTTTTCCACAACTCTCCCCTTCAGTCTCGCCGCCCAACGCAATTATCTCTTCTTATAATTTTCACAAAGCTAATTTCCGTAAAATCAATACCTATCAAAGCAGGGCTTCTTTCGATTTTACCAATTTATCCCTGGTCGCTGCCCCGTCCATTTTTTACAGAGAAATATTCAAATCCATCTTACTTTATGTGCCATATTCCCGCCATAAAACATCTTCTACATCCCCTCCTTGGTATAATCGTGGACTCCGCTCTCTACGAAACAGGGCGGTATTCCTTCACACCCACAATTCACGACTATTCAAACTATCTTCATTTCATTGAACTCTACAACTCTTTCAAAATGGTGAATAGATCGATGCTATCGCAACTGATTTTACTAAAGAGTTTGATAAGGTATATCATCAATTGACCCTCTTCAAATATTCTGCTCTCGGCTTTGAGCCTCTTTTATTAAAATGGATTTCTTCTTACCTGATGAGCCGTTATTATAGCGTCCGCCCCTTTTGTTCCATTCTTGGCCTCATCTGGAGTTAAACAAGGCAGTCATTTTGGTCCTCGTCTCTTCATTCTTACTATTAACGATCTTGAGAGGGTCATTAAACACTACTCCCTCTGCCTTGACGCTGACGACAAAATTTTTTTCAAACTATTTCTTCACCCCATGACTCTACCCCTGGTTCAATCTTTTGAAGACCTTGGCAAACTATTCGACTGTGAGTTTAATTTCCGTTCGCATATCGATAAGATAATCCCCAAACCAACCCACCACTTAGCTTTATTAAACAGTGGGCCAATGAATTTTCCAACCCATATGTAACCAGATCTCTCTATGTTACTTTTGTTCGCACTTTGCCAGTCAAGCTTGGTCCCCTGTTCACCGAGTTCATGTTTCCCGAATCGAGGGTATTCAACGTAGATTCTTCAGATTTGCTCTCCGTAGTCTGCCCTGGAACGACCCTTTAATCTTACCTTCCTATCAGAACCGCCTCAAACTTCTCAATATGAATTTATTAGAAGAATACGTAGGAATACGGCTGACATTCTTTTCATTCATCAGCCTTTTCAACTTCATTTCCTTTAACACCAAGCCACATAATCCACGTTGTTCTCGTCTCTTCTATCTACCGGTCCACCGCACCTCTTAAGACTCCAACGAACCAATCTCCCGTATGCTCCGAAAGGTCAAATCCCTTTTTGATTTCTGATTCTCAAACAAGATCTCCTCCATCATTCCCTTAATCACTAGCTCTTAAGTCTGTCTGTTAATTTTTAGTCCTAGTTTTTAAGTTAGATTTAGCTTGTGTTAAACCAATAAATGGGGGCCTTAGCCCCCACCAAAATTAAATATAGTGCCAATATATCTCAACGGTAGTGATCCGGGATTTAATCAGGCTTAGTGACCTAGTGAATAATGTAGGATCAGCAGATCTAATGTTAATTGGAAATTTAAACGGAAGAATAGGTTTACCACAAAATAACAGTGACTTTTGCGTAGGGATAAAAACGTTCTCGGACCATATGCGTTTAGAGGTCTCCTTTAAAGTTTCCGTCACATCTCATCTCAACTAAAACTTCTACTGAGGAAATACAGTTTTCGGGAATCATACGAAACAAACCTTAATAGAGAGCTCCTAAAATTGGAGACCATGCATATTTCACCGGATATCGATATGCTAACGGAAATAGTGAAAAAGCCGCCTCTCAAAAAACGGCAGAAGGACCTAAGAGGAAAATTGGCAAACAAATATGGTTTGATAACGAACGCGTTTTCGTTTTTAATGCATTTTATTCTATTCATCTTAAATTTACTGAACTTACATGCTAACAGAAAAAATGCTTAAGTGCTAGCTTATTATAACTTAATTAACTTATTCTAACTTACTGGCCCAAAAAACCGGCGCTCTAAGCTAAACTATAATATATTTTTATTTTATGTCTTTCGACGTCTAATTTACAATTTTCAATCTTAATTACTGTTGATTAACATCTATTATAGTTAAACTAAGAAAAAATTAATTGTTTAAGAAAAAACTTAATAACTGAGCATTTTTTTGTGTTTACATAAAACTTATACTAAAGGTATAAATACTTAAACTACTTAAACTAACTATTTTTGCTAACTTATACTAAACCTTAAACTACTTAGTCTAAATATACAATCAATCTAACCAAGGTTGCCAACCTTCATACCTTAAAACTACCCTAACCTATGTAAGCCGGCCATTTTCTAAACAGAGTAAGGGAAATATGGCCCACTTTGCCTTCTGACTAGGCTAACCTGGACTTGAAGGAAACGACGAAGAAGTCGTTCAATCTTCTTCAATCAACCACCAAATATTTTGGTGCTGCAAGACAACATCTTTTTTATCGCATTTTGAAACCGCCCTGCTAAACCTGAGACGTTCAGTACTGCCGTGTGCGACGTCTCTGTTGTAGTTGAGTCGCCCCTCACCCACTGCACGAGCTACGTGGAAAATTAGCGGCACCGCAAACCTATCCTGGATCAGCCCTTTCATGTCTAAATAGAGGAACGCTTCAGGGGGCACGAAGCCTTACAAGCGCACACTCTCATGACATAAGTAGTTGGGGTAGTAGGCCCCAGATATCAGGTTATTGGACGAGGTCATTGCTCTCGCAATATGTCCTCCAGTCAACTTAATAGCGAAGTTGTCCACTCTTATTAGATTTGCCCTGTTGTATAGAACCTCATTGGGATAAAATTTTATGTACTCCGATTCTGGTGTTCTGTAAAGGTGAAGACAAACCCTAAGGCAAGCCCTCTCAAACACCCGAATCTTTTCCATTAAGCTCGCTCTCACGTTGAAGCACACGGGACACCCATATACCAGGATGGGCCGGATGAGGGCCATATAGCAGATAACTCTCACCCTCTCATCGAGTTGGCTGCTATAAAACAGCCTCCTTGTAAGGGCAAAAGCACCTTTGGCCCTGGCCAGAGCAGCATCTCCATTCTTGTTAAAATGACTACATTTCGACAAGCAAGTGGCTGGCCGCGTTGTCCAATGATCGAGAATTTTCGCCAATTCTTTCTGGTGTCCCTAGAGGCACCAGACAACGGCGTTCTAAATAGAATGGTTTCAGACTTCCAGTCATCGCAAAATCGACTAATTTGCTCGAAGTCACGTTGCAAAAGCATGTTAATGACCTCAACCTTTGGACCTGTTCTGTACGCTATCAAGTCATCTGCATACACTATGCTATGGGGAAGTGAACCCATCAAATCGCTTGTGTATATGTTGAATAAGATCGGCGAATTAACCGCACCTTGTTGCAGACCGTTTTTAATGTGAAATGTCCCAACAGAAGTCGCATCGTCATTTTTCACGATGAACTGTCTGCTGCTGAGCATATTATGAAGAATATACAAAAGTGATTTACTCTATACAAAAGCCCCTCTAACCATACGGTGTCGAAGGCCTTTTCCAAGTCAACCAGACAGGCCCCAGTACACTGGTTTTTGCTTTTATTCCATTGGATATCTGACACCAGCTTAGACGCGGCATGTATGACATCATGCCCCGCCTTGAAACCGAATTGATTGTCCGGAACTATATTTTTGTCCTCAACACACTTAGTCAGGACTCTATTGATTACCTTTTCGAACACCTTACTGATATTCGGAAGGAGTCTTATCGACCGGAGATTCGCCGGATTGGATGTATCTTTACCTCTCTTAGGGATGGGATAAACCACCGCAGTTTTCCAATGCTCTGGATAATGTACATTATTCAATGCATTGTTAAACAGGGTGGTGTAAATATCTACCGCTTCTAGAGGGAGATGTCGAAGCACAATGTTCGGTATTCCATCGATGCCCACTGATTTTCTACTTCTTATTGTGTCAAGATTTCGTGGAGTTCTTCCTTTCAAATGAACGGAGGTTGGTCCCCTTCATTGGTGATGACATTATTTGCCATATTCTCGTCATTGATAACGAACGCCTGCGAGCTAGAGTGACGCCCTTTGCATTTCCCAAGTTATATAATCCTATACGCGGCTTCAAATAAATATTTTAAAGTTCTTTTCAATACAAAAAAGATAGAATTTGAGCAACAAAATATTGCTCTAATAAATGGTTCAAGATCTTCGGCCGAATTATGGAAAGCCGTCAAAATTATTAATAGAAAATCATATGTCATAGCTTCAGGACTACAAGCAGAGCAGTTAATGGACCATTTCGCAACACTTTTCAACACAGAGCTGAAATCACCTCCCTTTCGACATGAATGTCGACGAATTCCATGATGCACCGATTACAGAAGCCGAAGTGAAAGCTGTCATCGACAATGCCAAAAAGAACAGAGCTCCAAGAAATGATCGTATCCCTTTTGAATGCAATAAAAACTGTACACCGGAATTCCTATTTGCTCTCACAATAGAATTTGAAACTGTAGAAACCGCAGAATGTTTCCAGAACTCGGTAATATTTCCACTACATAAGAAAGACGACTACTGTAATCCAGCAAATTATAGTGGTATTTCATTTCTGAATCCATCCACGTACATCGATCTGGCGAAAGCAAGATAGTTGCGCTTGATATTTCTAACGCATTCTGTCTCCGATACTTTTCTTAATTTTCATTAATGATCTCTTGTTTACTACTTCTAATCCAATATATTCTTTGGCTCTAGAAAGAGAACGGCAGCGTATGCTAAGCTCATTAAATTACGATATTAACAGCATAATCTATTGGGGAACTATCAACAGAGTGGAATTTAATGCTTCCAAAACACAATGCTGTCTGCTGTCATTAAAGCGAAATTTAAACACCCAGCTATTATCCATGAATGACACTTGCATCGTCGAAACCGATAAACTTTCCATTCTCGGTATGTGCGTCAATGACAACTTGCGTTGGAATGACGACATATTTGATGTCGTCAAAAATGCTGCGAAATGTTTAGGTTTCCTCAAGTGATGTAAGAAATACTTCTCCCTCTCTGATCTGGCTTCTATAAGTAAGGCTTTTATCCATCCGAAATTGGAGTACAATGCCCACATCTGATAGGGTGCTCCTAAAACATCTCTGCATCTACTAGATAAGATTCAAAACCATGCGATAAAACTCAAAGGTGATAATAACATAACTCAAGCAATGGACTGAGGGACTGGACACCGACGTAATGACTCGTGTTTCACTCTGTTTTATCGCTGTTTCCACCACCAGTGCTCCATAGAAATCGCCAGTAGCATTCTGCCCCTTCAAACTTTCAACCGTCTCGCTATGAATGCTCATCAGTATACCCTCAAGCCCACTTTCGGACGTACTCTAAAATATCGTGATTCTTTCATAAGCCGTACAACTCGCTTATGGAATGCTCTGCCTAGCTCTTTGTTTCCTAGTCATTACAACCTTCAAACATTTAAAACCAGCGCTCACCGGAAACTCGCTTTCCATCTGATTTTCGTGTGCAAGCGTTTTAAGGGTTCTTAAATCCCTTGAGTACGCGCAAATTATATAAAAAAAAAGCCAGTCGACAGACAAAGGTCCAAATGGTGCTGAGGATGGTTTTCTAAACAGTTTCCAGCACGTAACGCATGTTTGTATACACTTCTGGATGCATTGATAACCTTTAGGAATCAAAAATTCCACCCAATTCCACTGTATAGAATGCGTTGGTGATAGTCGTTTATAATGAGGGCTATGACATGGAACCTTTTTGGTAATATAATGGGATAATGAATATCTAAAGAGTCATAAGAGTCAGCTAAAGAACCCGCTGTCTTCCAGAAAATGAAGCAGTTCCACAATTGTTAATGTCCTCGGAAGTGGCTTCACTTCCCACTCTTTGTGATAATTTCGATAATTTTCAGAAGCCTTGTCTCTTCTTCTCCGGTTAGGTGTTCAGAACCATTCTTTGCACCACAGACCTTCACAAAACGCTGTAAGTATGTCATTCCTGGTGCAAGATGTTTCCATGCACCCACCTCTTCATAAGATAGTAAAGACGAAGGCGGTATAATTTCAGCTTCGGCAGCTGTAAGGTTTCTACATTTTTATTCCGTGCTGGATCCAGTTCAATACCATTTTTGAGTCGGTCCATTAATAGAAAACAAAAACCGAAGTTTCGAACGAAGGCTTCAAAGCCGAGCAAGCGGCAATTAACGCTAGGTTTGGCAATGTGAAGCCGTTGTCCTTCAATGGGGCGACCCGACTCTTCGCGGAAAGAAATGCTGATGTCTTGTCTCCTACACGTCCTTTGCATCCGATGCGGAAAATATTGAAACGCGGTATAGTCGCATGGCTAAGATTTCATAAACTTTTGACGCACTGTTCCCATTATCCTAGTAGATGTTCGGTCAGCGGTTCATCCCAGGAAAATTTCGTCCTCCATATGAACTGTAAAAGTACTTTCACCTTCATAATAACTGGACTAAGCATACCCAAAGGAACGACAACTCTAACGTTTGTACTTAGAACGATCCTTTTGTTAGCTCCACCACGTCAAAGTGGCTGCACCATCGAATTCGACGCCACTCCAATTTCATAACCAAACACATATCAATTCACTCCAATCACTTTCTGATTTACAGCTGCATGCCCTGAACCCAAAGCATCTCGTACGCGACTGCTGTTCGAGTTCAATTTCCTCAAATTCATAGAAGCCTTACCCATGATCTTCCCACCTTCCTGACTTACTAGGACAACCTCTTCTACTGTGTCTAACGCCATAGCAATGTCATCAAAAAAAAAACTTTTCTGGAGCAGAGGACATGTTAAAGGAGAATTGACTTCTTCTTGATTTAAATGCTCTCGTATGGTAGCTGTCAGCAAAAATGTGCTGCAGTTGACTCCAAAAGTAACTCTCGCCATTCGGTAATCCATAAGTTGGCTCATTTGATAAGAAAGTACTCCTGGAGCGAACCACACAAAGCGATGAGTATCACGATCGTTGTTGTTCAACATTATCTACAAAAAAGCCTTTTCCACATCGGCTAGTACACTATGCGGCCCGAGTTTAAAGTTCAAAATCACGTTGAGAACGTCTGCAGCATGTTGTTGTGCGAATATGAGTTTTTACTGCGAGCGGAGGCGTCGAATACCATTCTAATTGTTGTTGGGGTTGCTTCCCGATTTGAGCACTGAGTGGTGTGGGAGGTAGAAAACGCATTTTTCTAGACACTCCGTAGATGAGGGGATTTCATCAGCAAAGCCGTCGGATACCATCTTTGGATGGCAGCATCATATTCTTGAAGAAGGGTCGAATTCATGGATAATCGCACTGTCCGAGCAATCGATTCATTGCGTTTTCTTTGTTACTGCTGAGAACTGGATTTTTCCATGGAAGAACAACAGAAGGGATACTTGAGTTTTGGTTCGAAAAAATATTCTTACCGAAAGATGGCTTTCCTTGTAACATCCACCCTGGCATAGACTCCACTGATCTCAGCGTGTGTGAAATGCAGCGCTGTTTACCGATGACTACTAACCAATACTTGTCAGATCAGATCAGGAGGCTCAGTCCGTCGTCTGCTTAGATTTTTGCATGATGAACATCAGCCATAAGGGCCAGTTAGGTGGAGGTAAAAAGGTTACATAATGTTGTAGTCACTGTACCGGCCTATTTTAACGATGTTTAACGTCAAGCTTCTAAAGATGGCGGGATCATTGCTTTTTCAAGATTTTGCTTCTTACGTGGACCAAGGTCTTAGCTTGGAAATATATTTAGTTAATTTCTTTCAGGTTCAGGTTCAGGTTTAACTGGTATTCTTACTATATACATAGCGAACCTTGTCTGATATTTTGAGGCTATCTAGCTACTAGCTACATTGGCTATTAAAGTAGAAAATCTGAAGGAATTTTTACAAAATCGTACTAAATGTTCCGAGTTTTCTTCAGATTTTAAGAACGGGTGGACAAGATGTTGTTGAAAAGATAGGTTTCTTCTTTATAATAAAACTTGGATGCATACTTCAATACTCAAGTAACACTATAATCACTTGTAAGAAAAAAATGGTCACTCTACAAAAGGATGTTTGTGCAAAACGCACAAGACGAGTCTTTGAGAAAAAACCTCTCAACTGAGGAGTTAATATTTGCTGCCCGAGTGAGCTAACAAACTTCTGAAACTTAGAAACAGTGAAAATTCTGAAAGACGTTACCACAAATTCTCCCGAAAGAAGTGCTAGATATAGAACAGCATACAAACATTTTGGAGTAGCTAAAGGGAGACAACTGTCTATGTACACAAATACTATGTAAGAAGAGCCAATGATAAGGCAAGGTTTCTAGTTACCCTTCTAAAGAACACATCACGTTCACGGATACGGTTGCTGAAATTAAATTGCAAGCATTGCTTCATCACACATCACATTGCTTACTATTGTAGATGCTCAAAAGGAAGTTTTAAGAGTTAAAAAAGCAGGCATTTTGAAAAATCCTGGAACTTATATATACGAGTAAGTGGAGCATGGATGGTTCCGGGCAATCAGAATACAAGCAACGTTTCTGTGATCCAAACTCTGAAGACTCGAGCATCTTATTGGCATCACAAGTATCCATAAAATTAGTTTAGAACACGTCAGCAGTTCATAATTTGGCAAAATGAAAGACTTTCATCCACACGATACTGCCGACCAATAAATTTATGTTTCAACATGAAACAACAGAGTTGGCAAGGATGGAGGTAGAAATAATGCAAAAACAAATCGACAACCTACAGTCAGTAATCTACAGCATGGATAACATTAAAATGCAAGCTGCAATTACAATGTTATTTACAATGGTAGATGGAGAGATATGTAATGCAATCACAAGTATGGAACACAAAAATAGTAGATACTCGTACTTCTCGCTTGGAATTCGTATTATCGGTGCTTCATACCTGGATGCGGTTTTTTTAGTTTTTGTTGCACCTGAGGTACTCGTATAAAATACCTCTGATGAAATGGCAAATTCGAGACGAAGAAGAAGAAAAACCTGCAAATGAAAGTCAATTCAAAGCATCTATGGGAATGGCAGTAGATAAGCCGAAACCTGGATTTGGAAGTAGTAATAATGGAAGTACTGCTAGTCGATTCGTTAACGATCCAGCTAAAATAACCTGTTTGATTATTAAATTGATAAAAATCAATTTGATGATATATCATCTACAAATATAAAATTAAATATTTTTAATTAATTTTCCAACAGCCAACAAATCTTGCATTTGGGCCCTATGTGTAGCGTTCAAATCAAGAGCTAGAACAATAAACTTAGATATAAAGGGTTTTCCAGGAACTTGACAACTTTGAATTTAATTTGTGAACGCACTCTTTCACCAATCATCAAACTGTCACTGTCAATTTATTCAGTAAACGCAACAATTTCATCATGGTAAAGTACACGAACGAGCAACGTCTGCAAATTATAAAAATTTTCTACCGAAATTCGGAGTCGATGATTGCAACTTTAAGATCGTTAACTCCAATTTTCGGTCGTAATTCTCGCCCTAGTAGACAGGCAATAACAAGTTTAGTGTAAAAATTTGAGTCTACATATTCGTTGTGTGATGTTGCCGTGTCAGTGAGACAACGGGTTGGTTGAAGTGTCGAAAATATCGCTGCCGTTCAGGCGTCCGTAGCAAACGATCCAAATCAGTCAATTCCACGGCACTCTCAAGAATTGGGCATCGCTCAGACCACATTATGGCGTATTTTGCGTAAGGATCTTGGTTTACACCCATACAAGATCAAGCTGACTCAAGAATTGAAGCCGATGGACCATTTGAAGCGACGCACGTTCTCCGATTGGGTTCTGGAGAAGATGCGCTAAGATGATGAATTTCATCGCAAAATCATCTTCTGTGACGAAGCTCATTTTTGGCTCAATGGATTCGCCAATAAGCAAAATATGCGTTATTGGTCGGTTGAAAATCCACATGTGCTTCATGAATCACCACTTCATCCACAAAAAATAACTGTTTGGTGCGGTTTGCATGCCGGCGGCGTTATTGTGCCATATTTTTTCGTCGATGATAACACGTGAATTGTCATCGTTATCGCGCCATGATCACCGATTATTTTTCTCCCGAATTGGAAGATATGAACTTTTATGATATATGGTTTCAACAGGATGGTGCCACAAGCCACACAGCACACGCTACAATCGATTTATTGAAGAGTAAGTATGGTAAGCGTGTTATCTCAAGAAATGGGCGTTCGTTCGATTTAACGCCACTTGACTATTTGCTGTGGGGCTACGTTAAGTCATTGGTTTATGCCAACACGCCGACGACGTTGAAAGAGCTCAGAGCCAACATTGAACGCGAAATAGCGGCCGTTTCGTCCGAAATGTGTGGTCGAGTCGTTGAAAATTGGTTCCAACGAATCGCCGCTGCAAACGTGCCCGTGGTGGCCATATGAGCGAAGTCGAGTTCCATTCATAAATGTTTTGATTGTACTTCAAGCCGATAATAAAGTTTTTGAAATATCTCAAATAGTTTGCGTTTTATTTAAAAAAAAAGTTGCCAAGTCCTTATAGGAAAATCCTATATTATACTTGTGTTATATTTATTTGTAGGCCAGTTATTCTAGGGCTAGAGTAATGGCATTAACCCCCTAAGGCTGGAGTAATGGTCTTAAAATTAGGGGCTATTGTTCTAGGTCTCGAATTGCGGGTCAATATTATAGCCTGAAGTGGGTGCTGAAAGCAACAAGACGGAACTTATCTATTTCTGGACACAAATTGGAATAATATGTCCATGACTGGTAAATAGAAGCAATAATATCAAGATATCCTTGCCAGCCCGATCAAAGGTGACTCCAAAGCCAACGACCAAATTTTTTTGGGAATAAACTTCAATGGCAAGTTTAAGTTTAAGGACCACACTAGGGACATTCTTTAGAGATAATGATTTGCTATGATAATGCTTGTGTGTATACTGCTGAAGAGGAGAACTGAACTCAGTCAGAAAACAAATTTGGTTATTTATTTGACATATGAAAAAACCAAACCCGATCGGTCTTCAGACAATTGTCTAAGATGCCAGGAAAGGCTGCACTTCTGGCGGGCGAAAACTGGATGTCGACGGAAAATCCCCTGCAATTGTCTACTAAGGTGTCACCGTCTCCTCTCTGATAGTTTGAAGTGAGAAGGCTAACAATAAAAAAAGTTGAAACGACGCAGAGTACTATGTAGATAAAGCAGAAAATGATTGGGTTTAAGAAATCTGAATTCATAAGCGGAACTACTCCATGTAGCACTCTAAGCTATACTCCCTCTGGGAACCAAATATTTTGACGTCATTATTCTAGATAATCTATAATGTAAAACCGCCCTTGAATGCCGATCATCTCTTGTGGAGATGGCAGAGCAGTTCAACCATCACCTTTGCTTGGTGCCGAGCCACAGAGACATACCAGGTTAGCATAGCTATATCGCTACGTGCAAAATAATATTAAAGCTGGATGCCAATAAAAGAACAGATATGTCTAGCAATTGAACAGATCATAGGTGGCACTTCCTCATAGGCAAACATGCAAGAAAGCTTGGCGTTTTTACAAACGACTTCTGTAGAAGCTGCATGGACGAGGAGGAAGAGAAGAAAATCCCAGCTGGACAGAAATGTCCAGCTCTATCCCAGAGAATAAAAATTCACTTAGGAGCTTTCTTCTACCATGACCTAAACAATCTAAAGAATATAGATGTAACCAGTCTCCTAGGCCTTATCGTAAGCTCAAACTGGTTCCATTAGTAAGAGTTTCATAGATCCAAGTGGCATTACAATGGGCCTACCTACCTACCTACCTATAGATAGAACTGTTGGTTCTCGAGGATACTCAGACAAACAGAGAATGTGCTGACGTATCTCTATTGTTCGGTGCTATTGTCACCATTAGGGGCAGTAGCCAGGAAGATGGGACATCGCACATGTTCCAATTTTAATACCCAGAACAGTTTTTGGAGTATCATCAAGTGCAATGAGAGAGATATTAATTCATCTCTGGACGTGATTCTATCGTCTGTCATGGTTAACAAGTATGAAACTCCGTCACTTCTTCTTTGAAAGAATACTATGAATCGGCTGCTTGGCGGCTTTTGCTAGGACGCCTAACTCTGGTCTAGACGCACTGATAAATTTCGGTACTAAGGACTTGGTTTAGAGGAAATTGATCTTTCGTATAACTCGCCGACTGTCACCGATTGTGAACCCATGCTGTCTGACGAAATGATATAGAAACTATGATTCCTACGGGAATACGAAATCGACTTTCCCTGTTCTTACAACCGATTTGGGATGTCGCGTTGGTGTCTTTGTAGAGGACGAGAATGTTATGCTTCATTACTCGTTAGGCATACTTGTATCTGTCTTCCGAGCGAAGATTTAGGAATACTGATGCCAATAGCTTGCTGAACCTTCTCACGGCTCCAAAGCTGGTTCGAAAATGGAAAGCTTCATAAAACAAAGTTGATGATCGCTTCGTTAGGGGCCTAGGTCAAATATAAAGTATGGCGTGAAATGAGATATCCTATGGAATTGCAAGGTAAAGCCCAGAGGAAGATTTCTTAGAACTTGAAACAATGTTGGAAACCCATGCGTTATCGGTTAGGGTCCGGTAAGTTTGGTCCCCTATGAGCTCAATTGTAGGAGACATTTCTATTTAGGTTGCAGACGGAATAAATGAATTCTTTCAGGCATCTCTAAAATGTCAGCAACTTATCTGTTATCCCTCGACAGAAGAAACTGTAGACATTTTACTGACGTTTTAATGGGGCATCTTGGAAATTATTTTAGTATAATTAAGAACGACTGAGAAAAAATAGATTTGTCCCCTTGTAAAAGGTCTGGTGGGAACGGCCGTAGCCGAGCTGGTGCGTATTGTCGAGCATTGTCCTATTGAGAAATACGAGGGTTGTCTGAAATGTTTCCGACTGCAACGTAAAGATAGCGGCACTCGTCAATAAAAGCTAGTAAATGCTGTGCATCTTTTGACAGTTACTTACCGAAGTTTCAGTCATTTTGGACGCGCAGTTTTTAGTTGACAGTCGTTTGAGTGAGTCGATGTGAGTGTTTTTTGTGAAAATGGAAAAAATTGAGTATCGAGCTGTTATTAAATTCTTGTTTTTGAAAGGCAATAGGCCTACGCAAATAAAAAATGAGTTGGACTCTGTGTATGCGGACTCTGCACCATCATTTACCACAGTGAAATTTTGGGCAGCTGAATTTAAACGTTCAGGACGTACAAAAACTGCAACCACTGACGATAAAATTGCTAAAGTTCACCAAATGGTGTTACACGACCGCCGAATTTAAGTGAGAGAGATATTAGAGGTTTTGAAAATGTCCAGAGAACGTTTCTGTTACATATTAAATCAAGATTTAGGGAGAAAGATGTCCGCGCGTAAGGTGCCACGTTTGCTTACGTTAGACCAAAAACGTGTTCGAATGAACATTTCCAACGCTCTGTTGGCGCAGTTTAGGCGCAATAAGTCCGAGTTTTGGCGCCGATTACTTACTGTAGATGACACTTGGATACACCGTTATATGCCCGAAACAAAAATTCAGTCAAGACAGTGGACCGCAAAGGGCGAGCCGGCTCCAAAAGGAGCAAAAACTGTTTTTTCGGCTGGGAAAGTGATGGCGACTGTTTTTTTGGGATAGTAAAGGAGTTATCTTAATCGATTAACTTCATAAAGGAAAAACCATTACAGGAGCATACTACGCATCATTACTTGCCAAGCTGAAGGCAAAAATTGCGGAAAAACGGCCACATTTACAGAAAAAGAAAATCCTGTTTCACCAAGCCAACGCGCCGTCTCACACCGCAGCGGTCGCCATGGCGAAAATCCATGAATTACGGTTTGAACTGCTTGACCATCCACCTTATTCACCAGATCTAGCCCCAAGCGACTTCTTTTTGTTCCCTCATCTAAAAACTGCGCTCGGAGGCAGATATTTTCGTCAATTGAGGAGGCAATCACCTTCATGAACAATTATTTTGCAGAGAAAAACGCCAAGTACTATTTGGACGAGTTAGAGAGATGGGAGCATCGCTGGGAGAAGTTTGTAGAGTTACAAGGAGAATATGTAGAAAAAATAAAAAAAAAATTTGAGAAAAAATATCTTGTATCATTGTTCGGTCGGAAACTTTTCAGACAACCCTCGTATCAAGCGTTTACGGTGACAGTTGCAGGTGGATAATATCAATTTTCCGACGGTACGTCTCTGCTGTGGTAGTTTGCTTTGGCTTTTTATCCAAAAATACTGCGTTTAGCGGTTTCGGTTATTTTTACGCCCATCATGCTGGTAAGAATACTGTTAGGAAAAACTTACCATTGGCACTTTCAAGGTTCAGAAAAGTCACTTCCAGGAAGACGTGCGTTCAAAAGTTCGGAAAATATATCTATCGCGTGCTTTCAATAAAAATTCCAGTATCTACGGTCGCGTACATTTTTATAAGCTTAATTGTTCACTGGTTCTAACTTCTCAGTGTCTTAAGCGTGTGAGCAGCTGCTCACACATTGCATCTTGTCCGAGATCTAACTGCCATCACTCTGGGATGATTGCAATAGTATTGCTAAAGTTCAAATAGTAGGACTAGGTAGTAAAAAAAAGTACGTGAAGTACTCGTAACGCATTAGTGCGAAAGTCTCTAACTGCTTTTATTTGGGAACCAGAAACGACAACGCTGTTTGCTTTTCCAAATCCAGTTCTCATTAAATTACCCATTCAAGAGGTTTCTTTAAAGTGTAAGGAGAAACTTCGCTTATCTGATGAAAATGCGGCATCCTTAATGTCATTTTTGCACCTTTTTTCGCTGGCCCGTGTCGTTTGGGATTCATTAATTATGGTAGCTCCAACCCTCCTGGTTGGACAAAGAAATGCTGCCCTATCCTGCGCATATATTTATGTTTTGTGCTTCTATGTAAAAGTGAATGCAATACAACTACGAGTATATACCAGAACAGATAGAGCCACTTGAATCAGCCAGAGTGGTTATAACGGAATTTACTAAAATTACAAAAGTTCATCCTATCGTCCTGAGTGGACGGTAGAGCACAACTATTTTATCGCTTTTGGTCTTGCTGACAAGTCATCAGCAATAATTTCTATGGGAAAGTTATGAATGTTGTATGACGGAGAAATTTTGTTGTACAACAACATACCATAGCATTCCATAATATTGTACAATCACACTGACACTCGTACTTGTGGTATCTACTGTGTCCACAGTGAGGTTGACAAAAATACGTTTATTGTAGAGGAAATAGCGAAGAGGTGGAGATATTTTTTGTTTCCTATAGAAGAAACTACAATCCATTTCGACTGTGAAATGTCCATTAAAAAGTTTCACCTCACAGCGGTCAATGTGAGTGCTGAGGGGCACTGTGAGTTGGGCAAAAAAGAGAAAGCGGGTGAAGGAACTCGTTGATTTACAATTAAGGTCGGTGTGGCGACTTATAGTAACCGGCCAGTGGACGTTGTTATGGTGGTGGGCTTGTGCACTTGATGGCGGTTGGGTTGGCGGCACTGGAATTGGCTGTTGTTTTTGAAATGAAACTTTTATTTTCGTAATTCCTGATGAAGGATATTTGTTTTAAAATAATGATAACTGTTCGTAAGGGTAGGTATAGTGGGGCAGTATAATTAACAAGCAAGTGAAACTGAATAACAGGTGAAAAATGTGCAAGAGAGATTTAAGTATGTAGAGACTCGTTTGATCTATGATTCCATTTGTATGCGGTCTTGGATTAGTCATATGTTACTCGTACAACTATGATCGTCATAGTATTCCCTATGTTTCAAGAATATCGACTTGTTGGTCGTTAAATAAATTTTTGCTCTGAAAAGTGACGAATGTGTAGTGAAGGAATCAAACGTCCCTCCTTCAGGTCAATTAGTTTTACATTATGTTCTGAGCAGGGAAACTGAAATTTGAAATTGCAACGCTTGGTAGATCCACCATTAACCAGATATTCATCTAACCATCGACCAGGTGTTCATCTGACATCTGCCAGGAGTGATAAAGACGAGCTTAAAGCGCTAGGTCTTCTTTACGATTTGTAATTAATGGACAATACTCGCTGTTTCATAAACGATAGCAACACAAAGAAACTTTTGATATCAAAAGAGGACTTCAGGAAGGTGACACTTTGCCATAAAAATTTCAGAGCATAAATATTCTGTGAAAAATTAGGCACGCTGCCGACAAGGAAGGAAGCTACATAAAACTTTGACGCAACAACGTAATTTGTCTAAACGCGCTTTAACGACAAATGATAAAATAGCTGTTTTCTTTAATTCAGAAGTCTAATAAGAACTAAAACCTTCCTACTCACAAAAAAGAAAGGACCCGTTTTACCCTAGTCCTGCTGCATGGCGTGGAAGTATGCACCGTACATTTAGCAAATTAATATGTCAAAGGTAGATGAGTTGGCTGAAAAGTTTTTTGAAAGATCTTTTATCTCGTTTCTATAAAATGTAATTGTAAAGTTACATCGATGACGCTGATTTGGTCAGAAAATAGCGCATAAGTCCCCCGAGTCGCACGCTTGACGACTTACTGCTTCACGCTCTCAATAGTCCTGACGTCTATGCAGAACCATACGTAGATAATTTAGCTGTACTCACAGTGTGTTCTGAAGCGCTAACAGTCCTGGACATGATCGATGATTGGTGCATTAGAAATGGGCTTGCTATAAATTACATAAGAACTGAGGTTGTTCTCTTTACGAGAAGGAGGAAGCTGGGGTATCAAGCGTTTAAATGCCTCACCATCCAATTTTCCAAAGAAGCTAAATATTTGGGTGTCATCCTGTATAATAAACTCCTATGGACTGAACATATTACGTCAAAATCCTCTAAGGTGCAGTCGGGATTCTGGAAGGGCAAAGAAACTGTCGGCAAGACATGGGGCCTGTGACCGGACAGGGTTCTTCGAATCTACACGACTCCTATAAGAGCAATTACATCCTATGCGTCAGCAGTTTGGTGAAACAAGCTCTAACGAAAATAAGTTATTGCTGCTTTTGCCGTACTCCAAAAACGATCTGTCTCGGCTGCATAGGGGTTTTTCTTGCGAGCCTTCATATGATAGCCTTGATATTCATATCTTGGGCTGCACTCTCAAAGCCATCTTCCGTGGCTTTGGTACAATAGACACTGAAGCTTTGATGAATTGGCGCGCCGACTGTTTTATGACTCTGGCCTTGCGGACATGCTCTGTGCTGCGATGACACCAAAACTCGTCCCAGTAATGGTCTCACCCTGAATTTACTATAAATGTGTAATTGGGTCTACACGGATGGCTACAAAACCAATTTAGTACGTGACGTAGTTGTCTTTCTGGAAGACGACTACTTTAGATTTCACTCCTTGTTAGAAAAACTTGCGTCTGTCTGCCAAGCGGAGGTCGGAGGTATACGCGAGCCCTGAATGGAGGAAGTGAAGCATTTAGGGCCTTGCTGAACTTGTAGCTTGTCGGAACTCTAAATTCACTTAGTCTGGTATGGGTCCCAGATCACAATTTTATCACAGGGAAACGAAATCGTCGATGAACTAGCTAGGCAAGGCTCAGAGGAGAGTTTTCAGGACCCGAACCTATGTTAGTCAACCTGCGTTCTTTGTTAGGGCTTCCATTGATAGTTGGCTTTCGTATGAGCATAATTCAGATGACATGACTCTCCAGGTTGGCGACAGATCAAACGAATTCTTTCTGGCATCTTTAAGAGATGAGGGGCTTTCCTGCTGTCACTCAGTAGGAAAGACTAGCATCGTGATGGAGCACTACACTTTTGCTAAGCACTGAAATGTTCTGGGCATAAACGATACAGCATCCTGCGAAGCTTGCTGTGAAAATGATTAAGGCACAGCGAAGCACTACTTTTGTGAATACCCGGCTTATGCTTACAAAAGGCTACACGTATTCGGCGTTGACGTGGTGGTTGCTGTTACTGTAGGCGCTTTATCACTTTATCTTTCTTCGAAAGACTGAGAAATTCCATTAAAAGGAACTTACAAGGAGTACAATCTACTAGTTCTTTGTATAAGTGCCCTGTGCCGACAAGGAAAAAACCAAAAAAAATAAATTTTTTTGCGTTTGAGAGAGGGAAATTCCACTATATGAAGAGAGTTGTTTGTTAAGGACTGGTTTTACCAACAAAAGCTAAGTAAAAACGAATCAAAATACCCTTAGGAACAAATTATATTTACAACAGAGCAACTACTAGAATTGAAAAACCGAGACATGGGCAGTTTATTTCCTGCAATGCATCATGTAAATAACAATGTAAACAATACCTAGTAAAAGCTTTGGATAACCCGCCAGTAAAGATGGGATTACTACAGTAACAAAAGCGCTGAAGAACAACAGGACCATATAATTTCTCACATCTTTTGGTAAAGAGAGCCTGAGATATGGAGTGTTTTGTGGAAGATCTTATGAAGTCGGGGAACTGAAGAGGAATATGTGTCGCCGTGGCTCAAGTGCTAGTGGACTGGTTTCCACATCGGAAGGTTCGGTGTTCGAATCCCAGAATCGCCCGAAAGGCGTATTCATTTTTTCAATTAACGAAAATCAAGTATGATGAGTAGTTGACTAGAAATCAACGACATGCCATTCTTCACTAAGAATTTAGTCTCCACATGAAATGTTGGATGCCACCAATGGAGCGACATAACCACTGAACCTAAACATCTTTCTTTCTCTCTCTATCCCATTTTCCAAAAAACTTAACACGCGCTCAGGCACTTTAAGTGTATTCATACCTACTTGAGTGATAAGTTCTTTACAAAAAAAAAACAAATGTGTGTTATCTAAAAAAAAATGTATTCTTAAGCGACCGTCTAGGGTGGACTAAATTGTAGTCTCTATCAGCCACTATGTCGTTCGCCCTGTCATTTTGTGCATACGTACAAAATAAATTCCTTTGTCTGCTTCTTGCGTGCGTCAGCCAAGGTTCGAACCCTGAACCCTTTGCATAGTGATCGGCGAACTAAACCACTGTATCACGTCACCAACTATATTTGGAAAAGTAGTAGCCAAAGTAATCCTCGAGCAAGTAAAGCACCACTTTAAGGCCACAGTCGAAGCAGTCGTTCGGGATCCTCCTGTGTGACCACATAACTACCCATCGTCTTCAGTGCTATTTTGAAATGGTGTTTGATAGCATTAACATGAAGTCTATCTGGTATTCTTTGCGAGGGAATATAGCGAATTTTCCAAGTTAAATAAAAGTTATAATAAAAGCAATTTACAAGGAATCAAAATGTCACGTTCTGCATAAAGGGAAGCTGTTGGAGAAACGCAAAATACAGAGCGGCATGCGACAACGATGTTTTTTTTTTTTTTTTTTTGTTATAATTTACGCGCGTCTAAGGGGTTGATTGACTTTTACTGTTGCCTGTGCGCTGGCGGAAAGGTAGAAGGAGAGAAAGGAAAATTGGTTTTTTGTAGTGGTTTGAAACTCAGGTGTGTTTGGTTTCGATATTCGCTCTCCAGGGGTGGGAGTCAGAATAGGGCGGAGAGTTTTTTCTTCACTCAGAGTGATTCGAAGGTTATAACTCGCACTAGTTTTTTGTGCTTGAAACTTTACAACAGCCAAATTTACGTGTCAGTGTTATGCCTTCGCACGCAGAATTTTTCTGTCTGAGTTCCAATTACACAAATGACAAACTTGAAAAACTTGTCAATGGGTAGGATTCGATTGCTAGTACCACTACACCACGGTCATGTATACTTTTCCAAATTTTGTTCTTTTTAGTCATAGCCATTGTGCACCGGACAGAAAATGGAAAAATTTCATGCACTCTGTCACTAAAACCCTAACAGGCTGATTACGTTTTTTTGCTATCAGATAGAACTATGGGCCTCTATTCGATCATAATTAACGTAGATAGGGAGAAAAGCATAGCTAGGCGGAATATTATTGTACAATTATAAGCTTTTTCACCCCAATCTCACAAGTTACCTTTGCAGGACAGTCAGCATAGCGAGGTAGTCTTTCCAATCGACTCTGACGAGTGTGAGACTGGATTAGGTATAGCTGACTGAATAGCCAAGATGGAATGATGTCAAGTTAAACATAAACGCCGCGGCTATTTCGACCAAATCTTGAATCTATACTGTGATGTAGATGCAACATCTGGTAAATGTCCACCAATACCATAAGGTTGCAGCAAACGTTTTTGAATAGATATCTACGAAACATCTTAACGATTTTCTGGCCAAAACGCATTTTCTACTCGGTGTTCCATGAGAGAATTGGTTAGGGTCCAATAGACATTTAAATATAAAAGTGACAGGTGAATCCGGAACACTTTTCGAAAATACAATGTCTCTAATGCCTGCCATGACATGCAATGAGATCTCCTATGCAAGGACGCAAGACGAGGGCGTGAACCAGTGCACATATGGCGCGGAACAGTCAAAGAGGAAGCAAGTCAACTAGGAGAATTTGCAAAAGCAGCACACGATGACGCGTTAATGTGCTGGCAGCTCCAGTACTCACAAGTTCAAATACAGATCAGAAGCAAAGTAAGTATCAAACTGCAAAGGTAATACGAACAATGATGCACCGTGGAAGTCCGATATTGGTTTTGTCTATGCATCCATATAGGAATATATGTGTACACTCGGACTTTCTTTCCTCTCGCATCTAGTTTTTAAATTGTAAAAGAAGTCTGGTGATTTTTGGTAGCACACAGTTTGATTAAAAAAAAAAAAAAAAGAGCCTCTACCGCATTAAAATCCTTGACTTCTCATTTTTAGCTTCTGAACTGTATCACCCTGTCCGCACTTTTATTACCGCCTCCCCTTCGAAACATTTATTCTGTTTTTTTTTAGATTATTACTGCAATGTTCCATTAAGCAGAGAGCAATACAAAAAATATGTATCCACCCGAGTAACTCTCAAGGTTTAGCATCAAATTGGCACGAAAATACTTTTAACTTTACACAGATACACACATCACCACCAAACACACTAACACACCTACATTTTGAAGAGAAATAATAATAATAATAAAAAAAAAACACAGAAACACTCTAATTGAAGTTATCGCCAGCGCCCCTTAGAATACTTGTACCTACTCTCGCATAAACTTATAAAACTTTTTTACGATTTCAAAAAAACAAAAAAAAAAATCATAATAAAAAACACAGACGAAATACGAAAAAGGACGAAAAAAAAAGTTGCACATGAAAGGAGGCAAAAAATGTATATCCCCCACTTTATTTAATAGAAAATGTTCCCTTCGAGACGATAAATCCTTCTTCCGACCAACACTAGCTGGGAGCTTCTTAAAAATCCACACTTTCTGCCAATTCACACCCCTAACACCCGCCGACATTTACATTCAGATAAAAAAAAAAAGAGTAGAAAATTGAACAGTTAAAGATGTGAGAGTGGCACGCAACGCCAATAAGGATATACTCGCACTTCTAAAAAGAAAGTAACATGAATGATGTGACGGCAATGATGCTGGTGTGGTTTCATCCAATTTATCATTTATGTCCTGACTTATTAAAGCCTCTGAAAAGGAACGAACGCCATAAATGACGACGACGACAGCGAAGATGACACAGATCGACATGAAAATTGAAACGAAGTTAAAGCGCCCTCTGAAAACTCATTTGGAGACAATTTTGAAGATTTTTTTTGTTTTTAGTACTTCAACAAAGAACCATACGAGTAACGCGCTTAGCTCGGGTCTTCACATAGGATGGGCGAAAGTGCTCCACATAAATTTGAATGCCAATAAGACCGTCGTAAAGTCCAGAGATGATCATACAACTACGGGCTACTGTCAGGAAATATTATAGCCACTCGATGAACGCGTTTACGAGATGTCTTCTCGTATTCCAATTCCAAAGTCGGTCGTAGGTACGCGTTCTTGACCAGCTTCATACCCATAGCAAGGGTTGCCATTTGATTGTATTTTGTTTATTCGAATTTATTCGGAGCT
The DNA here is from genome assembly GCA_949129095.1 of Volucella bombylans. Classification (NCBI taxonomy): domain Eukaryota; kingdom Metazoa; phylum Arthropoda; class Insecta; order Diptera; family Syrphidae; genus Volucella; species Volucella bombylans. The sequence goes on from OX422141.1 coordinate 20,075,411, forward strand.
AATAGTGAATGCCGAAAATAAAAGGATCCTTGGTTGATTGATGTACAATATTACTACAAAAGAGGTACAGAAACGATCATATTCAGGAGCAACAGTAGGCTTAGGATGAGATGACAATAAAATCAGTGAAATTGAATTAGTACGTCATATGCCAGGTCAATGAATATCCCACTGAACAATCGTAAATATCTTTTTGAGAGACAAGCTATATTTAAAGTCCTAATAGTGATATTATTGAGCCACAAGTCTTAAATTCTGTAGCTGGTTTCAAGAACATTAATATGAGTTTTCTAGAGAAAGTCAAAAAGCAAGGATACCTTCGCTAGTCTCTCAATCTTTGTACAACAAACTTCGCTTAACGGCCTTCTACCAGGTTACATTTCTGTGGATCTCCAAAAAGTTTCCAAAGGAAAGTACTAGCGCATTCCACTGGATAAGGAAGGTGTCACATAAATTTTATAAAGGTAAAAATGTTATGGACTAAACTCAGAAAAGCGACGCGTATTTCAGTTGAAATATTTGCTTAGAAGCTCTGAAATTTTTAGCGCCAACGATTTCTAAATCCGCCCCTAATCTATTACGAGGCTCAAATAATCCCTTTGAAGTGCTCCTAAGGAAGTAGTACAAAAATCCACGTCGCAACACTTGTGCACTACTGTATTTAACAACGAGTCCGAGACTGTTTGAATTTTCCGCTTTGAAACGTGAAATACAACATCACGCTCATCAAATACCGTCTGTCAATAGACCACTGTCAAATTTTGGGCAAACTACGTCATCGCAGACAATTTCGTGTGAGTTTTTGAGCCATATGAACCCACCGCAACACACCGACTACAAACCAGCAGTCGAAACAGTGGGTTTCTGTAGCCGAATCAGGGCCAAAGAAGGCTAGCCAGGTTATGGCGACAGTTTTTTAGGATATATGTGGCATAATTAACATCAACTGCCTTCAAAAATGAAAAACAATCGGCGGCGAATATTATGCCAATACGTGTATATTGAACCTGTCCAACGACGATTTGAAGGAAAAACGACAGCATTTTGGCCAAAAAAATGTGCTCTTTCATCAAAACAATCCACAGTATCACAGTTGCGGAGACGATATGAATTGAGCTACGGAATGCCCCCTCATCTGCCAAACTCTCCTGATTTAACCCTCAATGACTGCTTCATGTTTTCAAACATGAAGAAATTCCTCGGCAGAAAGAGATGACATAACCACTCAAATAAATGTCTATTTTAAAGACCTTGGCAAATCTGAAGGCACAAGAAATACTTTTTTTTGACATGCCTTCAACTTCAACTTCGTCGGCATATTGAAGTAGAACAATGCAACGTTCACATCTTTTGGCGGGGTTACTGACACCATTATATCTGGTCTCAATGTCCTAGATTGAAGTTTATACGTCCGGCAAACAACCCGCAGATGATATATACAAGACGAAAGTCTCAGATAACTGTCCACCTTGTATGAGATGATGGCGAAATGTCTTTTAGAGGAATTTCAGCCTTTCGAGTTACGAATTGCGACCGAAGGAGCAGTGGTTTGCCTGGATCAATCGTCATCTAATTTGATATCAGACAAGTCATTGAATGTGTTGGCATTTTGCACTGAATAGTTTATACCTTGTCTTTTGGAGGCGTCGGCCTGTTGTTTTGTAGGCTACTATTGTAGCCTTTCTTATTCTGCACCCTTGCTTGCAAAGCCGAAATCAATCCGGTTACCCATATGTCGCATAAATCCAGAAAGCGCGCGATGCAATGAGCTTTTGGGAAATAGCTCCTCTGAACTACTCCAAATTTTTATTGGATTTAAGCAAAAAATTACATTGTCATGAGACTTTCAATCTATTTTGGGAACAGATAGGCATCGACATCCCTAGCAGATCGCATCGTGCAGTCATAAATTCTTTAATGCTGATCGCAGAACAGGAGGAAACCGATGAGGGCAAAAGGATGTAAATGCCGTTCACAAAGAAAGATGTATCCGTCCATCATCTAGGGCTATTTGGTACTGTCTACGGCAGCAACTTCGAGGTACTTAAGGAATGAACCTACCTCTATGCTATTGGATATTCGATGAAGACTGGCGTTAGGAAACTGTTGCTCCTTCGGTCGCTCAAAGAGGTTCAAAGCTCGTAACATGAAAGTCAAAATAAAAATCTCTACAAAACACTGATTCTGGCAATCAATTCAATGCCGGCTTATTAATCCAGCCTCGTAGATAATTGTAGTAATAAGCCCCACGTCTAGTTCATTCTTATTAGCTTCGGCCTCTTGTAAAGGATGTGCAATCTGTTGGTTTATTTTCAAAAAGGCTGTAAAAAAAGCACTGTTCAATGGTTTTCAACGATTGTTATTTTATTGAAAAGAGTAAACCTTCCTATTAATTATGGAATATTATTTAATTCAAATGAGTGCCTCGACTTGCTTGGCAGTAAGCCATCCTGTCAACTCATAATATATTTTTGGCGGTTTCGGTCCCTATTTTGAGAACAGCTTGACCAATTTTGTTCTTCAGTGCCTGCATGGTCTGTGGATTGTTCGCATAGCATCGATCTTTAATGGCACTCCGTGGCGACCAAGCAACATCACCAAAGTGACTGATTAGACGATTATTGAACTTACTGTGCACTGTGCAGTAAATCGATTGTTGGACGGCTTGTGTGGCGAATAGCCCCATCTTGATTTCTGGTCATAAGAAATCGGTTATCATGCATCGGTAGCGCCCTCCAGTGACGTGTTGGAAGAAAAATGGTCATGCCGCCACTCTAAAAACTACACTAAGCAGTCACAAGTTCAGGATGCATTGGCTTCTCTATGACTACGAGTAATTCGCAGGAAATCTCGAAAAGTTTCGAGATACAAATTTTTCGTTGCATATTTGGTCCTAAATACGAGAATTCTATGAGCAGTATCAAGATATGGATGTAGTTCAAAAGACATCGACTACATGGAACAATAATGCTCCAGCCAATATATCTTCGAATCGCATCCGCAAGGATCGAGACGAAAAGGAAGCAGGACCAGGCGATCACATATCTCTCGCAAATATGAAATATCAACCTGATGTTTAGAGGTAGACTGTTGGACAATAAGGACTCTCGTAGTATCAGGTGGATCACGACTGATCGTCAACGTACATCAACCCAGATCTATTACTTTGGTAGTAGGCACTCTTTTCAGCCTAATAAGCGAATATCCTACAGCCACTAATTAGGAAAGCGTGAGAATTCGAAAGCCGACCATAAAAATTGAAAGAGGGAAATGATTGTTAAGCTACCCAAAAAGCTGACGAAATGTGGCAGCTGGAGATAGCAAGTCGAGGAAGTTAGTAAAACAAATATATTATGTTCTAAAGATGTTTTGCCCTTTTAGATTAGGTTAAGTTAGGTTACAGTGGTTGTTGGAAAAATCATCCAACATCTGTGATCCTTCTCTTCTTAGGAGACTGTTAACGTCTATATTGATTAGATCGTTTAAGTCATTGTAGAAGAAGCTTCAAAGTACAGTTGTTACTGAGATGTTTCTTATTTAGAAAGATCAGAGTCTTAGAACGATTCAGATCCAGTTTTGGCCCAATTTGTTTGCTTGCTAGACATGTTGACCCAGCAGTCCATCTAAGGTTTGTTTTTGTAATATCACCCAGCTTTAGTTCTAGTTTGCCGGTAGAGATTGGTACTCGTATACCGAAAATATCTTTTTCAGGTAACATAGTGCTTCCAATTTTGGTGAGTTCGTCGGCCGTGGAATATCTCTGTGGCTTCGACCATAACTGACTATACTATACGTAAACAAAATTGTAATAATAATATCCAAGTTCACATTCCGGAAAGGACAATAGTCTGCCTCTGTCGAAATACTAAGCATCGATCTTCACCGACGGCTGCTCAGTGGAACTGGAAGTATACAAATCCACCGCCTTCGAGTGTCTTCCAGACGGAGGTACTAGTGATTAGAGAGGCCTACAATATACTTAGCCTCAGCTCCATTACTAGAAACAATACTGGAATCTTAATTGACAGTTTTGACTCCTCATTCTTCAGAAGATTGTCAGACAGACTGCCATTAAAGCGCTCCACTAATTTATTTCGTCCTCTAAACTACCTATAACACAGGTAAGCGCTCGGTTTAATATCACTCTCATCTGGGTTCCTAGCCGCAGTAACATAGTGGGGAATGAGTACGCCGATGCGCTAGCCAAATGTGGCTCAGCCTTCGATGTCTCTGTTACGGTGTCTGTCTGCACCCCGATGGGGCTCATTAAGTGTGGAATTCGCCAACACTTTCTCTCTATTGCCAACTCTAGGTGGAATAGTTTAGAAACATGTACCATATTCAGACAGATATGTCTCGCCTACAACAAAAACAGGACATATAACTTAATAAACAGAACTCGCACTGAGACAGCAAGCATCACAGTATTTAGCACGTGTCACTGGAGAAATTGGTTCAGACATTGCCACGTTAGGCATTCCGTAGACTAACCCTATTCCACTTCTTCTGTGACTACCCGGCACTAGCTAGAACCAAGCATTGAATACTTGGCAAACAAGAAATTATCAGAGATTTCTGGCATAAAATTTTGCAATATTATTAATTTTCTGAACTCCACAAGATGAATCTGTAAACTACGCTCCTAACAATACCCTTCAACATCCTGGTCACGTAAGTTGTGGTATCAAAACGGCGTATTCGCGCTGCTTGTGTTCCCAATGGGATCCTACCAGACAACCACTTCTACCTACCTACCAACATAGGTGGATGCTGAACTGCTCTGCCATCTCCCTGACCCTGATCAGTCTGGGATCCATCCTAATACATTAGGAATATTAGCGTGGCCAAATAGTTTATTTGTCTATTCTGTACTCTGTAGTCGCCTTAACGCGAATAGCTACGTTAGCAACCACTTGCTGCTGAAAATATAGATGGGTGCCAAGGGAAACAGAATATCTAGTGCCGCGGAACAAGTAATGAGTAAGCCTCTGCTTTGCATAGTTTGCTGGATTATCTAAGACCATCCATTAGACAATCATCCCGTAGATCAGGATCGGTCTTATCGAGGTTGAAGTCCACAGTGGTTCCCAATAGTTTTTTGACAAGAGAATAAATCACCTGTAGCTGTCCTTACTCTTTCTTGAATACTAGGTTTGCAGTTTAGTTTCCTGTCAAAAATACCCATATATCTCGCTGTATCACAAAAGACTAAGCTGGTAACGTCGATTGATTTATATTTCCTGGAAAAGAGAATAAGATTAGTTTTGTGGGGATTTACTCCCAATCCATAACGATCCGCCCAATGGGTTAATCTGTTAAGATTTCGCTGCAAGACGGCTATAGCAATGCCATCCGGATAGCGTTACCACCCGCTTCCAGTTCGTTGACCACTAAATTACAAAGACACCTCTGCCGATACAGCTTTTAGCAGAAGCCCTACCCAGTTTGGAGTTGATAATTCTGCGCGTTAGCATAAGACTGATCAAGTCCACAATTGAGTCATCTACTTTCGGAGTTGACAGTGCCCGTTTAAAAGGCACTCCAATGTCTCCTCGGGTTTTGAGAGATCTAATAAGATTTTCTGAGAAATTCGGAATGTTATATGAGAATGAGAAGTGCATTTCGGCTACAAAACTAAGATTCTGAAGGCCGTTTCCTACAAAGATGTCTTTTTCAACTCTCGAAGTGCGGCTAAGTAAGTAGTAAAGAAGTTTATGTGCTTAGCTCTCGTGGCCGCACTACTCGTATATCACTGCCTCAAATGCATAAAACAAGTTCGGTTTGACATTTTCATTTTTAATTGAATATGATAAACCCTTCGTAAAAATAGTCAATCTGGTAAAAACTCGCAAGAAAACAGTTCAATCCAATTAAATTCAGTTGAGGTGGCAACTCTGTTCGGAATCCAAACAGATTCAACACCAATTCGAATGCAAGAACAAAAAAGGTACCAACTGGCCCAATTTGAAACGACTCTGTCTTCATAAAAGCAAAAGATACGAGTATCTCCCCCGACTCATATGAATGATGGATTGTCCTCCAGGGATGTGTGAGTATAAGTGAAATGAGCTGCAGTTTAGGGATCATACTTAATGGTGCAGCGGTTATTCGCCGAGTCCTTTAGAGCCTTCCATAAAGGGGTGGCGTTCTTCCCCGCTCCGTTAATGTTGTATGAAATGTAATCTTGCGCGGGAATATTTGATAAATTGTTGAAGGTTGCTCCGCCATCCTAATAGCCAGAACGTTTCTAGGAATTCGATTTCAGCCTGTTTGTCAATTAATTTTTTGCACACAAATTCTTCTTCTTTTTTGGTTTTATTTGTCAAATAAACAAATTTTATGTCACGCTCTGTGTCATAGGAGGCTAAGCGACACGGCTTACTAATAAAACCGACAACGAGCGAGAGATTGTGATTATTCAATTTTTTTTTTTTTTGTTAATTTTGAGGTTATGGCAAATTGAATCATTGGGCAATTGACGGGAGGATATTATAGGTATTCATACTCGTATATGCTGTCATTCGGTTGCGATTGATAGAGGTCTTATATGGGCGGAAAATTGAAATAAATTTTTTTCTCGGTGACTTTTTAGGAGGCCCTTCGTATTTTGTCGTTTGGAATTAAGTACCACTTATACAGGACTTGAAGGGGGTAATTTTATGTTTTCCAATTCTGAAGATGCCGGTATTTAAAATTTCAATTTACATAGCATAAATTAAAACCGCTTAATCGACATTTATGATCAATTTGGTGGTGGAGTATTTGTCGAACATAAAGTGAACATGAACATAAAAGGACGATAAAACGGGGTCGTTAAACAGGTGTCTTGTCATGCGTTATGACTGATATGAAGGAAATGGTACTTCCGGTGCCGGGGAATGATTCCAAGTATCAGTATCAGTGATATGAATTCATTTGGGAGTCGTCATTTTAAAACAATCATCAATGGATACTATTGGAAAGGTTAGTATTATGGATACATGAGCACCACTATTACGGAATTCAATTCAACTGCAGGAAATCGATGCTAATTGGAAAATTTTTTCTTGATTTTGAGTTTGCTAGGGATCCAAATGAACTTTCTGAAGAATGATACAAGAAGACTTACACGAAGCAGGATTACTAGTATTAATTGGTCGTTTTACTGATTTGACATACAGAATAAGATAGGCTCATTCCATTGCCACCAGGAACAGACATATGAGTTACACAATCCCTACTAGAACGAACTACATATCCTTTACTGGGACTTTCGATGCTAGCAATACAAGTATCGATATGTCAAAACAGGCTACTGTAGACTTTCTAATACTGGGACGTACGATAGAATGTGCAAATTTGTTTTTTCCTCTCCATAGCCTCTGGAACACATAGAAGCTATTGTAGGTGATGCAAACCCAGCGAGCGGGTCTATCTTTTTGCTAAAGAGGTGACCAGAATCTTATCTGTAGCTTCGACTAGAACAGTGTCGCATTGACCGTGCTGGTTCCACCTTTAGTAGCTTGGCGATAAAATTTTTAACAAAAAATATTGGCGTTTCGAAATCGGCTATGAGCATTGTCTAGCTAACTTATGAGCTTGATTGGGGTACAGAGCTCCAGCCATTCACCGCCTTGGAACGCATGTGATGGAAATTGGATTCCTAGGTCTTCGGGGAAGAAGGCTCCATCCAACCTATTCATTCTTTAAAAGATTGACATTTGTCTAACCGTCAAGGTGGATTTGCAAAATGTGATAGTCTTTTCTAATAAACTAAGAGTAGTAATATATATATACAGAATGCTTATAGTATCTTAGTTGAGTTGTAATCCTTAAAGGCCATGTCACTTCAAAAAAATATAACTGAATAAGTCTTAGCTCTGAGGCTCATACACAACAAGAACAAAAATAAGGTCAGGGACAACCTTTCTAAATGAGAAAAAAGTTATACTACAGACTTCTGCAGGGCAGTTTAATAGGGAAAAAGTCGTACCAGTCCAAACTTGAGCAACTTGAAAATGGAAACAATCACCGGCATAACTATACAACGACTGAAAGAAATTCTAGATGAAAAGAATAGAGAGCTTGATCTCCGATTATTTTTGGACCGAATTGGAAGATATGGACTTGGATGACATGTGGTTTCAACAGCACACTCTACAATCGAAGAGTAAGTATGGTGAGCGTGTTATCTCAAGAAATGGGCCAGTCGATTGGCCGCCTCGTTCGTGCGATTTAAAGCCGCTTGACTATTTTCTGTGGGGCTACGTTAAGCCATTGGTTTATGCTAACACGCCGACGACGTTGGAAGAGCTCAGAGCCAACATTGAACGCGAAATAGCGGCCGTTTCGGCCGAAAGGTGTGGCCGAGTCGTTGAATATTGGGTCCAATGAATCGACCGCTGCAAACGTGCCAGCGCTGGCCATATGAACGAAGTCGAGTTCCATTTATAAATGTTTTGATTGTACTTCAAGCCGATAATAAGTTTTTTTGATATATCTCAAATGGTTTGAATTTTATTTTAAAAAAAGTTGTCAAGTCCTTATTGGAAAACCCTATACTAACAAAAGCAGATCTTGGAGTCATTTTCTCTGCTAAAGTTTGCCAATTAAAAAAAAGATATAGATTTCTACAATCAAAAGTAGATAAATTAATGCAGAAAACTATGCAGCAAAATGTTATTATTCACCCACCTGCAGAAGAAAACACTGGTATGAAGGAAAAAGCAAAGTCTGTATGTGCCGAACTTCTTAATCAAGATCTTGCCTCAATTGATGACACTGAATCCGGATATAACATGTCTGTTCAGGTTATTAATTATATCCTTGAACACATTTCGTTTATTTTTACGGCAACAGTATCCAAACGCCAGATATGTTCACTGTGCAAGACATCGCTTGAATCTGGCTCAGTCTAATGCCATGTCAACACCCTCGATCGCAATTGTCTTGGTGTAGTAAGCGAAATAGCCAATTTTTTCCGAAACCATTCAAATGCATATAAGACCTTCCAAAACGCCATACAAAAACACGCACCAGAAAGCAGGAAAAACCTATTTCTGCGCCTTTGTGAAACAAGGTTTATTGAAAGGCATGACAGCATTATCTCATTTGTAGCGCTCTTCGAATGTATTGCGATTAGTCTTGGAGAAATATCCACCAAAACGTGGGCGATGTCTTCAAAAGCATCTTGTCAGCAATTCAAAGAAGTGATTTCCTGGTAAGCCTTTTAGTTTAACGCTACCCTTATCAATTTTACTACAAAATGAATCTTTGAATTTCGTGTCTGCAATAAATCACACGAAACAAGTCTTAAAATCTCTTAAAGCATAAGAGAAAATGCCGGAGATTTTTCCGAAGACGCTTTTCAATCCGCATCACAACTTGCCGAGGATTTACTTGAAGTTAACATAACAGCTCCGAGGATTTCTTTGAAACAAGCAAGATGCTCCATTCCAGAAATATCATGTCCTAAAGATTATTTTAGAGTTTCCATACTCATTCCTCGTCTAGATTCTCTAATACAAAATCTTACTGACAGATTTATGTTCAACGAGGATGTTCTACAATCGTTTCAAACTCTGCCGTTAATCGAGAAAATGTCAGCTGTTAAAGCGGAGTACATACTCTGGTGCGAAAAAATTTCATCGGTTGATCCCTGAAGTACCTATACTACCTATAGTACTTCAGGAGTATAAGCTACTTGTTTACAATTTTGGCCACACTACCTGTTACAACAGCTAGCGTTGAAGGAACCATTTCAACGATGAAAAGGATCAAAAAAGTATCCCGAAGCGTCATGGGCCATCCAAGACTTGGCGCACTTGCAGTGCTGTCTGTTCAGAAGTGATCGATATTAAAAAAAATCGACAAGGCGTTTATTGCTCTAAAAAAACAATATTAAACGAATTATTATTTATTCAATTTAATTTATAAAAAAAAATTCTAAAAAAAATTAAATACTCATGTAGTTTTCTAATTTTTGTATACAGAATTACTTCTTCGGAATTCAACTCAGCACATGTAAACGCACAGAGAGACCTAGAATCGTTCTAAAATTGCGAGTATTTCTATTTTTTTGTAACGAAAACATAAAAAAAGTCAAATTTATAAAAAAAGGCTTTAAAAAAACGGGGGAACCCCCTTAAAGGGCAAAATTAGTTGCAGTTATGAAGATTTTGCACGAAAAGAACTCGCAGATAAAAATCAGCTTAAAAACGACAAACTTTTAGTATCGAACAAAATATTCACATGGGGCTTTTCAGAGGGGTTGAGATGCGGAGATGAATCAGTGATTCACGTTTTAAACAAAATTTTTGCAATCAAAACCGGCGAAAAAGTAAACAATTTGTTCTCTCTCCTCATACAGATCCTTTGGACTTACGTCCCTTCATGAAATAACATCTCAATGACCGGTAATACGGTTATCGTAGCAACAGGTCAACTGGTGATTTGTTGACATGTCTAGATAGAAGCAAGGTAGTTGGACTTGGTATTTCTAAGGCATTTGGCAGAGTTTGGCATCATGCTCTTTTGTCGAAAATGCGTGCGTTTGGGATCTACCTACCTTTCGGAACATTCAATTCAAGTTGCCTTGGATGGTTTCAAGTCTGGCATTCACAAAATAAATGTTGGCGTGCAACAGGGCTCCGTTCGGGCTCTGGCAATCTTTTTAGTTTTCATTAATAATCTCTTGTGTGCTACTTCGAATCCAATATATTCCTACGCTGACGACAGTAGTCTCTGCTTTTCATATTCGTTCCCTGACTCACGCCCCCGTTCTTCGGCTCTAAAACGGGAATGGTAGCGTATGTTAAGCTCATTGAATTCGGATATTAACAGCATAACTAATTGGGGAACCGCTAACAGAGTAGAATTGAATGCTTCCAAAAAAAACTGCACCCTGCTGTCGTTAAAGCGAAATTTAAACACCCAGCCGTTGTCCATGGATGGCACTTTCATCTTCGAAACCGAAAAACTTTCCATTCTCGGTATGCGTGTCAGTGACAATTTTGACAACATGTCGTTAAAAAAATTGCGAAATGTCTAGATTTCCTCAAGCGCAGTAAGAAATATTTTACCTCCTCTGATCTGGTGTCAATATAAAAGGCATTCATCCGACCAAAATTGGAGTGCAATGCAATGCAATGCAGGTGCACCCGTCTCGCTATGTGTTCTTGTGATTCGTTCCTAAGTTTTACAAATCTCTTATGGATTGCCCTGTCGAGCTCTCTATTTCTTAGTCGTTTTAACTTGCAAACATTTAAGACCAATGTACATCGTTACCTTTCTTTTCTTCCTCCCAAAGTCTAATTGGCCCGCGCTGCGTAAAAACATTTTAAGGGTACACATACCCCTTGAGCTCGCTCTAATTTAAAAAAAAAAAAATATATATATATAACGGGTGACCAGATAGCAATAATAGTTTTTCCATTTGTTATGTTTCAGCAGCTGTCAATGTTACCAATGACATGCAGTTGTCAAAATATTTAGTAAGGTTTGCCATTTGCCGTGCTGCCGGAAGATCATTCTGTGTCTTTGACAAGTGCGCGTAGCATGGTGTTGAAGGCAACTGCGAACATGTTGTATGCAAAATATGTGAACGAATTAAGGAGCTGCCAATATAGAATTTTCTATCTATTAAACTGCAACACAACAAATATGATTAGCACAATCTTAAAAGATAGTTAGAGAAGAGTTAACTACGCTGAACTATATTCCACGTCGACCAGAAATTCCTACCTAATACGAACTCTGCAATCTACTCTCTTCACTGAGAGAGGACGTGTACCATTTTATTGCAATATGCGCCATTCTTAAGGAACACCGTAGAAGATACGAGTACTTCGGGACTAACGTACTGGACGAGGAAGAACGAAAAATATTCTACATGGCGACCAAGGATGCATACAGAAATCGTATTAGTCAGGGTGATATTGAACTCATGTAACACTCTTAGAGTTTATGCTCAGTAAAAAAATATAAAAATAACAGTCTGGTAGATAGCCTAGTGGCCAACGTTGGTTTGTCCTACATTAACTTAAGACTAAATGTTCAGAAATAAAAGTCATTACAACTAAACCAACTACTCATTCTTCAGCGTAAGACAAATCCGCAAATAATGGCAAGGATTTGTGGTAGAGAATATTGCACTGAGGCCACTCTAATCTGTATAAGTATGTTGGCTTGACTAAATCTCTGTTCATTGTTGGAAATCCCGCAGCCGAAGTGCCGAACTGGTCGTTGATTGCTTACCGGCGTTTTTATGCCGCGGATAAAGAGGTTCACATAGCTTACCATACTGAGATCTGCAAAGGCTATCACCCACACCACTATCTTTGCTTTCTAACGAAGGTTTATATGCAATGAATTATCATTTGTTTTAGAGCCCTTGGGGAGTGTACCGCGTTTTATTGAAGTACCAGGTAACCAGGGTTTGTGATGTTAGAAATTCTCTTAGGATAGCGAGGAACACGTTGATCAAGTCAACCCTGAAACCGCAGATGTCTGCCCTTGATCCTCCCTTCCGTGTTCAATTCAAACTACAAAACACACGGCACGAGTTAAAGAGTTCCTGAAGCATATACGAGTACAATACATAAATATACGAAGGCAACCAAGATGGCAAGGTTTTTTCGATGGAGAGTAGGAGTATAATTGCCTGTAGCGCTACCAACAACAAGCTTGTAGCAGTTGTTCTCTACCATATTTCCAGGAGTGCTTCACTGAAAACCAGATTCTAGGGCGAATGGAACAAAAATCGTTGTTTTCTATTTATTGACAGAGCTGTCACAACCAAATACATAGTTGGTTTGGTGTTGTACATTTAGGGAAGGCAATGAGAAACACGCTGGGAGATAAAGTCAAGAAGTCATACGTTTTCGACATATGAGTGAACACTTTGATACATTCTGCATCAACTGCGCATTTGTCACTATTAACTTTCATGTCTGCATAGAAAAAAAAGGTTCCTACAACCAATAAATATTTGAATTGCAAGGGATATCTACATAGCCCCACATCACGCTAAGAATTTATGCTAATTGACTTTGCTACAGTGCGAAATTTGACTATAGCTAACACACGGTCTCTTAACCTCAATAAGGAGCATAGGACTCAAAACTACTAGACTCCAATGCAAAATGCATCAAGTACCGGAAATCTCCTCCTAAGGAGAGGAGATCTTACTTCAGGAACAACATTCTGAAGTTTCCCAAACATTAAAAAAAAAAAAAATCAAGCCAACAAGACCCGAACAGAAACTTGTCGAGATGAGCAAGGAAATTTTGCGCTACAGTTACAGTTGGTGCTGCGGATATCGGAAAATTACCTCTGCAGTCTGTTAAAAGGCGGAGACGACCTTTGATTCACTGTTAGGCACAACCAATGATCCAACCTGGGCGATGAGAACAGGGGTTTCAAAAAGAAATAATGTAAAGACAGGAATATTTAACAATGCTTTCAGCAACCTCAACATGGCATACAAAATTTTGACTTTCGTAATGTGTCAATGCCTGAAACCCTTTGTGAACGATCTGGTGAATCCCTGTCAGTGCAGTTTTAAGGCCAGGAGTGTCTACATTTCACCAAAAATGTAAAAACTCAAAAAGTGGATATCTATGGTTCCTAGCTTTTTAAATATAGTAAGGGCGCATATGACAGCATCTTTGAAAAATAGCTAGAAAGGGCTAGGTCTAGTTTAGGTATCCCTGCCGAATTCGTCAGATTATACACAATGACAATGTAAAACGCTGCTTCATAAAAATCACAGGCGATCTCACCGAAACGGTTTGGACAAGGTGAAGCACTGTTTGGGATTTCTTCAACTCCAACATAGGTGGCGCAATTTTCTAAAAGTTTGTTCAACTACTTGCATACGTTGATGACATCGGGCTTAAAGAAAGTAGCAGTTTGTGACTGGTATGTTTGCAGGCATAAGATAGAAGAGTCAAAAATCGGCTCAGGTATGAATAATTTACAAGAAGGTATGCACAACGTCGATGGAATGGAGAGAACGTAACCTTCGAGTTAGTTTTCCTCGGTTCCGCTATTTACTCTGATAATGACACCTCATTAAAAGTACGATGAAGAAGTACACTTGCCAATCAATGTTTTCTTGACCTTGGCAGTCAACTGGTTAATAAGGCATTGTCAAAAAAACGCTTTTGAGGGCGTTGACATCGAGGAATTTGGTAATTCCTCAAGTACAAACAGTATACGTCCTTCTTTTGCAATGGACACGGATGTGAAAGAGACCAAAGCTTTGTTTGTTTTGTACTATTTGGCTGGCTTTCTCAACATGAATCATGTGACAACCAAAGAAATGTTTGACAAGGGTTCCGGTGAGGGCTAATTTCGGACCATCATGACACAAGTTCATTATGAGTTCCTAACGAATTGTTTGCGTTTCGATGACCGCTCTACAAAATGACAGACTTGCCCCAATAAGAGAGATTTTCAATCATATTGTCAGTGTTTCAAGTGAAGTTTATTGCCCTTCGGATTGCTGTACTTTGTATGAAATGTTTTTGGGCTTCATGCGTTTTTAAAATGTATATTCCCAGTCCTTGAATGGACTGAACCAATCACGGCACGTTGTTTCACTTAGAGCAGCATCTCCGTAAACACTTTGGAGCTCTCAATGCGCTTCATCCGCCGTTTTCTTCGAATCAAAGAAGAAAATCAACACTTCCCGCAAATGACGATTATTTGGCACAAAATCAGACATTTTCACACAACCAAAAGGATACGACGCCAAAACAAAATCACTAATGTGTCAAAAAGTTTTGTATACCATATGTCTAAGCTTGGATCATGACGTTTTGGATATGTCAAAATCGACCAGGACTTACTGCTGGAGCCATCTATTGCACATAAAACTGCCTTGAAAAAGCAAAGATGGTTGAGTCCAAATCACCCAAATGACGACAAATAGCCTACAGGTAAGGAAAATTCATTAGCCCATTTTATCCTTGGCGCTGCTGATTATGTCTATGGTGTGTGGGTATTGTCCTGAAAGCAGTGAAAGAAGACCAACGCTTACAAGATTTGAATAAATATAAATCCAAATACTGAAACTGAACATGAGTTGATTTAGCGAAATGGCTGTAATTTTCACTTTCGTTTCTGAAGTCAAGTGGTATACAACTTTAACTAAAGCCAAACGTTAAAATGTTTCAGAAATAATGCACCGTATACCGACAACATAACGAGTCAGAACCAGATTACACTCACTATGCCCCAAGGCTCTGTGCTAAGACCTGTACTTTGGAATATTTGCATGAAGAATTTGAATAACAAAGACTTCCCAAATAGTTAGTATCCCGATGGCATAGTTATCGTATTTTTATACTTCCTCCGTTATTAGAAAACAAAATCAGTCCTTCTTCTGTCAAAGAAAGAAACTGTGCTTCAGTACCACTTCAACCAGACGGAAATGAAGCAGATCTCCCGGATGATGACATACAAAATAGTCTGTGCCAGTAAAACAAGGGCTCCTTATTCGCAATAAACTTAAACAAATTTTTTTTTCCCAATAGGAGCATGCTTGGTTCCCATAGAATTCTTTTAAAATTTCTTCCCACGTCAATATCTCCGATTTTTTCCTAAATGTCAATTACGAAGACCTCTAACATTTCCAGTCATACTGAAATATCTCCCCCAAAATTCTAGTCTCTAAATTTCTTTACGATTATCAAAGGCAACAACACACCCCTTCAAAAAAAACATTCTTATCCCATATCCGCCTCTTCTTCTCTATCCTGCAATCTAAGGATTCTCTTTGCGAATTTCAATTAAACTACCCACTCTACCCAAGGGTAACATTCTAAACAAAAATAGCAAATAGAACAACCTTTAGCCAGATATGTATCTAAAGCTCCTGATGGCAAATCTCCTCTCCACTAACTTTGTCCTTGTTTTCATGGAATCTAACCGCCCACATGTATTCGTGTCCTTTTAAATAAATCACCACCAACTGCCATATAGTCACTGTGATCCTACAAGTATGTAGCACCTCTCCAGCATACTGTTTTGTCGTGCTCAAGTGTCCACACACATTAATTGTTCCAAAACAGCCACGAAATAGTTTTAAATCACCCATTAACAAGCCTCTGGTAAAATAATAAAATCACCATCTCACCAAACTCCAAATGGGAGTCGTTTGAAATGCTGGAGAAGCCTTGCTAATATTGTGCAGTGCGAAGCTGAATCCTGGAACAGCGGAACAGCGACTGCAGGAAGAAGGTGAAACAGGCCACCGAACTTTGGAGTATTTTTTGGCAATTTGTGGATGTTTCCACATGCAATCCTTACATATCCGCCCATTTGTCGTCGCAATAATGGTGGCACTTCCGCCGTCATCATCACTACCACTATCTATGTACTACTACAATATGCCACCATAGTAAGGCCACTTAATGGAGAGTAATCGACTGCATGCCATGTTGCAAATCAGTCCAATTTCTGGGATAGAGGGTATCTGCCTGTACCGGATGCGGAAAACTTTTCAGCTTCCCTTCCCCGTGGATGTATACGAGTGCGAACAGGAAAAAACGAACGTGCCAACAACGGTAGCACACCATCGTCGCCCTGGCTAATTCAATTCGCAAGCTAGCCTTAAGGTTGGATTTTTTTTTTTTCGTCCTCTTTCGTATTTTTTTTAGTTTTTTTTTACCATGGCAAGGCCAGTGTGAGATATCGAGAGCATGAGCACACAAATTGAACTACAAAGAGAAAATATTTTGCCAAAGCAAAGTTAGACGGCCTTAGGGCAGCAGAGGATGCAATAGAGGGTCACTTCTACAACTAACCACTTACACCCACAGAGTAGACCTCTGTTGTACCTATTTAAAAAAAAAAGACAAAGAAAAAAAGGAAAACGTATCCTGTAGAGCTTCTGCGACGGGACGACGACGTCAACGACGAAGGCTTTTTAATTAGCAAATTGTATCAAATTTGCATAAAAAATACTTCCGCGTGTAACCTTTATTCTTGGATCGGACTTGAGAGCGAGAATAGGACAGAGGACAGAATACGGAGGCAAGGTACGAGTAGGTACAGGATAACTTCGGAGCTAAGGTGTCCATTGAATTCTGCGTTCTGCCATAATGGATGGGATAAATGGACTACAGTGCCCTAAGGCGGGTCTGTGCTTCCAATTATTATGTTTTTTTTCCTCTCTCTCTCTCTTTTTTCGCGTATTTTGCTTCCTTCGTTCGTCCTTTGTTTGCTTTTTTCCTGTGTTTCTTGTTACCCGCGGACTGGATGAGTATAAACTGGGGGAGGCGAAATAAATTATCAGATGGACTGCAGGAATCTGGAAACCCCTACAAAGGTAGATCACGGCAGCTCCATTCGAACGTGAGGAAGCAGGGGGACACAACAGCAAAAAAAGGACGAAAATTAAATCTGTGATTTAAACCAGTTGTTATTGCCAGGATATAAATCTCTTGTTCTTCCTTGCGCCAACATTGCTGACACACAAGTGCGAAACAATTCCAATAAATTTGTTCCCTAAACTAATTGATTTCCAAAAAGGGATGCGGCAAATGATTGTTGTTGGTCTTTTGTTTGGGTTGGTATTTATTTGATTTCCTCTTCTTTATCGTTATCCTGATCTCATTAACACATTAGCGAAAGTAGACATTTAGATATAATACAAAACATGCCACCTGAAAGCAGTAAAATACAGAACCGAGGGCAAATTTCGTAATATTGGCAATAAGTGAACATCATAAATTGTATTAAATAAGGAACGTTAGTAGGAAGATTAGACAGGCTGATGCAAATTAGAGCGGCCAAGGAGCTACATTTTTGTTCTGGATTGAAAATTCATATGCCCACCCAGTCGACTTAGGAATTGCTGGATCATATGCATCAGAATTAAACAAATTAGGAATATGCTGAAAAAATTTCATGTCGTCCATATATCGTCGCCTAAGTAAGTAGACAGCCATAGAGCTGTAGTATTTCATAATGAAGTTTCAGCTCTGAAAAGACACTAGCTTGCTGAAGCCTATTAGCTAACATCTCTAACTGGATTTTCTTCTCGCTTGAGGGAAAGTCATAGATAAGTCATAGGACTTAGAAGATACAACAAGATTGGTTGACATTATTTGAATTGCTTGTCATAAGACTCGTATGAGGGCTGAATATATGGGTTGGTCCTTCAACGAAATCTGAGAACCACGATATACAGGGTATTCCGGATAACATAATTTTTTTCGGAAAAATATATTATTAGCCTCGCGTTTTGCAACTTTAAAACGTGTACCTACTATTTACAAACACAAAACACTAATCAGGTCATTTCATCTCAAGTCAGTAGTGTTCAGGTGATTGCACATTTTTATTTTTTTCATCAAATCCTGTATCATATCATTTTTTCAAAGTCCAAACGAGTGCTTTGTATGCACGCTAGAGCTCGTCTTTGCAAGGCTCTAACAATATCCATTCTTTCTAATTCTTCTCGGACTTTCGCAGTTGCCTCGTCAATCTTATAGTTCAAGTCATCCAATCTTATAATTTCTCATGAGTAAGCAATGTGCTTCATAGTAAATAAAAGCTTCTCCATAAATAAAAAGTCTACTGTGGTCCAGTCCGGAGGACTTGGAGGCCATAGAATGGGTCCATCCAGTCCTATTCACGAATTTTCATACCCACCATCTAACCATTCTCTTAACTGCATGGCCACTGTGTACGGGCAGACCGAATAAATTGAATTGGAGGTGGGGAAGCATCACTATCATTGATTAACATAGGTCTCCTGACTGATACAAGCCACTTAAAGATCTATAGTTCCTGCCTCCTCATACCATGACCTTATTTTCATTTCCCTAGACTTGCAATTAACAAGCAAAATCTGCTCTGAGGCATATTTATATCACGACTTCCGAGACATTAATTTGACTTACATTGCTAACGAGCTGAATCAATTAGACTCCCACTATATTGTACTATACCCCTATACTGCGAGTATACCCTATACTATATACTCTACCCCTGACGTGAGCAAACAGGTCGAAATTCTTAACAGAAACATACATCACCTCTATGACAGATTTGTACCATTACGAACTGGTGTCGTAAAAAACGTCAAATATCCTTGGATGACCAATAACATTCTATATGCAATGTTACGAAGAGACGAGTTGTTTAGACGCTAGAAACGCTTACGGCGTTCAAATTAACCTCTAAGCAGCTCTGGAAGGAAGTTCGAAAGCTTGGCATTAAAAAAAAATTTCTCACGCATTAGCGTTGATTTTAATGTTGAAGAGATGAATCAGAATTTTTTTGATGCAATACCAACGATAGTTCAATGCTCTTCTCAATTGTTGACACTTAGTAATTCTTAAGAAGCCTTCTGTCTGTCGCTTGTGAGGCTGTCTTTGCGGTCAAGTCAAAATGCGTGGGAATAGATGATACTAATCCTTGTGAGCCGTTACATAACATATATTTTTAATGCAATAAGAACAACATCAGTATACCCCGATCCATGGAAACAAGCAAGATACCGATTCCTAAAAAAGCAGCACCACAGACTTCAGACCAATAGCTATACTACCCTTCCTTTCAAAAGCCTTTGAATTCATCGTATCAAAACAAATCAAAAACTACAAATCACAAAACTCTCCGCGTAACTGATTTTTCTAAAGCCTTTGACTCAGTTGATCCTATAATTCTGTCTAAAAATGTGAGGTTAAAACAGGGGTGTGATTGATATGCCATCACACAAACACTAGACACCAAAACGGGCGCATCCCTGTAAATGGTAAAAACCTAAATCTGTCTGGTGAAACATCCAATTTCCAAGAAACCCTTTGAAGTTCGTGCCGTCTATTTCCTCTAGGTTTTCGAAAAAGTATTTCCCTAGAAATTTTCTTCGACTACGCGATATTGCCTCGCATTCACACAGTATGTGGGTTTTGTCCCCAACAGATTGCAGAATCTGCAAATATACGTATCTGACAATTAGAGTATCTTTGTGTGTTTTCGCAGAAGACAGTGTCCTGTCAGGATTTCTATTACTGTCCTAAGCTTATCCTTGTTTAATTTTATTAACTCCTTAGATCTTTTGCCGTCAAAAAGTGGCCAGAGCGCCTTGGATACCATGTGTCATTCAAGCCTTGAACACCTTAGGTTTGCAGTCTTTATGATTTTTTCTTCCATAGTGCCCCTTCCTATGCAAAGGGGTGGTATAACCTTACCTGCAAGCTCATTCGCTTGTTCATTTCCTGGCACCCAGTACAGTCTCACTACATAATGCCTTGAGCACTGTGCCACAGCCCCTGACTTTATCAGAATTGATGTTGGTCGACTTCATTGGCTTGAATGCGGCCTGGCTATCGATGTAGATAGCGATATCTCTTTCGGATACCAATGTTATCTGCATTAGCTTAGCCGCCCTTTGGACAGCCAGCACCTCAGATTGGAAAACACTGCTTGCGTCCGGTAGTCTTATAGACACTCTTAGTTTTGTGTCTTCTGAGAAGATACCAGAACCTGTTATGGAAATTGTCTGTGAAAATTGCAATTTCATGTGATTGATTTGCATTTTTTTGCCAGTCCTCCCTCTCAGGATACATTATATCATACGGAATGTCGTAGTCGACCAATGAAGGAACATCATCCATTAGAATTGGATTGACTGGCAGTAGCTAGGACCGTGTCGTATCCGAAACTACTGCTCTTGAAGTAACGCAAATTAATGAGTCGTGTCGCACTCCAATGTGTAATACACTCTCTAAACACTCTTTAATCTGTCTTTCGCAACAGTTAAATTTATCTTTTCGTACCTGAGTGATCGTCTGCAAGCTGTCTCATTAAACAGTAAGCTCACTTCTTTATGTCATGTCCGCAAAGGTGTTCCTCAAGGCACATTATTGGGACCTTTATTATTCTCAATATTTAGAAATGATTTTGCAAAGTTGTTAGGTCATTGCAAATTCCACATACAATGTATGCTGTCGACGTTCAACTCTATTCGAGCTCTCCAATAGGGTTAATAGAAGATGCAGTATCAGAGCTAAACGAAGACCTATCTGACATAGCATCGTGGTAATCTTTGAACCAATTATTTATAAACCCATCCAAATCGAAGATTCTACCAGTACTCGTATCTAAGTATTGTAATATATCTCCGATCGTTTTAAACAATCCGCACGTTGAAAATGTGACCAAAATAAATAACGTAGGAATTGGTTTGGAAAGATCATATTACGTACCCTGCATCCAAAATCTATGGAAGCCTCCATACTTTGTTGACAAGCAGAGATTACCTACTAGCCAATGCACTTATCGTTTCCATACTAACTTATGGCTGCGAGATCTTTGCTATACCCGATTCTAGCTCATAGAGAAAGCTAAATGTTGCGTTTAATTCTGTAGCGCGACACATTTTTAACTTCTGACCATATCTCTGCATACACTCAACAGATCATCAGATACAGTTTAAAAACTCTTATTGAATATCGAAGGCTTTCCCAACTCGCGCGTTTAATCTATAACCGATAGCCTATGACAAGATATTTTTTTCTCATTCCAGTCGCACTTTGACATTAACACCAAACCATTTCACATGTCTCACCTCACTCAAGCAATTCTTTGTTCACGCCATCACACTTTGGAATAGTTTCCCAGATCAAATAAGAACGATAGGAAAAAAAAATTAATAAAACAACAACGGTGTGAGACATAAAATTGGTTCTGGTTTTATTTTGAAGCTACGTTCATGCCATTATGTGTGGAATAGCACATCATTCAAACGCCCGCCTCGGTTTCGTTGGCAGCGCTTTAAGCGGTCGGTCAAATTTTTGATGGTCCAATACGTGCGGCATTATTCCGGCAATAGCGTGTCGAATGTTGGCGTCGAGTTCATCTAAATTGGTTGGTTGGTTAGCGTAGATTAAGGACTTAGTGTAGCCCCAGTGAAAATAATCGAGTGGTGTGAAATAGCGTGATCGCGGTGGCCAACTGATGAATGCTCGCCGTTAGATGACCCATTGGCCAAATTTCTCCTTTAATGCGTCGCTTGTATAGCTCCGATATATCGATGTTGTCGACATCACTCTATATCTGAGACCATGTACGGTAGCGGTGTCTCCTTCCTCATTTCGAACGACATAAGAAAACCACCATGCCATAAACCGCACCAAGCAATCAATCTTTGTGGATGCATTGATGCTAGGCCGAACACTTGTGGATTGTGTTCGCTCCAATAACAGCGATTTTGTTTATTGGCATAGTCGCTGAGCCAAAAATGGGCCTCGTCTGAGAAGATGATTTTTTGGCCAAGATCCGGTTCTCCGGCCAACATTTCTAGCGCCCAATTAGTGAACTCAAGGCGTTGTCGATAGTTGTCCGGTTACAATGTGACATATGTATTTACAACTGAGCCGGACGGAGGTTCGATAGTATTTTTAATACTCTTGGTACGTTCGCAAACCTTATTGAATATTTTTACAGCTAGATGTCATTGGTAACTTTGACAGCTGCTGAAATATAACAATTGGAAAAACTATCATTGCTATCTGGTCACCCTTTAGATAACTAAATGGGATTATTAATGCAGGAATACATGGAGTCACTCACAAAAATTATGTCATATGCATGACTTTTTGCACATACTGTCATTATATCTGACATCTATCTTCATAAGAAGGCCTAGCATGCCAAAACATTTTACGAAAACCGCCTCTGCACTCGTTCAATGCGATCCAAAAGGGTCAAACTTTTGTCAAACTTCCGAAGGTAAGTCTCATATTTGAGCTAAAGGTCAGTCCCTTCTGTCTTATAGAGGGTGTAAATTTTCTTCTTCTCTTCTTCTCTATCTCTTCTCTACTTCTTTACATCAATAAAAGAGAACACATTTTCCTGTTTGTCCGCGCGTAGGGTGTAGGTACGTAACGATACCTTAACAATATATATATCAATCGATTTGTCGTGAGTAGCGGTATTACATAGGATGGTTTTCAGTATCCTAAGTACTCTGTCAAGGAGTATACAATTATTATTATTGATGCTGGTGAAAACAAAAACGTTTTTAGTTTTGTTAATTTTGGTTGTACTGAGAGAACCGGTAAGTGAAATAATTAGATTTTTTTAATCATAAAAGCTTGAAGGCATAGAACATGGAAAGGCTAAAATGTGTGATAGAGTGAATAGATCCAAACAGACAAATGTGCTTGGTAGTCCGCCTTCTGTGTCTTCAACTATTCCAACGTCCTTTTCTGACTAATGTTTTATTTTAGTTCATAACATGCTACCAACGAAAAACAGGAATTTATCTTGGAGACAAATACTTGTACGTATGCAAATATGTGAATAAGGGATTCGATGCTGCCATGTATGGTCTTCGAGATACAACCGTCCACAATGAAGTTACGCAATATCAAATGGGTCGATATATAAGCAAAACGAAATAGCGCTCGCTGTGGCATCATCTGGCATTGCTACTATGTTACTTCCTGAAGGTCGAACGGCTCTTTCTGTTTTTAAACGTCCATTAAACCTAAACGCTAATGATTTGCCTGTATGTAATATGAGTAAGACATCTGAGATGGCTGAAATTATTAAAAGGTGTAAGCTTATTGTTTGGGATAAATGTACAATGGCCTTAAAAAAGCATTAGAAGCCATTGACCGAACACTGCAAGACATATTAAATTGTAAATCTTTGATCGGAGGTATGACGGTTCTTTTATCTGGAGACGTTCGACAGACGCTTCCAGTAATCCTAAAAGGAACCAAAGCAGATGAGATTCAAGCTTGACTTAAGTCTTCTTACCTTTGTAGTCAAGCTTTAGACAAACATGCAAGCACATCTTCATGGCGATACGCTATAGTGAGTTTTCAAAAAAATTAATTGAATTTGGAGAAGGAAAACTAAGTGCTGATATTGATGGCAGTTTGAAACCTGATCGAGTCAGTACAGAGGTCGATTCGATCAATGAACTGATTGACAAGGTATTTCCAAATCTACAACAAAATTACATTGCCCATAGGTGGTTACGTGAAAGAGCAATTCTCGCACCAAGAAATATCACTGTCAACAACATCAACAACAAACTTCTGGGGATAATACCTGGGGACTGCCAAACAATAAGGACTTGACAACTTTTTTTTTATTTCAAAAACTTTATTATCGGCTTGAAGTACAATCAAAACATTTATGAATGGAACTCGACTTCGTTCATATGGCCACCGCGGGCACGTTTCCAGCGGTCGATTCGTTGGACCCAATTTTCAACGACTCGGCCACACATTTTGGTCGAAATGGCCGCTATTTCGCGTTCAATGTTGGCTCTGTGCTCTTCCAACGTCGTCGGCGTGTTGGCATAAACCAATGACTTAACGTAGATAACAATGACTTGAGATAACACGCTCACCATACTTACTCGTCAATAAAGCGATTGTAGCGTGTGCTGTGTGGCTTGTGGCATTATCCTGTTGAAAGCACATGTCGTTCAAGTCCATATCTTCCAATTCGGGCCAAAAATAATCGGTGATCATGGCGCGATAACGCTGATCATTCACAGTAACGTTACGATCGCTATCGTCGACGAAAAAATATGGCCCAATAACGCTGCCGGCATGCAAGCCGCACCAAACAGTTATTTTTTGTGGATGAAGTGATGATTCATGAAGCACATGTGGATTTTCACGCGACCAATAACGTATATTTTGCTCATTGACGAACCCATTGACCCAAAATGAGCTTCGTCACTGAAGATGATTCTGCGATGAAATTCATCATCTTGGCGCATCTTCTTCAGAACCCAATCGGAGAACGTACGTCGCTTCAAATGGTCCATCGGCTTCAATTCTTGAGTCAGCTTGATCTTGTATGGGTGTAAACCAAGATCCTTACGCAAAATACGCCATAATGTGGTCTGAGCGATGCCCAATTCTTGAGAGTGCCGTGGAATTGACTGATGTGGATCGTTTGCTACGGACGCCTGAACGGCAGCGATATTTTCGACACTTCGACCAACCCGTTGTCTCACTGACACGGCAACATCGCACAACGAATATGTTGACTCAAATTTTTGCACTAAACTTGTTATTGCCTGTCTACTAGTGCGAGAATTACGACCGAAAATTGGAGTTAACGATCTTAAAGTTGCAGTCACCGACTCAGAATTTCGGTAGAAAATTTTTATAATTTGCAGACGTTGCTCGTTCGTGTACTTTACCATGATGAAAATGTTGAGTAACCTGGATAAATTGACAGTGAGAGTTTGATGATTAGTGAAAGAGTGCGTTCACAAATTAAATTCAATGTTGTCAAGTCCCTATTGGAAAACCCTTTATAAATCGATTGATACTGTGGTGGATCTATCAGAAGTTGTGAACTATTCAACCGAATTTTTGAATCCTTTAGAACCACCTGGCTTACCTCCAAACAAATTGCAGTTAAAATTTGGAGCTCCTATCATGCATCTGCGAAATTTAGACCAACCTCGCCATTTGTAATGGAAAAAGACTTGTGGTTAAGAGAATATTACCTCATGTTATTGAAGCTACCATAATTACTGGATGTGGCTATGGGGAAGATGTCATTTTACCACGCATACAACTTATTCCTTCCGATACCATCTTTAAATTTAAATTTAAATTTTAATTTTGCATTAAACAGTTGAGCATATTCTTCCCTTGTACTTAAAGTGATGAAATATTTGTATTTTATCATTCTTTCCCCAACCTACCTTAGGTATTCCCTCATATAACCTTGTTGTAGTCTGAAATCATTATTTTACTTATACTCGTATATACGAGTAAACAAACAAATAAAACAAAACTGAAATATCATTTCACCACTTAATTCCATATTCACATATGGATTCTGAAAATATATATACATATGATATGTGTATTCAATTTGAGAAAAAGAATTATCTTATATCCATATGTATGCATCTATTAAAGGACCCAGCAAAGCGGGTACATCCAGCTAGTTTCTAAATAAAGAGGAATCTAATTGAGGTGTCTTTTTCAAATGTAAATGTAAATTTTTCAGAATTTTCTGTTCATTTCAAAGCAGCGAATTCAGTAAATTCCCAGACATTTTCGTTCGTGATATTTGTAAAGAAAATTCATTTGAAACGTCGCCGTCTGTCTATGAATGGAAATAAATTAAGCAACACAGTTAATTATGAGTAAGAGTCTTCAAATGTTTCCCTATAACAAAGGATACAGTTTACAAACCGACTAGCAGTATCCAAAGCCACTTTAACTAGGTTGACATTAAATCTCTTCAACTGTCTAACTTCTTATCAAGTCCGCCGTAGAGTTTAACAGAGAAAATCGTATCACAACTTGGATAACTTGGTGAAGCATCCTTAACAAATAGATGCACTTAGCTGTGATTTATAGACAAATCCAAGTGCCAAGTCGTATTAAATCTTTCATTCACCATTCCAATCTTGGACGTTTCTTCTTCTTCTGTGTTGTGTAGGTTTTCTCTGTTCCTATTTTCATATTCATTTGCTCTGGCATTGTAATGTCTTGGCAAATAAAATTGAATTCTCCTCTCAGCTTGTTCAATTCATCACAATTTACTGCAAATTGTTTTGAACACAAAGTACTCAGAGAGAGAACCACCCATTATGTTATACTCTCTACCACCTATCACCTACCATCTACCACCTACCACCTACCACCTACCACCTACCACCTACCACCCTGTATGTCAGTCTAAATATAATCCACTCACTAAATGTGTACAACCCTGTAACAACCATTTGTCATTTCTATGCCCACCTTCATTAATCTTAACGTTTGTCAAGATGCAAAAAGCTAAGCCACCCTGAGCAGCAGTAGAAGATCTCTTCTTTCCACATCTCCCTTCCTTAATTTTTCGGTTTCTCAGCTTAAGCTCCTAGTAGTACCCATCCCTATTCAATTTTCATACATATTCAAATGTTTCTCACATAGTGTGGCCACCCTCCCATTTGCAATGAAATCCACGCAAATATAATTTATTAAATGCATAAAACATTCGAAGCAAATAAACTGAAATAAATCAAAATCGTTAGCGATGTGGGTTTTGAGGGGTAGAGAGAGAGAGAGAGAGAGAGAGAGAGGATGGGTAGTTGTAGAAAAGATGGTTGAGCATTGCTACACCAGATCCATTGAAGAAATGAAGAAAAATTATGAGCAAACCGAAGATGGTAAGCCCCTTGAGAAATTACGTATACGCACAGGTGTACTGATGTACTGATGTACAGGTGTAGGTATACTCGTACGCCCCTAAATATGGCAAAGTGTTGCTGTGGTGAGAGAAGCTGTTGCTATTACTGTTTCTGTTGCTATTGCTGGTATTTGTGTCCGTATGTATCGGAAAGTTTTGCGTTTATGGTCGAAGAAAACATTTTAGACTTTCAACTTGAAGATGCTATCTGTGGGTTCATTTATCAAGTCAAATGAGAAATGAACATCATCATTTGGAGATGCTGCGGATCGAGAATATTTATTTTTGTTAAAAATCGAGAGGAAAATATACTCCTTGTGTATCTATGTATGTACCAGGAAGGTGCTAAACTTTCACTGAAATACCAATCGCGCAAGCATAAGAACTTAGGTTAGACAATTTGAGAGTTTTTTTTTTTCCTCTTTGAATGGGTGGCGGGTGTTACGGTCAGAGTTTAGGACGGGAGAGGGTAAGCTGAGAAGCAAGTGAAAATCTCTCAAAACATCTAAAATGTTATTTTATGGTCAGAAACGAATTACCTTCTGTGTGGTTGGCATGAGTGGCAGATGTGAGAATGAAATGTGAGAGTACATTAAAAATTCGCTTTGGGAAATTTATGAGCCCTGCTTGTGGCTAGTCTGAGATCGTCCTTCATGAGTGGACGGGGAACGTACGTATTTTCTATTAGCCTAATTGGTGTGGTATTTGGTAAGAAAAAATGTACCATACCCTTGTACTTTGTTATCAACTTGTGGTTTGGGAGAGAATTTGTCTTTAAAATGCTAGCTATTATGGGGGAATTGATGCTACTATAAGATTCTGCAACATCTGCCTGGACTTGGAATATACTCGTAGTACGTATTGTATATGGGAAAAGTTGAAGGGCATCATTAAATGCTGCAGTTGTATTTGAACCAAATAACCCGACAAGGTGCCTGTAGGAGCAATTTCTGAATTTTGACGTTGGCGTCAAACCAGTTCTTATGAGTAGCTCTTCTTATCTAAGACCAGGCAGCATAATATACAGTACAAATCTACTCTTGATGGAAACTGATGCAGACGCCTTAACTAGAGAGGCTCAGTATTCAAACGTACGAACTTTTCGCTAAAACACCCCAGCACTAGGACAATCTTGTTGTTTTCTTCGATATCGGGACAGGTTTGACATTCAATCTTTCTTTTATTTGTCTTCTTCTTGGACAATAACTTCAGCTCTCTCCCATCCATCGTAGGTATCTTTGATTTCACCTGAACTATTCTGCATGGCACTTGCTTACACCAAATAGCTCGCTTGTGTTACTAGATAAGTGGTTGTAGAGCTTGTAATACTTCAATGTCGAGCTCCTTTTCACCTTGATGTGTGACCGATCCATAGACACTTCCTTTGCCATATATTAATATCCATCGGCCCCCGAATTTCTCTTGTGTGGAGCTATTCATGTGAAGAGCTTTCTCAAGGATACGAGTTCATCTATCTAAATAGGTTGTTTCTACTTAGTTGCCCCTCTAATCTGGCCTCTATATATGTATAAGCCAAATCCGGCCTAAATTGGAGTACAATGACCACATTTGCCACATAACATTCAAAACTATTGTAATAATATCACTCAGACAAGGGACACCCTAAAACGCCGGCGTAGTGTCCGTGTCTCACTTTATTCTATCGCTATTTCCACCACCAGTGCTCCATAGAAATCGATAGTAGCATTCCGTCCCTTCAAACTTTTAACCGTAGCACCCGTCTCGCTATGAATGCTCATCCATTTATCCTCAAGCTTACTTTCGGGCGTACAGTGATTCTTTTCCAAGCCGTACAGCTCGCATATGGAAGCCCTTCCGAACTCTTTATTTCCTGTTCATTATAACCTTCTAACATTTAAAACCAACGTACATCGGTACCTTAATTTCTTTCCCCATCCTTCCAGCATAGTACCATTGCCCCAGATGTAGCGCACGAAGAGAAATATCAGCGAAGCGGTAAAGAGAAGTAATCGAATTGTCCAGCCCTCACGAACCCTCTGAATCATAGCCGACAATCGGAGATCTTGGATTAAATGGATCGCAACTTTGTTCATCAAACTGACGGTGAAAGGAAGATGGACAGATGCCTAACCAGTAAAGTATAGACGGCGCTAAGATCTAAAATCTACCCGAGGCGTACATGTTGTAGACTGATACGCGATATATACGATGGCGCTAAAACGAAAGTGAAAACATAGCGGGAATAACGGCAGATATTGAAGTTTAAATGGGAGTACAGCAAGACAGTATACAAAATCCGGAACGCTTTCCTTCTTCTCCCGATGATAGCGCTATTATAAGCAATGACAAGACAGCCCTTCACGTAACTGGTCTAATAGACACTTTAACACGATGACGCCTTCTAAATAGATGCGAGGACGACTAGAAGTCAGTCGTCTGATGACCAAATACCCGAAGCCTAACTCCTCGTATCTATTTAGAAGGAGTCATCATGTTAAAGCGTGAACAATTCAATTACTTAAAGACATTGCGATAAAATCGAACCTGGAGTCAGGCGGCAGAATTTTGTGAACAAAAATTCCGCATCAGCCTAAAGCCTAGTTATATACCACAGGCGTTTATCCAGCTTTCACATACGCTTCGCAAATGATGGACGATAAACGCTAAATATGAAGGAAAGACGACTGTGGCGGAGATGATCATCTTACGACTGCCAGCAGGAGTGACAAAACAGACAATGAACAAGTTTAAAGCTGATCAAGTCAGACAATTCGATTCATGCTTGAGCCGAGGTTTAAAGAAAATGCTAAACAAAATTGAAACTCCATCATTAAGGTGATTTGAAATAGAGCGGTCTTTTGAATTGTACTAGAGTAGTAGTTCATACTCATGCAGGCTAAATTTAAAAGTGCGTGTTCGACCAGTAGCATAAAACTAGACTACGCCGCCATAGAGCTCACAACTCAATAGGAAAGATATAACAAAGAAATTTGACCAAGCAGCTAATAGCCTCAGATAGTAATAGATACACTGTTAACGACTCTGGAAAACGACCTTCGGAACTGCATGCAGATATCACAGCCATTTAGGAAGTGCAATATGATAAGCCGAGCATAAAGAGCATGATAAACTTCTCTTTGGTAATTATTTATAGGGAATAGAGACAACGGTTATTCGGCGGCAGATTTAGGCAAGAAGTCTTGAGCTTCCGACATGTGAACGAGCGTCTTACAATTACAAATAATAAATTCGCTGAAATCGTACTAGGTGATTTCAACGCTAAGATAAGAAAGGAGGACAGTAAGCATATCCTACACGACGTCACACCGGCAACAGACTTAGGAATATTGCAATATTGCACACGGTTTCCTCATCTCAATATATATATAGACATGGGTGTCTTCGAATTATGAAACACCCGAATTTTCCAGACAGCCTACATTAGCATGGATCACTGACTTGTTGGAGCCAATTAACGAATGCAGACCTACCAAGTGCCACAAAAAATAAGAACTACTGAAAGAAGATAGTAGAAAGCTGCAATCACAAGATAATCGCTTATCCCGAAATCTCTTAACAACTCCTATGCCGCTAGCATCGAGTACCGAAGAATAGTGACAACGTAAACAACGTGACATCATAGACGCCGCAACTGATGTGCTGGGTTTCACCCGACCACCACCAATAAACCTCTGGTTTGATGAAGGATGCCGACAAGCACATGCAGCTAAATAAGAAGTTTACAAAGATGCGCTGCAGCGAAGGACCAGAGCCGTTGTAGAGTTAACAGTCGGTGCAGAGAATGTGGGAAAACTTCTTCTGCAGACTGTATAACGGCGAGGAAGCCCAACTTGTCGCAGTTAGGAAGAATAGACCATCCAAATTAGGTGATAATACCCAATATAACCTATCTAACCATAAATCAAACAAAGCTAATGGATCTGACAGCTGATGGCCGAGGTATTCAAAGCTGCTACAAATGAATTTGTGAAGAGCATACACCAACTCATTTGTCAGAAAAGAGTATGCCTGATGAACGGAATCTCATCGTCCGCCCGAGCTATGTA
Source organism: Volucella bombylans (assembly GCA_949129095.1). NCBI lineage: Eukaryota > Metazoa > Arthropoda > Insecta > Diptera > Syrphidae > Volucella > Volucella bombylans. The sequence continues at coordinate 20,106,628 of OX422141.1, forward strand.
GTTAGAGCCATGTCCATTTTTGGCATCCCAGAAAACCTCATTCGGATATGCAGAATGACGATGGAGAACACTCGCTGTTCCGTCAAGGTCGGTAATGACTTAGCTTTTAGGTTTTAGACAAGGCGACGTGCTGACATGTGACTACTTTAACATTACACTTAAAATAATTTTGCGGAAAGTACAATTTTTCAAAAGTCTGTGCAACTAGGACAAAACACACAATACGGACGAATTCAACAGAACATCACATTCGACAGCAATCACTTTGAGGTAGTAAAAGACTTTGTCTACCTTGACTCTGCTATTAACTCTGCCACCAGTAGGCGTAAAACGAAGAAACACTCTATCCTTGAGTAGTAAGGCTCTATCTCGAACAACTAAGGAGACTTTATGTAAGACCATGAGTATCCTAGTCCTATTTTATAGCGCTGAAGTATGGATTCTATCGAAAGTGGACTAAGATAAATTCTACGGAAGGTATTTGGTCCCAGGCCTTGGAGGAGGATATTCAACGACGAACTATACGAGCTGTACGGGGACATCGATTTATGCTCCTGCACGCAGAGTCTCCGAATTTAACTCGGAGGTACAACGCAGTAGAGGAAAACATCGCCTTAGGAGACCTCAACCTACTTAAAGTGGGCAACTCGACTCAGGTAGCTAAGGTCAATGCCGAACTGTAGTGCCACCTAAGTAAGTAGGGGGATTATGAAGAGGCTTATTGTTAATTTTGTTCAACCTAGTTGGATAATTATGCCGTTTGACTTTTATATGCGAGTCGTATAAGGATCTGATTCAAGGTTGATACCAGAGCAAACGCTGGAATTTTCGATAGCTCGCGATAAGCATGTGGCTGACCTTAGGGCGACTCTTAGTCCTGACATGGTAGTTGAGGCGATGGAAGATGACAAGTTACGAACCAACGCCGAATATACGACTTATCTCCTGATATCTCTGTCGTCAACCAACAAGCGGCTTTAATGGGTTCGAGTGTTTTGCAAGAAAAAATTTTCACAACAGTCGTTCGTTCAGCTTTAACATACGCATCAGCTTGTTGGATTATGTATTCGAAATATAAAGGAAAATTCCAGCAACAGCTAAGCCAACGATAAGAAGGACGAGAACTTCGAAGAAAAAATTGAGAATAATAAGTGATTATAGCGGCATGTGCTACCGAAATACAATATTACAATTCAAAAGAACAAATTCCATCTATCATACATACAACTTTGCCCAAGAAAAATATAGAAATCGACGAGTTTTCAATCAAATAAAAAAAGGCAAATGCTCTGCACAGTCACCAAACTCAAAAATAGCCTCGAACCAATGGGCATGGTAATAAAAGAAATAAATGAATACCAAAAAACCCTATTGAACAGTTTTAATTATCCGAAAATCCAACATGATCCCATCCTTTATTTTCCAGAGACCAACTTTGTTGGCTACAAAATCTGCAAGAATTGCGTTTTTAATTACAAAACCTACCATCGATTTCGACCTCAAAAACAAACACAATCCATCCTAACATACATACTCGTATGTACTCGTATTTGTAGTCGAATGTCCAATATGAGAGCTATAGTTTGTCAATAAAGCAATAGCGATTCAATAGAACCAATGTATGCGTTAGCATACGTCATCGTCATCATCATCGTCAATATCGTATCTTCCGCGGAGTTTTCATTATTCCCTGTGAATAAATCAATCGTAAACAAATCATTCTACGGATTGAAAATGGTCAACCACACGATATATTTGTTCACTTTGAATCCAACCACAAAGCTCATCGTTCAGTAGCCGCTCCGTTTGATATTCGTTCAACCACTACTTTGGTATGGAATGTGTGTGATTTTCTATACTCCGGAACAGAAGGTTCATTGCAATATAAGGACTAGAAAGGATTAGAGGGGTCAATTCATCTCATCAGTACCAGCAGATAAATCGATATGGAAAGGAATAAAAAAGGACACGGAGAATATAAAACTCAGATTCGTTCCTTTTAAATAAAAGCAATATTCTCTCCTGAAAAGGACCAACGACAGTGGTACGAACACGAATATACTAATACTGACCCACCAGAGGATACAAACCGGCGATAGACATATTCTCTCCTTAATGACGATAAAAACATTCAAATTGAAGCCATAAAAATTCCATTCCCAAACATTTTCTGGCGATTTTCTAAGAATTGTCATATTTTCGTAGGGGTCCGCGTTGGGCGCCACTTTTATTATTTTTTCTCTTCTTTTTTTTTTGTGTTTTCCTTCTGTATGAAGGTATACAAATCTCGAACAAAAGATCACAGTGAAACAAAATGAGCTTATAGCGTGGTAGGGGACTAGTAGAAAAACCTACAGGATAGTTCCAGCAGACAACACAATAGGGCAACAAATCATTTTCTCGCTTCCATTGCTTCCATGTGAACAGGAAAAGATCAAATCACATCTTGCTACGCACATTAGGAGCGGATATGACAAATACACGGATAATAATTCGTCCTTTAGCTGTGTGGGGTACTCAACTACGCACGGCAAATAATTTATTACTATGATGGTGTCAAAAGTTTTGCGATGCTCATCAATCAACATTAAAGCGAATTATTCGTTTTGTATTCTTTTTTTTGTGTTTTTTTTGTGTATTGTGTTGTCGCTCATTCATTTGTGTCCTTGGTGTGAGTGGGTGGTGGTGATGAATATCGGCGTGTGTGTGTGTAAATTAGGTGGAAATCCCCCAGCATAGATGAATGAAAAAAATTATTCTCTTTGCATTGATCCATTTGAGTATTTGAGGGGCTTACTCCGTTTGCAGCACAATATTGTATCTTGAGTGTCATCCTTCATTTATATTGTATATACACCATTGTGCAAGGATATTATTTATTTTCTTCTACGTCCTTTGTTTTGGAATTCATTGTTTTTTTTTCTTTTTGTTTTTCTTTTTTAAGCCGCTTCGTATTCTTTTCCATTCGAACGTGGCTTTTTAGTTCTATTCGCTTTCAGTTTTTTTTATCCCCTTTTTGTTTTGTTGTTGTGTGGATCCTCTGCACGGATACAACAGTTGCAACGAAATGCCAATTAAATTGAAGAGCTCTCAAATTCAAATGAAGGATTCAGGATGTGAATTCGCAATGGTATATCCTTTTGTTCAATTTTTGTTTTTTTATCTTTCATTTGGTTACAGTGAATACGATGAAACAAACGAAAGTCGGCGGATAGATCGACTTTGGTTTGGGCAGAGAGATGGATAAAACATTGGAGAAACATTTAAAGCTATCAAATTTGCATCGTGTATTCGATTAATCAAGGGAAATAACGGTTGACGCGTTTTGGAATGGGCAACAGGGAGGTGAGTACTGAAAGCCCTAACGACCTTTCATTTTTTACTTGTGCTATACTAAGTGCTACCCCTTGCCACATCCAAAACGTACAACCAAACGTATTTCCACTTTACATTTCGGAGTTTGCTGATAGTCTATCCCTATGTGGGTGTGTGTTCTATGGATCGTTTGAATGGGATTAGTAACGATTCAGGGATGCTTCGCTTAATTCTGGATGTATGAGCACCCATATCTATAGATGGTTTAATGTTTTTTTTATTTTTTGTTGATTCTTTTTTACCCCTTCAGATGGATCTGTGAATAAATATGGAATTTTACGGTTGAATTGGGTATAATAGCTACAATTCCTGGAAAGAATTCTCTTCCAAAAAAACAAAAACAGAAGAAGCAACAGAGTTAGGGTCATGTTTGATTATTGTGGAAAAAAAATTCCTTTAGTGTAAAAAATAGATGTAATTGTGGAAGATTTCCGGGAAGATGGGTACGAATTTGAACATTTTCAATGGCATCCGTTTTACTTTATTGGCAGCTATATTGTGTTGACTGAACTTGGTAAATGTTTGAGCAATTTGGATTCAATGGGATTGAAATGAAATACATTTGAGTTAGTTGGAATTCTACGAGTAAATATAAATATTTAATAAAAATATACGCAAAAGGGCAAATTGACTAAGAAATCCCTTCCAGATGCATACGAATCGACGACCCACAGGTTGCATTGAACCGAATCAATGTTGGTATAAAGGTAGTCTTAAGATTAGTTCATCTAACTTACACTTACTCTAATAACTTGAACTGCACAATTTGTAATAGACAAACACATCACACCTGTGCATTTAGTTCCAATTTCAATTGGGAGTGTGTAAAATAACTTCTATAGACCTGGCCACTGAAAACTAAGAGATTCAATCCAACTTGTTCAACTATTCTTTTATTTCACTTTCACTTTTCTCCTAGACTAGATCACGCTATTACCAACATCACAGGCATTTTTAAAAATTAAGTTGAAGAGCATAGCGATAATATCAGTGTCTCGATCCTGTCAGACGGACAGAGTTACATAAAGATAAACTCTCAACAAGCGGTGCCTCACAGGTCAGCCCGCAGTGATTCCAGACGAGAATTCTTGTCGAAGAACGAACTGGTAAGGTAAATCAGTCCGTTTTATTTAAAACGCGAAAGAGGATTGAACTTCGGCAGAGAGGAACCGGTTTGTTTGCACTACCTATAAAAAAGCAACGGCCAAATAAACCCACAGCTAACTTACTGCTAACACTGCCAAAAAAAATCACAATGAGGTCATAACTAATCGCGGTGTATTGCAGATCCATCAGAAAACAGTAAAACGCCTCAAATAAGGTATGGACGGTAAAAAGTCCTCTAAAATCCTTTTTGATGCAGTAAAAAATAGACTGATTGTTACGGTCCTGTATAAGTTCGATCTTGATGGGAAGATTACGTACGATAAATGGAAGCTTCTAGAGTGCTGATTACTTGAGTACGAATGCGGCACAACAAGTTTCTTACCTCCTCCAATCTTGAAGAACGCAGACTGGCATGAAACTATTAGCACGTCAAGGTCGGATCTCAATGGACCCCATTAACATAGCTGCTTTTGGCGGACCTGGTGAGGTTTACAAAGGTAAGCTACATGCCTATGATAGGAGTAAAACTCATCATAGACATAGGGATCATTTCAACGCCAATCCCAAGATCTCTTATGCTATTGCGGCCCTGAAGAAATATTGGTTAACAATTGGAAGCTCCTTTTAGACCTCCGCACCGGAAAGTACTGCAAGATAAGCAGTAGATAGGAGGTTGTCACGGGTTGGTCCTTCGTCCTTTAATTGACAGCCGACTGCATTCCTTTGCTTCGTGTAAATACTTTCACAATTAAGGTTGATGTAAAATGTGAAGCGTTAAAGCTATTTAAGAAAGAGAAATATATTCTCTCAGGGTACATATTCGCAGGCTAACAAATCAATACCCGTTTCCTCAAATTTAGCACAGGAAGATGTGTGTGACACCATCGTTGACGTAATAGAGGTTCACTTCCACAAGACCAGACTCGCCAGCTCAAGTGCAGCAATCATCCTTTCTGAGAGCCGAGTACCGAATCGACCACCGACGAGTGCACAAGTCAACCAGTGCACTCGCAAATTATCATATTATCGTGTGCTGTGCAAAAAAAAAAAAAAAAAAAACCACCGCGCGTGTGTGCAAAAAAAAGTGCAAATAATAAAATCACACAGTGTGGGTACTCGTATCTCACCTCTCCCGCTCCTGGTCGAAGTACTGTTGCTTGCACTCAATCACTGCCATTGCTGTGTTTACCATACGGTACGGGCAGTGGCTGAGTATATGTACCAACTGATGGCTAGCGGGTTGTGGGTGAAAATTTTGTTGGTGCACTGTTTCATATTGTTGTAAGGGCTTAACACCTACAACAATTTGATCCGGTAAATCAATGTCAGAATTTTCACTTCGCAACCTTGCTTAGTATCGTCGGTGTTTGTGTTTTCTGTGTTTGTCTGTGATTATGACTAGGGAATTCAGTGTAGACGTAGCCAATATACGCGGGCTAAAATGTAATCACTTTTCTGTTTTGGCACTTAGTGAAACAGAGGTAGATCCTCGCCCACACCTCTCAGATGATTCTGATCTGAAGCTACCTGGCTACGAACTAGTGCCATTATTCTTCTCTCACCGCGGTCTCGCCATCTATGTGCCTAGTGATGTAGCTTACCAAACTCCACCACAATGTGATCAATGGTCCAATCCGGAATTCAACTTCATGTGGTTAAAATTCCATCTCCGCAAGCAAATCATCCACTACCGCTTTATTTACAGAAGCCCCAAACTGGACAGCAATTGAACTTTTAACGAGTTTGATGCGCTGTCCGACTCCATTCAAAGAAATGCATCTCTGTATCCTCATACTGGAATCGTTATTACGGGCGATTTCAATATACACAATTCTGGGTGGCATCGACATTCTGGACAGGCAACACCTGAAGGACGGTGTGTTGAGATCTTCGCTGCGGAAAACAACCTAACGCGAATACCAGACGTTGATAGTCATACCGCCAACACCCTGGACTTGTTTTTAACTTCTCACCCTGATAAGTACACCATTGAATGTGCTCTCCCCTCTAGGCTCGTCGGACCATTATGTCATATCAGCTAATTTCTCGTACACCGACCACACAGTTAGAGAAAAAATTCCTAAAAGAACCGTATGGCAATACGAGGAAGCCAACTGGAGCGGTCTTAACAGCTTCTTTAGGAATTTTAACTATCGTTATGTTTCCTCGATAACCACGTGGATGACGCTACTGATATGATTTCAGACACTATTCTCTTTGGAATGAGATCCTTTATTCCTCATCGGATGAAGAGTATCAAACCAAAAGAAAAGACATGGTACGACTCGAGCTGTAAAGTTACAAAAATAATTTCTTGGGTCCTTCAAGACCAAACCGACAGAGGAAAACAGAAAAAAGTTCAAACAAGCCAGAAATAACTGAAACGCTTTTCTTAAGCGTGTAAAATTCCAATACGACCAAAACCTGAGGCAAAAAATACTGCAATGTCCCAAAGGCAGCAAAAATTTTTGGTCGTTCGTCAAAAAACATTAGAAATTCCGCCTCATCCTCCATCCCAACGCTCATTTACAATGACATTCCAGCTCTCAGCTCTTTGAATAAGGCCAATCCGCTTGCTGCACACTTTGCGGCCAGGTCAACACTCCCATATTGCGCTTTTTCTCCGCCTACACTTGAGTGCGTCAAATCTTCAATGGGACGAATCTACTTTCGCACTCGTGTAGTAGCAAGAGTACCTAAAGATCTCAACATACATAAATCCGCTGGTCCAGATGGTATATCTCCCCTTCTTCTAAAGAGGTGATCTTCCTCGCTGGCAAAACCACTGCGTAAGCTTTTTCATCAATCCTACTCTTTAGGACTCTTCCCGGGCAGATAGAAAACAGCATTTGTGCAGCCCGTCCCTAAAAAAGGCGAATCATCTTCTCTCTCCTCCTACGGACCCATTGCACGTATGTCCTTCTTTCCGAGATCATGATAAATCGCCAGCTCATGAAATATCTCGAAACACGACAATATGGTTTTCGTAGCAACAAGTCCACTGGTGATTTTCTTACCGAAAAGTGGAACCAAAGGGTACATCAATCTGGCGAAAGCAAGATAGTTGCACTTGATATTTCTAAGGCATTTGACAGAGTTTGGTATCAAGCTCTTTTGTCGAAAATGCGTGCATTTGGGATCGACGACTCTTTTCTTCAATGGATTAGAAATTACCTTTCGGAACGTTCAATTCAAGTTGTCTTGGACGGTTTCAAGTCTGATATTCAAAAAATAAATGCTGGTGTGCCCCAGGGCTCTGTTCTGTCTCCAATACTCATTTTAGTTTTCATTAATGATCTCTTGTCTGCTACTTCTAATCCAATATATTCCTTTGCTGATGACAGTACTCTCTGCTTTTCATATTCGTTCCCGGACTCACGGCTCTGCTCTTCGGCTGTAGAACGAGAACGGCAGCGTATGCTAAGCTCACTAAATTCGGATATTAACAGCATAACCAATTGGGGAACTATCAACAGAGTGAAATTTAATGCTTCCAAAACACAATGCTGTCTGCTGTCGTTAAAGCGAAATTTAAACACCAAGCCATTATCCATGAATGGCACTTGCATCGTCGAAACCGAAAAACTTTCCATTCTCGGTATGCGTGTCAATGACAACTTACGTTGGAATGACCACATATTCGATGTCCCCAAAAATGCTGCGAAAGCTTTAGGTTTCCTTAGGCGATGTAAGAAATATTTTACGCCCTCTAATCTGGCCTCAATATATAAGGCATTCATCCGCCCAAAATTAGAGTACAATGCCCACATCTGGTCAAGTGCTCCTAAAACATCTCTGCACCTGCTAGATAGGGTTCAAAACCGTGCGCAAAAAACTTGTTGACGATACTAATACCAGTCAATCAATTGACAATTGTTGTATCGTTATTTCCACCACCAGTGCTCCACTGAAATCGCCAGTAGCATTCCGCCCATTCAAACTTTCAACCGTAACACCCGTCTCCCTATGAATGGTAATCAGCATACCCGCAAACCCATCTTCGGGTGTACTCTAAAATATCGTGATTCGTTCCTAAGCCGTACAGCTCGATTATTGAATGTCCTGCTGATCTCTGTATTTCCTGGTCTTTATAACTTGCAAACATTTAAAAGCAATGTACATTGGTACCTCTCTTTTCTTCCTCCCTAAATTTCCTTTTCCAGCGCTGTGAACAATCACCTTATGGGTACACAAACCCCTTGAGCGCGAGCTCATTATAAAAAAAAACTGTTATCTACGAGCGACGAGTTTCCCAAAACAGTGTCTTTGGAGAGTTCATTACTAAGGCCTGACAAGGAAAGAAAACAATTCATTTCTCTTTCGTCTCAGCAAAGCAGCAATACTCTTGACCTCTAAGGATGGCAAAAACACTTGATTCGCATGTAGGTTTTTGGCTTATAATGATCTTCAACTCGCACTACCTAGAAACTTCAAGAAGTTGATTGATAAGATCGCCCGCAATTTTACGGAAATCGTAATAGTGTGCTATGCAACCGCCGTGACTGGTGTAGTACAGACCTTAATCTAGTAGGTACTTATCTTGTTCCGTAACAGTGCTACTTTAAATTTTTAAAAAGCGCGAAATGTTCCTGAAGTCACTCTTAGATTAGGCAATCCCTTTAATTCGATACACGACTGGATTGAATCCATCTACTCTGATCATCGATACCTACTTAATTACTTAAGGTGGCCCTACAGTCCGGGGTGGACCTGGACCTGGGCATCAAGCAACAAACGTCTCCAGCCAGCTTGATCTTTAGCTAGCTGCCTACAGTGTGTTGTTTTTTTTAAGAGTTTCGCATGCTTAGTTGTTTGAGGTCTGCTTCTACTTGCGTGCACCAGCTGAATCGCGGTCTTCCTCTACTTCGCTGTCCCTCGGGAGCGGATTCTAAGACTTTTCGGTCCGGAGCATTGTCCATGCACCCAGCAATCTCAGCCGATGGACGGACCTGCACTATTCTGATTAAGTCGATGTCGCTGTACAGCCCATACAGTTCGTCCTTGTATTTCCATCTCCACCCATCGCCTATGCAAGCGGGAACGAAAATCACCCTAAAAGCAGCCTCATTCATTTTTGATAAAGTCCATGCCTGAGCCGCAGGACAGGGATTATTAAGGTCTTATATAGGGTCACTCTTGTTATTCGAACGAGGCCTTTGCAAGTCCTTGCAATAGTGTTCTTAGCCAAAAGAAGCAGCGATTCGACGTTGCACCCTTAAGTACACCTGGAGTAATCAATTCCAACAATCAGTCATGCCAATTTCGTAAAATCATTAAGGAGGTAGTCGAAACCACTCTAGGGTACCAGTCATCCAAGAGAAAGAACCCTTGGCATGATGATGAATGCGTATACTGCAAAAAGGTGACAGAAGATGCACAAAGAAAATGAGAAGAGATGAGAAGAAGATCCTGCGTAGAAAGAAGAGGTCCAACACAGCCTCCCTACTCAAGTATATTGAAGAGTCCCGGGATCGCAATAACATCCGGAGGTTTTGCAAGAAGGTCAATCAACTGGCGGCTGACTTCAAGACCGCAACACAGGCTCTTCGAAGAGTACTAAAGAAAACCTAGTCACCGAAGCACAGGGAATGAAGAGAACGCACATCCAGTCAATGAAAAACCACTTCCACCACCCAGTACGTAAGAACAACAAGGCCGCAGGCTCTGTTGACCTACAAGCGGAGCTCCTCAAATACGGTGGCTATGCTTTGCTAAGGCGCATGCACCAAATCATCAACCAAGTATGGGTGGAAGAAAGCATGCCCCATCTACAAAAAAGGCGAGCCTATGTCTTGCAAGAACTATCGAGGCATATCCCTGCTTAATGTCGCATATAATAATGTATTGTGTGAACGTCTCAAACCGTTCTGCAACACAATAATCGGAACATACCAGTGTGTTTTCCGGCCCAGCACTGTAGACCAAATTTTCACACTGAGACAAACCCTGGAAAAGACCAATTAATTTCAGGTCTAGACTCACCAACCTATTCATCAACTTCAAGGCCGCATATGATAGTATTCATCGTCAGGAGCTCTATACGGTTACACGAGTATAGTAGATAGTGGACAGGGCAGGTGTCAACACGGACGATATTGACATCATCAGCCGTTCCCAGCATGACATGATAGAGGTTTTCACGGCGATTGAAGAACAGGCGAATTTTTTTAGCCTTGAAGTAAACGAGGACAAGACTAAGTATTATACATGCTATCAACAAACAAACCACCGCCTAGGGCAAAACATCACTATTTATAGCTGTGGTGTGGACTGTATATTGTTTATAATTAAATTAGTTTATTAAATGTGGTTTCGTTTTATGATAATGAATAATTGTGTTTTTATAAAATTGTTATTCTGTAATATTCTTAAATTTTGTAATTTTATACTTAGATTCTCCTGTGGTCTGCTGCTGCTGCGACCATCTTGGCTCGTGGTTCGACATCAAAGAGAAAGAGATTAGTTAAAATGCAAGCAGCAGTGGATTACGAAGATGACAACAAAAAGAAATGCAAGATTGACTGACAGAACATAAATTAAGTTAAAGTTAAGATTACAGTAATTTAAATTGTTCTAAAGAGATTTAGTACAAAAATAGAGTAGGTTGACAATTGTTTGGCAAAATCAAAAAAGTAGCAAAATATTTAAAATAGACAATTAGTGTAATAGACGGTTTCTAAACAATAGCAGTAATTTCGATTTAGCTAAGGAGTTCAACTACCTCGGAGTAAACGTGAACTCCACGAACGACTCCCTAGTGGAGATCCGACGAAGAATTAACCCTGGAAGCCATTGCAACTTCGGTCTGGTAAGACAATTGGCTTCAAAACTTCCAACTCGAAGGATGAAAATTATGCTTTACAAAGCCCTTATCCTATCAGTTCTGCTGTGTATTGCGCCGAATGCTGGACGATAAGCAGGATGGAGAACTGATACTGAGCATCTTTGAAAGAAAAATTCTTCAACGGATTTTTGGTCCTGTGTGCGAGGAGGGCGAATGGAGAAGAAGGTCCAACCGCGAACTCTATGAGCTGTATCAAGATGTGGATGTAGTCTAAAAAACCAAAATAATGGACAATAATGCTCCAGCTAAGGCCGAACCTCAGTTTTAAAGATCGAGCCATCGCGGGTGGCAGAGCGCTTGGTCTGGATAACCTGAAAACAGAGTGTCCGGGATCGCAGAGAATGCAAGACTGCAGTGTCTCAGGCGGAGACCCTTCATGGGTCGGGAGCCTTTTTAACTTAAGTTAAGTTCTTCAAAAAGTTAAGTTAAGTTAAAGTTAAACACTCAGTTACGCTATGAAACTATGTGTGTGTCGTAGTTTTCAGGGCACGAGTAGCTCAACCCCATATACTTAACCAAGTGATTTAAGTCATAAGTGATAGGTCTAATCCTTAATTGACCACGGAGTCATCTAAGCCATAGATATGTGACACTATTAACTTTATCATCGGTGATTCCTGGTTTCGTTCCTCTATGGTTAGGCTTATTTAAGTGTCTGGCATAGTGGTCCGATAAAACAGAAGACTATATCCCCACTATTTCTAACTTTCCATGCCCATCGAGTAGAGGAAAAAACTCCAGACTCTGAAATATTCAACTATTAGCGCCTAACTAAATTGTGCAAAAGATCTCTGGATCAAAGCACCTCTGATGTGGCAACACACAAGACAACAGCAAATTCTTCAGATGAGCATCTACTTTTTTCTTAATACACACTTCTGCAGTTTGGTATAAAATAGAAATTCATTTGCTTTTCCTCAGAGAGATAAAAAGGATGCGATTGCGTTACGTTAATTAAAGATTTACTGACTTTATTTTCTCAACAAATTATACTTTCAGCCTTTGGTATCAGCTAAAACATCTACCAAGGTGTTGTCGTGTTAAGTCGCCTTAAGCACTTGTTACCAATTTATGTAACAGCTCCAGACTCTCATTCCGACTACAACAATCCAATCTCTCTTATTGGTTTCTGTGCATAATCCTTTCCTTACAGCAAATAAACAGTGGACTGCGCGTGATACACCTCGAAATCCAATGAAACTACTTGCATTGATCTCAAAGGAAAAAACACAATCACTCGTAGCACTTGAAGGAGGTTTTTACTGACCGCCATTCGGACATCCAATTCTCCAATCCTTCATTGGATTATCCTGCTTTGCATTGGATGCGCGCCGATTACAACTACAACTTCGACTACGACAATCCAACTATGAACCATTGTGCGGAGTAACTATCAAACTACCCGAATACCCAGCCACCTCCTACAGGGATGATGATAAATGAGCATCCCTCTTATGCGAGTCCAATGGGGATTATATCGCCAGCTTCGCCCTCATACTCGTCCTAGTTGTAGTCGTAGTTGTTGTAGTCGTCGTCCTTCATCATCATCATCATCTATGGCGGTGTTGCCAGGGTGAACAAATGAACTTTCGATTTGTCGATGGATGAGATGAGATTTGTTGGGCAACGGTTATAACAGTTGGAGGGAAGGTCTGTTTTTTTTTCTGTTGCCAGTTCTGGAAAATCTTTGATAATTATTCCGTAGAGGATTAACACGCTGCTTCATAGTTTTTGCTTTTCTATCTTTCTCTTTAGTTCTGTGCACGATGGGGTAATGTATATTTGCTCAGAAGGCAAAAGTTTCCTGCTGCTATGCTCCAAGCTTCAACCAATCCAATCCTCTTGGGATTCTTCAAAAACACATTATCGCACAATTTTCCCCTTTTTTTTGTTTGCAAATTCATCATTTTTGTTTTTGGTTGTTGGCTTTTTTTTTGTGTGCTGCCTTGGGGGGGTTTATTTCAGTGTATTTCGATTGGATGGGTGTATGCATCTAACTATAATATTTATGTCTATGTGTGCGGGCCCAGGAGTATTGAAGGACACTGGAGGATTATTGGTGTTAAGTTTTTGGGAAAGTTATGGATGTAAGATGGAAAGTTTGCCATTTGCTGAATTAGTGATTCAGAAGATTGTTTTATTTCTTGGACCGGCTTTGTCCTGTAACGTAAGGGGATGAACAGGTCTGCTAATTAGTAAAAGTCAAATTGGAAGGTGAAGAAAGTCAATAGTTTTGTGAGTTTCTTTCTTGTCTGAGAGAAAAAGAAAGATCAACAACCACAATGAGTTGAGGGTGAAATCAAACTTAAAGACTGTTTGATCTGCACGAAAGAGTCCAACTAAAAACTCTTTAGGTTCACTTGCGTCTAAAATAGCTCGCCTCAAACCGATTATTTGCAATGTGATCTTCTGATAGAACCAATTTTTCACATGGGTTGCGTCAGTTAATTAAAGCAGACTGCCACAGGACGTTTACACAGTACGTAGGGCATGATTCTAAAGACGCTTGTAAGTCATCGCTATTCATACCATATGTACGGGTATATAATGAGATATTACAAGGCTTATACTCTTGGCAAACTTAGTTCCTCAACTTTCTTCAATTTCTGTGACCCTTTGTGGGGCATATGAGTTCTAGATTTCTTCTGTTCACCAGCATGAGTATCGAATACCCTTTAACTGATTTGGATTACATACTCCTCGCAGCTGTTGTCCTACCAGATGCACTTCGAATTTAGTGCTGCCATTAAAAAGGGCTGTCCTTTCCAGATACGGAAAGCTATCAACTTTCACAACTTCCTGTTTAGGAATTTTTTTGTGTTTCGAAAAAAGTTGCGTAATCGCTTCATTAAAAAAGGCCTACATAATTACCACCTACTGAATTAAGCCGAGAATCAAGGACGCTAGAAAGAGCTCACAAGAAGTAGAGACAGACCTTCTTTTGGTGGAAGTGCCAGCGATGTACTTAAGTGCAAGCATCATACCAGTAAAAATAGGACATCGATGGAGGAAAACTTCTGTTGCATTACATTTTGAAACCAAGGTTCTATTCAGTTACATTAGTTTCACCTAAAAATCTAATGATTCTTATCTACGGCCTGTTGTGGCCGAGTTATACGGTCCATCAAAAGACGCATTTTCGAATGCACCATTCAAAACTAATACAAATCACATTTACCAGAAAACTATACTTTACGAATTGATCCATAATGATCAGTTTTACAAGGTTGGTGGGGAATATCCGGAGCAAGAGCCTGATTATTCAGCATCTGGAATTCAGTGCAGGTATTTCTTACTTCTGTAGGCAGATGGGCACATAAGTATATCGCGTCAGTTTTCACTCTTCTTTAACACCTTTACGATCATCCCCTCATTTCAGTTTTCTGAGAAGTGCTCATCTTTCCTTTCGATTGTTATGCTAGGATTCCCACAATGCTCATTGAATAGTACCACTTAAACGCCTTAATCGCCGCTGTAACGATTATCCGGATTCAGACCAATCTTCAAATGGTCAAATCCAATTGCGAAGGGGTTCACCCATGCCCGTACTTAATCCTGATTTTATTCGTATCAGAATGAAATCATTTGCACTTTTACAGGAATGTTGTTTGGACCTGCATATTGAGATTCCACAAGTTTGGCGTACAATTTTCTCGTAACACTTCTTCAATGACTTAGCCATTTATTTATAAGATGTTGACTTTTCCAAAAGTTCGGACATTCAAAAAACTAAAGCTTTGCTAATGAGTTCTATCTATGGATGACGGTTTTTGTTCAGGTGTTGGGATACTTGTACTTGTAGCAAATACGATGAAATTTCACGTCACTGCCAAGTCAGCAAAGACTCAGTTCGTTGTCAAAGGTGTTGTCGTAAATGCTATGCTTTCCAGCTGTGCCGCCAATAGACAGTAGTGGCTAACATTAGAGCCCGTAGAAGTAGCAGCTTCCGACAGCTGTTGGTTCACCAAATAACGAGATAGAAGACTCTACAGTCGATCACCTTGTAGCTCTGTTAGCAAGTCCTACTCCACGTCTCCTCGAGGCATCATGGAAAGATAAATGGCGAGCTTCCTACTCCACAAAACAGGATTACCGTCGAGCGAGTCAAAACCGAAAAAAAATGTATTGCTCCGAAAAAGCCTCGGGTATGGATTGATATTTTGTTGACGACCTTTGCCTATCAACTACGGACAACGATAGGATTCTAGAATGTTATTACCCTCCTTAACTTATGAGACGCAGACCCTCCGAATGCCAAATTATTCCAATATGAACATCTTGGGGTTGAGAGTGATAAGATGGTCGGATGCTGGGGAATACCACCCGCCCGCAAAAAGTACCGTCTTGCTCTACTGTGAAAAACCAGCCGAAAGTAGACTAAGAAAAATAACCATCACCCAATGCTTTGCGCCGATGTAAATTGCGCCTGATGACGAAAAAGAAAACTTTTACTTGGCACCGTTCGCAATTTAACGCCTAACAGGGACATCGTAATGGTAATGGGAAATTTGAACGCTAAGGTAGGCAACGTGATGGGAGTTCACGGTCTCGCCGACCGTAATGACAATGGGAAATGGTTTGTAGATTTCTGCAATACCAACCGTCTAGTCATTGGAGGCACTCTGTTCGATCACAAGGCCTGTTACAATATCAGTTGGGTCTCATCTGACAGCCAGCGAACGTCAAACCAAATCGACCATTCTGCGATATGTTTATATTTCAGAAATTGCCTCCTAGATGTCCGAAATAAACGTGGAGCTGATATCGGAATGTCGCGCGACCACTATCTTTTCTTAGCTACTATACGCCTTCGTACTGCATGCATCAACAGCAACATGATTTGAGTTACAATTCAGGGACTATCTTGCAACAGAAACCGCCATGGATGACCATTGGAATGCTGTGAAAAATGTTTGTGTATCTTGGACAGTTGCCTACATCGGTTGAAGGAAAAAAAAAAAGTCAGAGCACATGGTTATTAGCAGATACCTGGAGACAGATCGATTAGGTCTTGTTAGAGTTATAAGCGTTCATACATAAACGCACTGGCCTCGAGGTCTAAAGAAGCAGCTAGCAGATGTGACAACAAGACCATAATAGGCATCACAAAATAACTTATAGGTGGTAGAACATTCAGAGAAAAGTTTAGATGGCAGTCTGCTGATTTCGGATAAGGATCAGCTCAACAGATGGAGGTAATATTTCGCGTCAGTTCTAAAAAATTTAGGTAACAGCGTAATAGTCCCAAATTCCAAAGAATGAAGGCATAACACTGACACGTAGATTTGGTTGTTGTAGATTTTCAAGCACAAAAAACTAGTGCGAAAAAAGAAGAATCACTTTGAGTGAATAAAAAACTCTCCGTCCTATTCGGACTTCCACCCCTGGAGAGCTAATATCGAAACCAAATACACCTGAGTTTCAAACCACTACAAAACAATTTTCCTTTCTCCTCCTTCTACCTTTCCCCCGCGCCATGGCAACAGCAAAAGGGTATCTAACCCCTTAGGCGCGCGTAAATTATAAAAAAAAGCATAATCTCAGCCGTCGTGCGTCGGTGGCATCGAGCTCGATGTGGGCAGCAGAATCAGAAAAGCTATAGCTGCATTTGGAATGCTATCAAAAATCTAGAAAATCAATGTTCTCAACACAAAAATTAAGCTGAGACTCTTCAGATCCAACGTAGAATCAGCACTACTATACGGGTCTAGTACGAGGTTACCAACATTGTTACTCGAAGACTGCAAACCTTCGTAAAAAGATTTACGACTATGTAACATTATTAGGATTTTTTGGTCGAAACGCACCTCAGCTTTATCTGAAAACTGGTCAAGAATCTATAGACGTCACCGTACGGAGGAGGAAGTGGCAACGGATTTGTCACACCTTAGGTTGTGAAAACGACCCTATTCCGAAATATGCCATGCAGTGGAATCCACACACCCATTCTGGCAGAAGATCGGGGCGGCGTAAGCAAACATGGTGAAGAGCAGTAGAAGAAGAATCGAGACGAAAGGGAATAACCTAGAGTGAGTTGAAACGATTTGCAAAAATCCGAATGAGTTGGCGACCTATGCCCAAGGGGTGAGGGGTTTGAAGTAAGCATAAGTAAAGTAATTCCTATTTTGGTTACATGTGGTCGTTTCAGTTAAATTCGTTTTCTATGATCGCTAAAACGCATCGACTAAACGCACATGTGCTTCTTGAGAAGGAAATGCATCACAAACCTGTCACTGTTTGGTTTGAACTTCGGAAGGGACATTATTAGACCATTTTTCTTTGAAAATTCAGCCCAAAATTCACAAATCCAAGGGTATCGCCGAATACTAACCCAGTTTCTTGTGGCTCAAGTGAATGACATGGAACTCGAAGACATATGGCTCCAACAGCACGGATCCACTTGTCGCACCACACATTGGGATTATTGCACAAAACATTCTCTAGTCGTGTGATTCCCAATTTAAACCATAAAGGTGGTGATTGAACGCTGTATCACGGAAGTGTAATTGAAAATTTCGTCAAATGAACATCAATGTTCCAGAAGTGCCGAAGGGCCACCCATTACAACATCTGTCTGTCACTTCAAACATTATCGTATTTTTTTTTTTTGTTTTTGTGGTCCGATCGATAGCTCAACAATCAAACTAAATAATCATCTCAATGAAAAGATAGTGCTAGTGCGGAAACAGGTGTGGATTCAACAAGAACCCCTCTGTTGAATAGGTTCCGAAGAATAATCTGAGCTCCGAAAATTTCCAATGACTCCAGCGAGAATATCACTGGAGATTTCTTTGACTCCGTCGATGGATCCTTCTGGCAAAACGTCTGTATTGTGCATTTTCTGAGCAGAGTTAATGCACTGAGTTTCACTCAGCTGTGAACCAGCTGTGTCGATTTTTAATATCCGACTAAATATACTGCAGATTGTTCCGTGATGCTTTCATCCATGGTTCACTTTTCTTAATAGCCCTTGGCAACATCAATTGCGGATCTTCTTATAAAAGGACCAAAAATGAACTTGGCTAAGTATAATGTCTACTAGAACTAATTTTAAATTTCAGATAGACTACATCAGTTTCTCGTATTTGCGTCCCAAAGGCATCAGCATCTTCGCCATTTGCTTGCGATTACCCCATAGTCGCTCACTTCTCTTTAATGACTGTGCTGATAGAGTTCAAAGTTATTCTACTTTTATACGAATGAGAACAGAAGCAGGATAGGACATTTTCTCTTACGAGAATATGATAAGTGAATCCATCTTCAAGTCTCAATTAAACCCAACGTAGGCATGTCTGTAGACAATTTCTTTTACCAAGGTCAAGAGAAATTGCATAATCTGCCTTAAAAACCTCTGAATAATTCTGCAAAAATGACTGCAACAAATATATTAGCCCTGCCCTTGACGCGGAGACCCCATATAGCCATGGTTTCTGCATACAACTGCTCACATCGCCCTATACTTCTACAAACCGAATCGTCGTATCCTCTGGTCAACTATCAGAGGTATACTTGTCCCCTCCCCCAAAAAAAAATGAGAAAAAACAAGTCAAGTACCAACCTTCATTCTCCAACTCGGGATATACTCGTATAATAAAATTCATCAACTTTTCACTACAAGAACGGTAAATGGAAACAAAGTAGAGAAACAAAACAGAAAAAATGAACCCGCCAAAAGCGTAGCGAAATTATAAAATAAAAACCAAATAATTTTTCATTATAAAAACCATAAAACAACATTTAAAAAAAATGCAAAAACAAAAAACCAAAAATACTAAAAGCAAAACGGCCCTCAGCTACAATACTCGTATTCTCATAAACACAGGCATGGGGGTGGAGAATGAGCAAAGGGCAAACCGGATGCCAGAAGCTGGGCCACTGACTGCAGTTATTATTACATCAGTTGGCAATTCTTTGGTCCTTCATGCTTTAGAAAGAAAAGCAGTTTTTTTTCTCTCTCTCTCTCTCTCTCTTTATCAACCCTCTCCAACCACCACCACCACCAATTTCTGTTTTTTTTTTTTTTCTGTGCTTCTACCAGGTTGACGGGCCAAAACAGGACGTAGGGGTAGATGTATAAAAATGTTTGAAATTATTTTTCATTACAATGCAAAACGCAAGGCTTTTTCCATTTCTGAATGAGAAGATGAAGAAAAACTCCAGTCAGGGCTTAGAGGTTATGATGGGTTTTCCTCTATAGTGTAATTCTTTAGGTAGGAGCCAAGTCGGGTGTGGGATTATGGGTATAAGCGTTGCGCAAAAGTAATGCATTTTATGCTGCCCTCAGCTTCAGTCTCGTGTGAAATGTGCAGTGTGCTCCGGTAAGAGGCTAACAATACTACCAAGTGTAAGCAAGGGTTAAAATTGTAGTTTATACGGCCGCAGTGCAAATAAACCAAAGGCAAAACGATTTTCCTAAAAACAACGAACACAAAACCCCATCAAATGGAAATAATAATAAAAATTCAAAAAAAAAAAAAAGCACAAAGGTGCACAGAGGTATGAACGACAAGAATGACGAGGGGGCACGAAAGTGGAGAGTGCTTGGCGGACTGTAAATCGTTAAGTGAAAATGCGTCGCCAGTAAAGAGAATGCGCTTGGATTCCATTGAAAGGCTAAGTGGATTAAACGAAAACAACGGAGAACAATGTTCAGCAAGGACATGACAGATGGTGGTGTAGGTGAAGGTTTATTATGAAGTAAACCTTAGTTCGCGTGAGTTGTAATACAATTTGAAAATTCAGGGTGCAAAAGTTAAATTCGCTTAAATCCGCAGGCAAAGTTGAAATTTTTAGGGTTGCTTTCGCAAGGTTTAGAAATTTTAAGTTTACACCAACAGTTGGTTTTTTTTTTTAAAGTGAGGACTTTGGAATTTCTTCGTTTATACCCTATCTTTACAGATATACCGATTTTCTTCGTTTCAATTCTCTAACGATCAATGTCTTACAGGACTGATCGAATGTTTGTTCTTTTGAAGTGCACCTGATAACCATCTTTCGACAGTGTTTCCCAGGAGTGACGTATCTGCTGCGCTGGGCTGATCATCTTTCGGTCTAACTCTGAATAATTTTTGCACCATTAGAAGTTACAAATCTCTTTCTTACATTCACATAATGGCAAAGGGAATAAGCTGAGGGAAATCAGGAACAATATTAAGCCTTACCAAGAGTGGTCTCCAAAAGCGAAAACTTGGCACGAGGTGCCCAATTCCCAGGACGGTTGGTCTATAGTTCGACCATATATGAAGAAACCCTTTGCTTAAAAACCAAAGTAAAGAACATCCATCTACCAAAGACTAAGCCGACATATTACACAGAAAACCATCCTTTCATCCTCATAATCGATTTCGTTAGTTATCATCCTTTCGGGCTCTTAATTTAATTTAGGGACTTTGTAACTTAGATCTACAAGTAATTTGATGTTACCGTCAGCAATGGCAACATTTCATCAACTTTCCTTACTTGTAAACTTGCAAGTTCCGGGGTTCTTCTGGGGTAAAAAGAAAAGAAGCTTCTTTTTGATTCTGTGACAATATTTTAAGCCGTGTTGTCGTGATCGTCGTTCGCATAGTTCACATGTTCAATATGCATCGTTACTGCGTTTCCTCGACTAGCTTTGAATAACTTCAACGGGATAAGCAGTACTAAAAATGTAAATCCTTGCTTTACCCTGCTTCTTATTCGGAATAACTGCAATAGTCTACAATTATATATATAAGATGGCAATTCTCTCTTAAATGCCTTTTCTATACAAGGCCTTCCGAATGAGCATATCGTTAGAAGCCTTTTAAAAGTCTATTAAAGGCAAGTAAGGCACTTAACCCTCTATTCTATGAGAGATTAGTCAAATCTGCTTATTCGTAGTCAGGAGAAAGATGTGTGAATTCTCTATTACTCGTATGTAGTGCATGGATTATTTTTGCTTAAAGTTTAATCTTAAAGATCCCTCCCTTCGCCCGAATTCGTCAGAGTGCCGATTATCGCATGCTTGATCTACGTACTCGCTTACTTATGTAGATGGCGCTACAGTTCGGGGTAATCCTGGTCTAAACTAACAAGAATTTCCAATTAGCCCAGTCTTTAGTGGATAAGGTCCCCTTCCACTTGTGTATGCCACCTGAGGTGAAACCTGCCTCTACTACGTTGTCCCTTCGTGTTAGATTCGAAGACTCTGCGCCATAAAGTAGCACTGGGATGGACAAAGATTTATATAGACTCAATTGCCTTCTTATCCCAAAGAAACAGCGATTAGCAAGAGTGATTCTTCATTTTATTTCTACGGAGGTGTTATTGGCAGAAAAGTCCTTTACTGCTTCGAAATTATAGCTGTCTACTATGACATTCTCTCCAATTCGTCGATATTGTGTGTCCCTTCTTGTTGGCAGCATATACTTGGTCTTGTCCACATTTACCGATAAACTCATTTTGGCAGCTACGATTTAAATACTAACGACAGTCCGCAGAGTTCTCCCAATTATGACAATATCGGCGGACCCTAGTAGTTGTATAGACTTTTGAAAAATTGTGTCTTGTGTACAACTTTTTTTTACATCGAGCAGCGAGCGTTCTCCATCGTAATTCGGTCGAGTTTGGAAGGAACGCCAAAACTAGACATGGCTCTATATAGCCCGTCTTTATAAATGCTGTCATATGCGGCATTAAAATCGTTAAAGGACGATGGGTATCGATTTGGCAGTGTTGAGTTTTTTCTATGATTTGCCGATCAAAAACTACACTGATTGAGATCAATCAGAAGGGTCTCAGACGCTCACACAATATGACAGATAAGATCTTGTAAGCAATGTTTGAAGAGACTACAGTAGGCACAGTTCGTGGATCGGGCAAACGATGTCGAAATTACATTCATTAGGCATATACTCTTCTGATCGATCAGATCTGAGAAATGTGTTTGTGTATGCTCTTCACAAAGTCACTTTCAGCAGTTTTGAATACCTCGGCCGTAAGCCGTAAGGTCCAGTAGCTTTGTTATTCTTCGGATGCTCATAGAAAATATTTGGGACTTGAACAGGTTATGTTGACCCGAATAACTAGCTCAGGCCCAACACTGCTATTAATTAGAGATGTGTACCATTCAGGAAGGCCGGACAGAAAATAATTAAAAACTGTGACTAGTGCACGTGACGTAGTGCTATAGAGAACAGAATTAGCGCCTATTTGTTGTCCATTTGTTTTAAGTCTTGAGCCTTTAGTACCTGAGCGAAAGCTTTGCGATTATCTACATCAAGCCCACAGAAGACATAGACGTTCCCACATAAGAATATCTTGGCTGCTACAATCGAAAAGCATAGTGTACATGACACAATGTCTGGAAACAGACTGAGTTAAATGACTTTGCAGCCGTCAATCAATTTCATCTTGTTGCTAGCAACCCGATTGTAAGCTTGGACTACAAACAAGTTACGGTGAAGGTATTTCTACGGATATGTTAGATGCTATAACAATACAAAAATACAGTGAGGAGATTTAGAGCTAGAAGGATGCAATCGCAAAAAACTGCCAGATCTTTCACCGATCAATTTGAAGATCATTGATGTCGATGCATAGATGTCACTGGAAATGTAAATAATGTGCTGGACTT
The DNA here is from genome assembly GCA_949129095.1 of Volucella bombylans. NCBI lineage: Eukaryota > Metazoa > Arthropoda > Insecta > Diptera > Syrphidae > Volucella > Volucella bombylans. The sequence continues at coordinate 20,129,550 of OX422141.1, forward strand.
CACTTGACCAACCACGAACCTACTGGTTTGATTGAGAGTATTGACAAGCTCTTGTATCGAAACAGCCCGTCTGTTAAGCGCCGAAAGCGTGTTTTCTACATAGAAAATGGAAAGAAAAAACATCGAATTCACCGAAGGAGAAAGACACCGCGTGATCTGGAAAATGCACAGAGTCTAATCCAGAAACTACTCTTGAAAGTTGTACGAAAAGGTGGAAAGGATCTATCAGAACAAGACCCAAACAGAGGTCAGAAAAAGTGAGCAAGCAAATTTAGTGGTAAAGACACAGTCGTTACTGAGGGTATAGAGCAGTCAATAGAGTGTTAAGTAGTGGAAATATCCTACTGCGACCGAAATGAAGTACAGCAATATCGACTAACTGAAGTGCAACAAGATTGATGAGTTATAACTTAGTAGAAAATATGAACCAGCTCGTTTCAAAGATGTATTTCTATAGAATCGAAGCATATTTCGCTAGATCCACAAAAAAAGAGACCCCAAAGACTAATCGAGCTATAGAGACATCTGTCTCCTTAACATCCCAAACTAGATTTTCCCAGCTGTATTGTGTGAACGCCTCAAACTATTTATCAACGATATCATTGGTTTCTTTATGTCTCATAAGTACACAGTTGCCCAAGTACTCGTATTCACAACACGGTATGTCTGAGAGGTATCCAAGGAAGCCCGGTATTTAGCGATTACAAAGCTGTTTATAAGAACGTCGATAGAAATGAATCAAATACAGCCAATCTTTGTAAGGTTGTTTAAATTGACGAAGGAGAACGTTCATTGCCCTAAAGTTTGACAGCAAAAACAGAGTTCGAACAGTTTATGTACTCTCACTCAAATTTCTTGCGAAAACTTCAGAGAAACATTTTTCCAGAAGTCTATGAAACTACTTGAATATTCTGTCAGCAAGAGGGGACGCCGCCCAACATCGACAACTGTAGGTCTGAGTTAATTAGCGATTTTGTCCACTTAAGTCTCACTATTAACCCTGTCAAATGACTGAAATCAGACGCACAACTACACTTGCAATTGTTAGACCTTTGACCTAAAAAGAATCACTGCGGAGACCTCATATAAGACCAAAATGAACCCAACACTTGTTTGGAGCGCAGAATTCTGCTGGATACCTCCACAGCATCCTCATCAGAAAAGTGTGCATCAGTCAACTGAGATGGAAAAGACATGTAGAGCTGCAGCCCGGCGAGTCCTCGATTTCTTCGGAGGGACAGCGCGCAGTAGAGAAAAACACCTCCATAAGCTGCGCGGTGAAATGGAAGGAGACCTGATCTAATATAAGAGTGCGGAACTTGAGGGAATTGACCAAAGACATAGCTAACAACATATATGTGAATGTTTAATAGTAGGTTCCATGCTGAATTGTATCGGTATCTACGAGTAAGTAAACAAGGCTCACTCATCGAAATTTGACGTATTAGACGACCAATAGCTTCAACATTCTGAAATTTGCGACCAGTAACGTATCGCCCGGACTTTTCAAATGATTTTGTCCAAAGGTCTGATCAGCTTATAATTTCTTTGGTAATGTATCAGAGTTGCAGTTGCTTTTGCGCCTGGCTTCTTCTGCTTTATGGGCTAGTGTTGCAGTTGAAGAAGTTTCTTCTGTCAAGTCTTGCACTGTCGTCTAGATCTTTCTTTTTTTTTTGCGTCGTTGGCTATTAGGCTCATTTAAACTCATTGCTGAGGTTTCTATTGATTGCAAAGTGCTGTCATTTTTAAATTCGGCGCTTTTGTATTGGTAGACTCTACTCCCAAAGCAAGCATTCTTCTTAGTTCTATATTGTTCAGGTTCTATATCGTTCACATACTGGTGTAATTTGGTTCCGTGGTGATGGGCAAACTATTGTATCTAGAAGGCTCCAACTGCGCATTTAGGAGGAACGGAGGAGAGCAACGTATATGTATGTACGATCTGCTGAAGGAATAGAAATACTAATGCAATTTGCTGCCCAATTTTACCACGCCCATGTCCAAAACAAAACAAAATACAAACCAACATAAAGAAAATGTCAATAACTTTTAAATTCTTTTCCAAGCTGGGACCAGATTTCGAATTGAAAAATTTCGCAAATCCTTTACCACAAAAACTTTAGAAGCTGACTTTTGGGACTGGAACTTTCGTAATAAAAATAAAATCGCTTTCGATATAATGTACAATGTAAAGGATCCACTTCTTATGGCTGGTGTACTGTCTTTAACATTGCTATAAGAGAAAAACCCAAACAAAATTGTCTACAAGACAAGAAAAATAAAAATCCTGACTACATGCTCTTGAAGCCGCCAAACCAAGATTTATTGCCACGCATTTGAACTTTAACCTTGAGGCTCTCACCCAATCTCACTCTCAGATGCCTTGCAACCTCAAACTCAATCTCCATTTCTTCTCGTAATCCCTTTGCTTACTCGAACTTGAACCTTCTCCCTCTCCTATTTCTTTCGTTCTCGTCGTCCTACCAAACAGGAAAGGTTACAAAAGCAAAAAAAAATCGAGAAATCCCTTTTAGCCGAAACAATTTCCACATGATGTGATCTTGAAAAGCCCCTCAAACAACCAATTAGAGTTTACCTCGCAATGCGAACCCAACTCACACAAGCCATTCCTGATGGCGCTCGTCCCTGCCAAATCGGTTCCCGCTATCAACCCTTTTCTACTCTTCCCCATACACACAGGCACAAACAAACCCAATCCCAATCGGAGTGAATATTTTGCAGACGTTAATCACTGTTTGGAATTTTCCACGCGACAGCACATATACTCAACCGAAGTTTGAACGTTAAATTAAAATCCATCCACGGTGGCCTCCCGCTATTTTCTCCGACAAGGATAAAGGATGAGTTAGTAACAGACAGAACGAACCAATTTACACGAGTCCTTGTTTGAAGATGTTTGAATATGTGTATGTGACGGGTGTGAGCATTTGTGAAACATGTGTGCGTTAGACCAATTTCGAAATCCAAGTTAATACTACTGTCAAAACATTTGACAACAACGAAAGGGAACTATGTACCTACTACGTCGAGAATGGAGTAGTGCACCGTTGTGCTCGTGATGTGTTCACTGTGTGTACATTGTGTTATAGTGTGTGTGTTTAGTGTAGTGTATAACTTGACAAAGGATTATGCCCCAGTGAAAATCCCTGTTAATTTGATCAGGCTTCGATTTGACACAATATACGAATAGTGGATACAGCGGACTGAGTCCGATGTGGCGGGTTGGGGTGGGCGTTAGAATATTGGAATGGAGCTGGCGACATTGCGGAAAAACGACGGAATGAATAGGAATGGATAAAAGAGGGTGAGGGGATTAGTCGATGGGTGGAGATTGAGCAAAGCTAAATTGAAAGCATAATTTATTAGGGGGGGCAATAAGGATTAACTCGGTGGATAGAATCGAAATAAGTTCGTTTCGCATTTAAGGATACCAGTATGTACCAAAGTTTGATATCGAATGTGGTGTAAGTGATGGTGGTGCGTGAAAACCAAATAGTTTAACAGTTGGCGATGTTTGTCAAAATGAACTCGACCTAATACAGTATGGTAGCGAAAAATGTGACATATCCTTATGTTTCCCAAAATCGTATAAGGCGGTTGATATGAAAGGAGAGGGATCTCTTTTCAAAGATTATTTGTGGAACAAAGCCCAAAGTCACTCTGGCAGATCTTAGGCAGAAGAGGAAAAAAAATCACGAAATGATATTATGTTTAAAGGCAGAGGCGACACGAGAATCTGTAACATTTCGAAAATATTCAGGTGGGTTCTAGACAGTGGACTCCGTAATATGCTTTGTTAGAACCAAGTTCACATGCAATGAAAGATAAATTGAAAAACTGTGGAGAAACATCGTGACGCTGCGACTGATCGGCGTATCATCATCATCGATCTGTGGAAGAATCACAGTTTAGACGGCGTTAAGTTTATAAGTTAAAGTACTGACCCTATAAGAAATTAATACTCTATCATTGCTGTCTAATCTTCACCTTTAATTTGGGTTTGAGGAAACACCAAGGAGTGATAGCTAAATCTTGACACAAGTATCACATTCACGATCATCCTTCATCTAGTCGCACAGAGGTTATTTTAGGAGGAAAGTATCACAAGCCAGGTCGAAAGAATAGCTGTTTTCAGCCCAGACAGTCTTAAATCTTTTACGAAGCAACATCTCGAAATTGTCTAAGAGAAATTGGACCCGAATATTTTTCATTGCGCTGAGGTTGATTTGCTCTTCTATGCAGAGGGCTTTCTGTCTAACATAATCAAGGCAAAACGAATATACTAGAATAAGTCACAGTTCTTAGTCAAAACGGACAAATGCAGGAATTTGGATAGTACGTCTACCAAGGTGAAACCCGAACATTCACTCTTACAATTGAAAGCCATTTCCCAGGTAATCACATCAAAGACGTCGTACAGCAAGCTCCTTTTAAAGGATCTGCAATTGATCTGACGGATAAAGACGATCAAGACATCGGGGAGTCATTTGAGTGGAGAATTTAGGAAAGATGACTAGCTTTGGCCAAATGCCGAACTCCTCATGAACCTACCCAAGTTTAATATCCCGACAAATCTCGAGTATTGTACGTTACTCTTGCCAGAGTGCTATAAGCTCAATGCGGAGTCTTCAGAGCAAAGCCATGTATTGGGTCTTGACCATGATCGTGAGAAGAATACCTTTGGTGGTGCGCATTGGAACTACGAACTACCAAATATCTTTAAGAAAATAAGCAAACAGCTGCTTGAAGGAAATTTTCAACAGCAGCTCACCAAACAATGCTGCTTTTGCAACCTATAGACTTGTTCGACATGTAAATTTTAATTAACTCTCCCCTCAGTCTCAAAGACACTCGTCAATGGAATGAACTTAATGTATGACACGTCTGTATTGAGCCTGTTTCTGCTTTAGACGCACTCACGAAACTCCCTGCCCTTGATAAACATTTCATGGTCTGTACTCTCAAAGTTTTATTCCGTTTAAGGAAAAGTTAAGCATTGGAGTGTTGGTAACATTGCGTGCTGACTGTTTTCTGTCTTATATAAATGCCGACTGATGCAATGATAATATACGAAATCGACTTTCCCTGCGCCCAGAGGGTAGAAGGCAGAGAGCTCCAAAATAGATTTGCGATGCGGCATTGTTGTCTTTCTGGAAGATAACCACGTTCGATTTGAGAAACTTGCATCTGTTTTCCAAACAGAGATATCAACAATCCTGATGCCAACTTTACTGTGAAGAACTGTTGGAGAGGTCAAATCATTTGGATTGTTCGTCGCAGCAACGTAACTAGGCTTAATGCCTACTGAATCCTCTCACAACTTCAACACTAGTTCGAGAATGCAAGACTTCGCTGAACGGAAGTCTGAATTCAACGAGTTTGCTCTGGATCTCTGTTCACAATCGATCACGAGAAATGAAATTGAAGACGAACTTGCTAGACAACGACCAGAGAAGAGTTTTTCAATACCCGAACTGTGTACGTAACCGTTTAGGTCTTCCATTGACTGCACATGGTATGTCTGTCTAAATTGTCGTTAGACCAACCGAATGCTTCTCCCCGTTTTTGCTAAACATCTAAGCGCACTGGTCCTAAGTATCACAATATCCTTCGAAGCTTGCTATTAAAGTGATGGTGAGTGCCTCGCCTACGCCCGCTTGGCTCTAATGTGGTGAGTGCTGGTATAATCGGCATCGGTTCTGGGATACTCGGACGTGCCGGGGAACCCGTCATTGATATGCTGGGAACACTCGAATATCTTAGAACAAAAGTGATAATAGGCATAATGACATCGCCAAGGCTCGAATGTCTTACGCCAAGCAAATGACACTCGGAGTTTTTCTCTAAAGCCAGTCAATGTGGACTTTTCGAGAAAACTGTGAGATATCTAAACTAGTATGGCCCATACTCGATCCGAAACGACCAAAGCAGCTAATCAGCCTCGGGAAGGAGACATCTCCAAACTCACAAACCTAGTCACTGTCTCAGACATGCGCAGCGATTGAGTATTATTCATGACGCCTTTTGCAGGAGCTGTGGAGATGAAGAGGAAGACAAATCTGAGACCCATATCCTTTCCAACGGCTTTGCCTCGCCACGAATTAGAATGTCATCCGTAGACACTTGTTCCTTCGCAGATCTAAATACTCGTAATCTCTGCTTTATAATGATCGCTGATCTTGAAAAATTTATCAGGAAATCTCTTTGGCTTCAGGATTAGCTAGAGCATCGCCCTCCCACGCTCTCTCAGTGGTACAACAATGGACTCAAAGTTGGTCTAATTGCACCTCAAACAGGACCTTTCAAACCTTTCCTGATCTAATACCGAACGTGGGTAGAGTAGTATTTGTAAAAAAAAATCGGAATCATTCGGCGAGAATTCAATCAGCAACTGTCTTTTTTTGCTTTTTCTGATTTCAGCCATTCAGCTAAGACTATTTTGTACTATCTACATGAGTGTAGTATGTGAAATGTGACTAACACTGTCATAAGGGTCTTCTGGCCACGAACCTATAGACATCCAAATACGACGCGAAGGCAGTTTCATCGCAAAATATTCCATTCAAGGGATGAATCCGCAGACAAGTGGCCCGCTCAAACCCAGAGAAGAACATTTAAGAATGAATCACGAACACTGGGGTCAAGCTGGAGGGAACTTGAGTGGATTGCAAAATTCAGGATATGATGGCACGCGGGAGTTTTGGACGCCCTATACCTCACGAGGGGTTAGAGAAACTCAATAAATAAACAACTGGAGTCAATATGTGGTGGCGAGGATAAACAGGAATTGCTCGAGAAGCGGCGTACGTTGGTTGAATTTATGCTAAACGCCCTTAGCAGTTCTGACATCTACGGTTAGGCATACGCATATGAGACAACTATCGTCTTGATGATTGATGCGCAAGGAGTAGGGTTTCAGTTCACCCTCTCAAAATTGATGCTATTCTGTTCATCTGAGTAGATACTTGGAGACAAGGACTTTGAAACGAAAAAGTTGAAAAATTTTAGCTTTGTATGGGAAAAGGATTAGAGATACATACATAATTAGCAAGAATTATTTTTTCTTATACCGAATTTAGCTAAATCTGTGGCGTATTTTATTATATTCACAGAGGGCTACGTTCAGACTATCTACTGTCTAAAATTTACCCTTTCTTTGCATACCAGACTGTTCCCCATCAAGAAATATATGGCATACGAAACCCAAAGAGCTTTACGCGTGAACTTTGCCCATTTCATAAAACCTATTCCTGTATACAGAAATACGTTATCGCTACCCTTTGATTTCTCCATTATGCCAGCTGCCCTGTCAAATATGCTATTCCTACTACTTTTGGTCCCTGAAACCTACCACCATGCTCAACTCGTCTCTTCGCTTCGCTCTTTTTTTGGTAGCCAGCACGATTATCCTGTCAACAGAATACTAATTAGAATTTTATTTATACACGACGTCCTTTTTGCTGGTTGCCTGTTTCTGAACACCATGTTACACACATCCATCCATACATACACATTCATATGGTACATACATACAAACAACGACGATGACTCAATGTAAAGTCCTTTTTGTGTTGGCATATGAGCGAGAATGGTTGTCGGGTAGGTACATTTGACATGCAATTTTTGGTGTGATAAAAAGCGCTTCAGCGGGTTAAACATGCATACTCGTACAACGACACATACAAACATTGTACTTGTATCTGGTATGTACATATGTATGTTCAAATTGTCAGAACTTATAAATCGTTTAGCATCCTTGACGGGTAAATAGCGAGGATATAACCAACACGAACCGAAACCGGTCTTATATAAAGCGGCTTAATAAGAACACGTTAAATGTCAATGTTTCGGATGCACACACCAAATCAGCAGAGCCATATAGAGTTAAATGGATCATCGATGATGCGTTAAGCCACTAAAGTGACACAAAACGGAAGGTCTCTCAGAATGATTTTCTTTTCCTCCTTTACGCTTTGTTTCAAGTTTAATCCCTTAGCGCTCCCAATTGACTTAAGTGACACTTTCCTCCTGCGACAAAGACAAGCTTGAAAGATGCCACCTACCACCAGGATGTTAAATTATGAGATTTGTTTTTCTCTTTTCTTTTTTTTTTGTATGCTGGAAAAAATTATGTGATCATTCAGAACACGTTTCGAGAACCTTCAAAAGCTTTCTCCAATGAAGACCCAACCTTTGCTGTTTCTGCCATACTCTCCCGGCTGTACGTGGACAGGGTTGAGGTGGAAAAGGGAATAAAATTCAAATTGGATGTTTGATAAAGGATAAAAGGTAAAGAGCGAATGAAAATTTCCACCGTCATGTCGTCATAGATGTCCTTGAGTTATTTATGACCCTGCTGGGTACACCTATAGAGAGTGAAAAAAATAAAATAAAATAAAATTATTTCCCTGATATTTAAGGACATGGAATTCCTGTCAAATATTGATGTTTCCTAAGCGAGACGACCATGCCTATTCTAGGCCGTATCCTACTATCCTGGTACATGGCATGTAAAATCAATTTGGGAGAAAAATCTTTTTAGAGAAGAGGATTAGCAATGAAGGATGTCGAAATGCCGAAGCAGAGTGATTTTATTCGCTCAAAAGGTAAAATGAAATTAAGTTTGGAAAATGATTTATAAATCAGGCAATCGGCGAAGTGAAAAGTTTTTTTTTTTTTTTTTCTCCATCGTGAAAAATTTTTAGGTGCGTGAGTTATGCGCTTGGAAAACTTAAGCAGGTTATCGGTATAACCAAGGCACTTTTCCAATTGTCTTAGAGGTTTATGAGGACTTAAAAAGTAAGGACACTGAGTGACACCAATAAGAAGATGTGTTTTCCAGAAAGATTTGCTAAGCTTCTTTGAAATGAGTCCAACTGAGTTCGCCCAAAATTACAAGATAATTCTTAAAAGGACAAAAGTGAAAAAAGGAAAATTATGAGCAATATGCATGGCAACTGCTTCCAGAAGGTAAATCAGTAAATTGCAAGTGTTAAATTGGTTCAGAAGTTAGGCCCATTGGGATAAGGGGGGACAGAAATCGTGCCCACAGCGTAAGAATAACTGGTAATATGTGGCCGAAAACCCAATCAGGCAATTGGGCATAGCAAAACTCCCACTTCATCGAATAGTTCATAGAAACTTGGGTCACAAAGCCTATAAGGTTCAAGAATTTAAGAATGCCAACCGTCAGCAACCATCGCAAATTTACCAACAGGGTGTTAGGACATGAAAACCCAATTGAAGTGGCTCATTTCCATTTATGGCTTTGTTGGTAAGAAGAATTGCCTCATTCAGGGCAAGGAAAGTCCGAGAATGATTGTCGATACGCCTCTCCATCTAAAATGTGTTATTTTTTGGGAAGGTTTTTGGTTCCTTATTTCTTGGAAAATGAAACAGCTAGGGGGGCTGCGACGAATGGATTACTCAATTGACCGCTGATCAACGAGTTTTTGTGGAAAAATCATTGTTCTTTTGCGAGAAAATTTTCCTACCCAGGCTATTTCTTATGATGAAATGATGATCAAAATTGTCAGTTCAGTTTTAATGCATTTTATTTTCTTAACACTAACTCTTACATTCTAGCAAAAAATACTTAGATGCTAGCTTACAATTACTTAACAATCTTATGCTAACTTACTGGCCCCACACAGGAGCTCTAAGCTACTCTGAATACTTATATCTATGTCTTTCGACTTCATTACATTTTATTTAGGAATACTTATTTTCTATACTTAAGGCTAAGAAAAGAATTTGCTTACAAAAACTTAGCATATGGACATTTTTTATTTTTTATAAAAACTTAATATCCAACTTAAAATAAACCTTAGCCTACCTAACCTAAATGTACAATACACACATAAACACACATATACATTATACACAATCATATACATATATCAGGATACACCTTTTTATACACTGATATATGTATATGTTTCTTAAATGCTAACCTAAACCTATGCAAGCTGGCCATCGCTATTCACAGAGAAAACAGATTGGTCAGCTCTGCCTCACTAGTGAGGCTGGTCCGTAATTGACGGAAACGACGACGAAACATCTTCCCCATCATTCAACCACCAGAAATGCTGGTGCTGCCGAACGACATCCCTCTTATCGCGACTCCCCACCGCCCTACTGAACCTGAGGCGATCCACACTGCCGTGTGCGACGTCTCTGTTGTAGTTGAATCGCCTGTCCCCAGCTGTCCGAGCGACATGGAAGATTAACAGGACCGCTGATCTATCCTGGATCAACCCTATCTGATCAAGGTAGAGGAATGCTTCCGGTGGAACGAAGCCGTCAAAGCGCACACTCTCGTGGTAAAGGTAATTGGGGTAGTAAGCCCCAGATATCAGGTTATTCGTCGAGGTAATTGCTCTTGCAATGTGCCTTCGAGTCAGCTTAATTACGAAGCTGTCCACTCGTATTAGGTTCGCCCTATTGTAAAGGACCTCATTAGGATAAAATTGTTTGTACTCCGACTCTGGTGTTCTATACAAGCGAAGACAGGCCCTAAGGCAAGCCCTCTCAAACACCCGAATCTTTTCCATTAAGCTTGCTCGTACATTGAACCACTCGGGGCAACCAAATACCAGCATGGGCCTGATAAGGGCCATGTAGCAGATTACCTTTACCCTCGCATCGAGTTGGCTGCTATAAAACAGTCTCTTTGTAAGGGCAAAAGCACCTTTGGCTCTGGCCAGAGCAGCATCTACATTTTTGCCAAAATACAGAAACTGATCTAGCCAGATTCCAAGGTATCTGACTACATTTCGACAGGCAAGTGGTTGTCCGCGTTGTCCAATGATAGAGAGCTTTCGCCATTTTTTTTTGGTATCCCTAGAGGCTCCAGACAACGGCGTCCTAAAGAGAATTGTTTCCGACTTCTGAAAATTGATTTTCAACTTCCAGTCATCGCAAAATCGTCTTATCTTATCGAAGTCACGCTGCAAGAGAGTATTAATAACCTCGATTTTTGGACCTGTTCTCTATGCTATCAAATTGTCTGCGTACGCAATAGTATGGGGAAGTGAACCTATCAAGTCGCTTGTAAAAATGTTGAATAGGATCGGCGAATTGATTGAAATATTCCAACAGAAGTCACATTACCATTCTTCACGATGAACTGTCTGTTGTGTAGCATACGAGTATTAAAAAGAATGTACAAGAGAGGTTTACTGATCCCCAGCCTAGTCAGCTTATAGAAAAGACCCTCTAACCATACGGTGTCGAAGGCCTTCTCCAAGTCAACAAGGCAGGCACCAGTGCATTGTTTTTTGCCTTTGTTTCATTGGATATCGGACACCAGTTTTGACGCGGCATGTGAGATATCATGTCCCGCCTTAAAACCGAATTGATTATCCGGAACTATATGTTTGTCCTCGACCCACCTAGTCAGAGCTCTATTGATTACTCTTTCAAAAACCTTACTGATATTCGGAAGGAGACTTATCGACCGGAGATTCGCCGGATTGGATATATCCTTTCCCTTTTTGGGGATAGGTTGAACCACCGCCGTTTTCCAATGCGCTGGATAATGTGCATTATTCATTGCATTATTAAACAGGGTGGTGTAGATGTCCACCGCTTCTAGAGGAAGATGTCGAAGCACGATGTTCGGAACACCATCGGTCCCGACCGATTTCTTAGCCCTGATTGTGTCGAAGATCTCATGGAGTTCTTCCTTCGAAATGAACGGGGGTAGGTCACCCTCTCTGGCAATGACATTATTTGCCATATTTTCGTCGCTGAACCGGGTGAAACCAGAGCCCTCGGATCGCCAGTTCCGTATTTCATTTCGAATGCAGAAGTCGTGCACCAAGACGCGATTGTCCAGGTCATAATTAGGGCCAATGGTGTCAGTGGCCTTGTATACTTCCTGGAAAGTCGCTCCTATGGTCTCAACCTTCTCCTGTGGATCCTCGATCACAAAGAAGTTGTCATCATCAGCGGCCTCATTTGGATCAATACCTGCTATTGTCAGTAACCGTTCGTTGTCTGTTGTCCGGGCTATTTTAAGACACTGAAGGTCGTTTTGATTTTTTCTCCGAAATAGTTTATTTATTTGCGGAAACATATTCGGGTTGCTGGTGTTTACAGCCCGAACCTTGTTGTTCCAATATGAACTTACAGAAATTCTGTAATTCTCTTTTATTAACGTTTGCACATTTTTAATCGACGACTTCAGTGTCCTAATCTCCGGGTCTTGTCTGTCAGTTAACTGTCTATACAAGTTTTTGAGTCTTGTCAGAAGTCTACTTTTCTGTCGGTGGGTTAATAGTAGGATTGCGGAACAGGTCTTCGTTAGTCGTGCGTCGATACCGCGGTATTGTAGTGTCCATAGTTTGTTTAATTGTCTCGTCCATCTGTTTTAGGTAATTGTCGATCTCCTCGTTTGACAAATTCCTATTGGACGGTGGGTGGCGCGTGTTCGAGGAGAGCGCTCTGTTCAAGGTTGCGGAGAAGCGCGTCCATCGAGTCTTACTGTAGTTGTAAGAATATCTTTGGACAAACTCCTCCAATTCCGCAATTTCGTTGGGAACTGTAATTTCGGTGCAGTTTAATGTTTGTAAATTTGTACCTGTCAATCGTATACGTTCGTCGTACAGCAGTAGATCCAAATAAGACCCGCCTCTGGGAAACGACGGGTTATCCGTCGCTCTAAGACCGAGTCTGTACATGACATGCTGACCCCACCAATCGAGTAGTAGGTTCCCTCTAGTATTTGGCAAATTATTTCCCCAATCTCTGTGTCTAGCGTTGAAATCCCCGCCGATTATAAAATAATTCTCCCCCGATTCCAGCCTCAGAAGTCGAAAAAGCGTGTCGAGCTCTGTAATGAATAGGGTGGATTGTGAAGCCCCAGGTGCATAAACAGAGGCCAAGTACAGCCGCTTTCCACTGCGAAGCGGAATGTAAATGACAACTGCCTCCAACACCCGGAACCTGCGCAACACTCCCTTGTACACTCTGTGAAATTTTATACCCTCTTTAATGAAGATCGCGACACCACCTCCACGTTTGGATCTGGGCCGGTTTCTTCTTCTAACAATATAATTATTGTACTCCAGTTTGTGCTTATCGGTTAGCTTGGTTTCGCTAGCGAAAAGCACATCAGGAGTTTGGTCTTGTAGCAATTTAAACATCGCGGCTCTTCGTTCGATCCTAATCAGTGAATTAACATTCACCGCAAGGACCTTCAAAGTTTGCTCCACCATGTGCGTACCCATTACGACATGTGTTGCGATAGTCCCGGCAGCAGCGCGCAGATCTGGTCCACCCGCTTGGCCTGTTCTTGCACCTGCTTTTGCAGCTGAACCATCTGCCCTTGGATTGCGAGCCAGATGGCCAGCATGTTAGGTGCAGCTTCCGTTGTTCTCGGCATTGGCGCTGGAGAAGCAACAGTCGCTTGCTGTACCGTAGCCCCCCTACCTGACGTCATTTGGGGGTAGGAAATTTGGGACGTGACGGCTGGTGTTTGAAATCTGACAAGTGAACGTTTGACCTCCACCTTCTGCTGCCGAGCCAGTTTTGCTTTCTTAATGTCAGTGAACTTAGGACAACCCCGATAGTTTGCGGTGTGTCCCGCGTTTCCACATAACACGCACGTAAGCTGCGACCTATCGGATGCTCCGTCAACACCCAGAGGACATTCTTCGGAACTGTGGTTCTTAGCGCACTTCACGCATCGAGGCTGCATTTGGCAGTTCGACGCGACGTGCCCGAACCTCTGGCAGTGAACGCATTGTATAACGCCTTCGCTCCTTTTTAGTTTTTCCCAGTGAACCACCTGGTAGTCTAGGACATTGATACTCCTTAGACTATCCAGACGGCTTTCGGGACTGAGCTGCACCAGGAAGAACGGCAGACTCCGTTTCTCCCGCCTGGCTCTAGCTGTGGTAAATGGCTTTACCCCTACAAACTTGAGTCCTTCGCACTCCTTCTCTTTGAGCAGTGCCAGGATCTCCTCAGGATCAGAAGACGGTTCCAACCCCTTCAGCAGCATCGATTGCTGCTTTTCACACTTCGGTGTGAATGAGTAGTGCTCCGTCGTCGTTTGTGTCCTCTGCTGCTGTTGATGTTGTTGTTGCTGCTGCTGTTTTTTCAGCTGCTGTGGTTTCAGCTGTTGCTGTTTCTGCTGCTGCTGTTTTTTCTGCTGCTGCTGTTTTTTCTGCTGCTGCTGTTTTTTCTGCTGCTGCTGTTTTTTCTGCTGCAGTTGTTGTTTCCGCTCTTGTTGCTTTTTTTGTTGGGAGCTTTCTACCTCTAATTGCTCCATCTGCCTGCGTGCAGTTTGTTTCTGCTTAACAGCAAGCATTTTTTCTTTCAGCTTTTCAATGCTGCAGCTGATATCTTTTATCATTTCATCCTCATCGTCCGATTCGGATGCCGCTAGAGAGGCAAAGTTGTTATTGCGCCCCTCATAATGGACCTCATCAGCCGTTAAAACGGCATTTATTTTCTTTTTTGTTAGGTTAGGAGGGGTCTTCAAACTCCTCCTCCTTTTAATGGCTTTCGCCACGGCACCGGCAACACTGTGTTTGCCTTTTTCCACTCCCGTTAAGGGAAGAGCGGAGCGCTCTCCACCATCCATCACGTGACTGTTTTTTCTGATAACACTATTCTCAGAATTTAAGAAATACAAAAACAAAAAAAAAAAAAATCCCAAAAACTCAGACTGGGCTCGAACCCGCGGTCTCACAATTTGACGGTCGACGCCGCTAACCGCTTGACTACAGCCTGAATTAGCAAAACTGCAACCAATTGTCTTTAGTATGAAACCACTATATTTTTCACTCTGGCAAAAGTCGAAACACACGTTTATTCCTCACGGAGGTCTATGAACGACTCGATGATCACTGCCAACAGCTGAGCTGTTATCGATAAAATAGAGCCGCAAATGTGCCATGGAAAATTTCATCAAAAGTGGCTTGATGTGCATCAGAGGTATTTTTAATTTTGAATAAAATTTCAGGAAAATAAATTCTTCCTCTGTTTTCGACAAAGCACTACCTGTAAGTCTAATTATGGGTCACTCTTTTGAGTGTTTTGAGCCATATCTTAAGAACGCCGTGATAGAAATTTTCTTCAAAGGCCTGAATAATTTGCTACCTGTCAACAGACACCAACGGCACCACAATAGAAGTAATCGATTGGGGCCAAATATCACGATCTCGGTAGCCAGTTGATTCGTTGGTGTTGATTCGAATCCTCTGTAAGCCAATTGTTTTATGGGTCGAGTTCGCCATAACCTCTTGAGGAGTCGGTTGCCACTAGAATCGAACGTAGAACGTAGAACTGCCAAAGAGCAGTCTGAGAGACCGCTTCTGAAGGACTTAGACAAGGACTTAAACAAGGCGATGCGCTATCTTTCAATAGTCTATTCAATTACTAGCATACGCCGATGGCATTAACAGAAGGAATTCAGTTATGTGTCAATGGAGCTTGTAGGACTATTGAACCAGAAAAAGCAAAGAAGGATGCATAACATTGACGCCTAGAACATAACGTCACGATTGGCAGCTACAACTTTTAGGTAGTGAGGGACTGTATCTATCTCGGCTATGAACTCCGACAATGCGGAAATCATATGAAGAATCACTTTTGCTAGTCGTTGCTTGTTCGGGCTTAGAAGGTAATTGAGTAGTAAAGTTCGCTCTCGAGCAACCAAACAGACTTAATACAAGACACTTATCAATCATCACAGTCCTGTTTTATGATCAAGAGGCTTGCACAATGATGAAGCGAATGAAAATGCCCTTGGGCGCTTCCGGAGAGAAGTTCTTCGGGTAAGAGGTCGTTTCTACCTCGAACTGAATGGGCTGCACAGATATGCCGACCTCGTTAGAAAAGCTCGGATTATCTGGCTTAGATGGGTAGGTCACCTTGAACCGGAAAGTTTTTGACTCCAATCAGAGAAGACTCCCAGTAGGGGACGATCTCTTCTTAGGTGGAGCACATCAGTTGAAGGTTATCTAAGCCAACTTAGTGTGCCCAACTGGAAGCAGTTGGAACGGCATGTTAGCTGAGGTCCTGGTACACCGTGGACTGTAGCGTCATCTAAGTAAATATGTGTAAAATTAGGCCACTCGTTACATTGGGATTTATTACTTGCTGGAGTAACCCTGCTTTAGCATATTACTGCTCTTCTGTTGGGACCTTTCTCTAGTGCGCCTAGGTCTGATAAAGCTGTTTTGATGTCCGATGTCAGACCATCTGACACCATTTTATCGGCACTGGTATGCCACATTCGTATCTCGCAAAGTATGACTGATTCTCAACCAAGATCGTCAGTTCAATTTACTGAATATTTTCCAAAAAGGCTACAGGGAACCATCCTTTGGCACAATTTGTAGGTGACGACCATCCAATATCGAATGATTTCTTTAAAAGACCACTTAAAATCTTAGACCGAGGGAAAAATCGAATAACGCTTATTCTAGTTCAATATACAGTTCCGCAGAGGATTTGTAAAACGCGCACGGAAGAAGATGTAGCTGCTGTGGAGCGTAGCCATCATGCACAGTAATTGGAGCTCTATTCAACCACTTATGGAAAACTCTGCACAAGGATATTGGTTTACGAGTTTGCAGGATCCAAGTCGAACGAGAATTGAAACCGCTGGACTACCGTGTGAGTCACACATTCGGTGAGTGGGCCGAGAACGAGATTGCTCATCATCCTCTTTTGCACTACAAAACTTTGATCAGCGATAAGGCTACTTTTCAGATGATAGCTTCCAATAAAATTGTTACATGTGGAGTGAAGAAAATCCGTAAGCTATTACGGAGACGCCCTTTCATCCACAAAAATGTCTCTTTTTAGCGTGCTTTATGTGCTGGCGGAATCATTGGTCGATATTTCTTCAAAAGAGCGTTTTACATACTTGTAGTTCCATTATTGCTGACTTGTTCGTTCCCCAATCAACTTGACTTTAATGTGAAAGAGCTGTGGTTTCAACGAGTCTGCGCCATATCCAATTTATTGAAGGAAACATTCGATGAGCGCATAATTTCATGTAAAGGATCTTATATAGATCGTGTGGCTTAGCTTCTGTGGGAATATGTGAAGTTACTAGTCTGCGCCAATAAAATAGAGATTTTGGACCACTTGGAAACCAACCCTCTCTGCGTTATTACCGTCACTTAATTTAATAGGCCCAGGTCAGCCACGGATGACTTTATTGGTCTTAAACTATAACTAAAACAGGGAAGATCAGAGTCGTGAGGGGTTAATTGAGGGTACTTCAGCCTCATTAGAAATCAAACACATGAGAGGTTATATTAGCTTCACGTAGCATACGAGACAATGGTTCATTCAAACCATATATTATTATGTCGTTATTTGGACGGAAAAGAGTAACATACATCCATGGATTGGACAGTCGATGGTGTCGGTTAAGAGTTGGTGTATAAAGAGAATATCGGCGAATTCGTGACCTTTTCCCAGATATATTAGACCTAGCAATTTGAGTCAGTCACCATAGGGTAGAAGATTATAGTGGTCAGCCCATGGGAGCCTGCGTAGAGCGAAGTAGGGATCTATGATGGGTAGCTTCGATACGTAGAATATGGTTTTTATATTTCGCCTAAATAGCTCGATGCACAGAATGTGAATCATTCCTATGAATATGCCGATTTATTCCACCGCAAACGTTTATAACGTTGAACACAAAGTAGTATTCGTTTCCTTTTCTTTTTGTTTAAGCAACTTTCGTTAGTTTTCGCCCCACATATCTGATGACATTCACCACAGAATTCAATCAATTGAACCCTAAGACCCTGGCCTAAAATGTAATCACGTCACGTCAGTGAAAAACACTAACCATCTCCAATCAATATTTCAAATAGAACCACAATTGAATTTAAGTACTTCATTTAGTTGGTCGTACACCTCTTATCTTTACCATGGCAGTCGTTCATTGCCAATACCTTACGAAACGACATTTCACTCTCAGACTCTTTTAGGAGTCCTTTTTCTCGATAATTTTCTTAATCTATCCCCATATATCTGAACACCATTCCAACTGAAGTAATTTATTTCACATCCTGTAGCCGTACCCCATACCACCCACTCAAGTGCATTTGAGAATTTCAACGACGAAAAACGATGAAGAACTCTCGACTCAGCGAAATTGAAATCAAGCAAAACAGCGAATTCCCCACTCGAATAAAAGGAAATTCAAATGCTCTATGCCATAGAGGTGAGAATAAGTTAGTGAGTAAGTGGGTGGATTGAAAGTGAGTGGGTGGTTACTACCAAGGCAGGTATCCTTAGCGCCAGAGAGACTTACTCTACGTATACATATGTACCAAGTTATACTCGAGAGCACACCCTAGAGAAGAAGATAACAACTCGAAAAAGGCCAAAAATAAACGAAAAAAAACGCGAAACGAAAAACTCTCTCAAAAAATTGGTAACCAAACACACATACGAGTAGGTAACATACACAAAAAAAAAAAAGGGAAAGGAACGTTCATATAAATTTCCATATGCACTCACCTGGGATTGCAATGACTATCAGCAGGCAAAGAATTGCTGCTGATCGTAAATAGACGACCCGAGTGTGCAACATTTTATCCTGAATGTGACTTATATCCTTGCTACTGCTACGAATATTCTGCTGCTGCTACTGCTTTTGCTACTCTGCTCCTGCTACTTCTTCTTTTTCTTGCTGTATGAGCTTTTCGTTTTTTAACAACATGCAGGCAGGGCACCTGTGCTGAACTCCTTTCACCTTATCTCTTGCTCAGCGAATAGTATATATTTTTACACTGCTATTTTCAGCGTGTTTTTCCAGTTCAATCGTTTCACCGTTTGTCAAAAAAAACCGAACCGACCAAACGGCAGACCGACCGACCGAGCAACAGACTAAAAGAGACCCGAATGGCACAAGAAAAAAACACACCGGGTTCCCGAATATCCCTTGGGATTTATTTTTTATATCATTCCCACTAGCGCGGTATCAAAAGTAGAAGATAGACAAAAACAAACAAAAAAAACTGAAAAAACCGAGTGAGAAATATCTTTCCCTTATCCTTACGAATACCAAAAATACAACGACAAAGATGGCGCTAAACGGAAGCGCTCGTGTTTCTTTTTTTTCAATTTGTAATGGCACACATGCACCCTTTGTTTAAGAAGGACATCAGGTGCTGATGCTAACGAACAAAATCTCCCGAAAATTGTTCACTTTAGGGATATTCGTTGGCTGAACGGTAAAATTTGGAAAACGAATTCCATTCATGCAGCAGGAATTTGTTCAACTTCCGTCTACCGACAGGGTGGCGGACATTCAACGTTCGATTGCAGCGCCTGCTGATCGTCAATCCACACTCAGCAGCAGTAAAATCATTGCGGTCAACAATTTTACACTCAACTCACATACACAAGCGCTCACTCACACGAAATGAGTGAATTCTTGCCCTCCTGCTGTCATATGTGTACCCTTACGCAGTTATTGTTTTTTACAGGATTGCTGTTGCGTTTCCGTAGGCTTTTAGGTTAGTGCTCGTTGGATTTCTTGTCCTGTTAGTGTGTACTGGAATCAAATCATAATTGATTGAATTTTGCACATGGATAAATCGTTTACTCTTTGGTTTGGTTGCTCTACTGATTGTTGAGAACAGCACGCGGACTGCTGACTTGGTGGAGACACAATACGTAGACGTTGACTATAAGGACAACGACGACAACGATGATGACCACAGCAACGACTACGGCAAAGGATTGATGGGAAAATGTCGGTGCAGTCAGTCAGAATACAAACGTGCGGTTGCATCCGCTGTGCAGAGATAAATGGTGTTGTACAGTGGCTGTTGTTCTACTTCAATTTATCCAGAATTGCGTTACCAAAGTGCTTTTGGTTCCCGTTTTCGTCTTGTCGCCTTATTCTGGTTGCTCAGCGATGTTCGTTGTTACACGAATATGTAGATATCTGCAATGAAAAGATAGTGAAGAGGTTAACGATTTACGATCATGAAAATTTCTGAGTGCGGTAAAGGTATAGTAAAGGTGTATGCATACTAAAATAATATTGAAAGCCTTTTCGAATAAATGAAACAGTTTTTTTTTTGTGTTAAAAAAAGTGAATACAAAAATGTTACGTATACGCCAGGGGCTGAAGAAACATTAGTCTATGTGACGAGTTCAGTTCTCAACATTTCTCTGCCAGCAGAAACACGAGTTGTTACCCAATATTGTCTCCTACACTTAGCGCATGAAGACTCTTCGGCTCAACCAATTATCCTTTTTGCAAAGATACAGTGGGAATGCTACTGAGTTTATACAGTTTTTGGAGAGCATTCGTTCTTTCTACCGATATTAGCAAGAATTCCAGCTATACATTGATTGAAATCCTGCTTAAGGATGCAGGCAAATGACACTTCGAAGCTGTCATTTATCCTCTCTTTTTAGTGAAGGGGAGTTTGAAAACTGATGCTGAAGTGTATGAAAAGGTGGAAAACTGAGCAGAGTACCTAGGACAGGGTCAGGCTTGGCAATAAGCACTTATGTGCAGCCAAATAAGATCATTCTCCAGAGGTAAATGAAAGCCAAGTAATTCAGGTGCACAGTTTTTCACCAATCTCTTGATACTCAGTCTAAGTATGCACTTCAAGTTAGTGACGGAGTGCAACTTTTTTGCAAAGACGTTGGAAAATGGGACTTGTGCACCAGAGTTGCATTGCGATGTCGAATACCGAGCTGGCACCCGCATTCGTCACGTTCTAAGCAGTATGCCTATAATGATGATCAATGGCGATAGCATACACAGCAAACTAAAGTAGGTTCAAATAAAAGATGACGAGTTGAAAGCAGTCATAGGCATCCTTGACGAGAAGACTACGCTCAGCAACTACTTTATGAAAGTTGGCCTGGGATACAAGCTGCTCGACGACAACGAATTTATAGTTGTACCTTTGGCAATGCAACCTGAAATCATCAAAGAAGTGCACGAAAAAGGAAAAAGGTCAAGAAAACCAAGGCACTTATTGCTAAGGAATACTACATTTCCAACCTCGACAATAAATTTCTAAAACAAATCAACTGCTCCAATCCATGTATAGTGTCAAACCGAAAACATAGTCAAAAGGAGAGTGTACTACATCGCCTGCCGAAAGAACAGCAGCCACAACATACGTTTTACATTGATGGTTTGAGTCCTCTGCAATCTACCCTCAAGCAGTATAAATGTACCCAACAATGTGTTGGCTATATCCAACAAAAACGACGTTTGCTTAAGAAGTAACCGTTAAATTTTCGAAAATCCGATCTAGATTATATCTGACAGAAGTTCCGCTTTCGCATCATAATAATTCAAGAGAGCACAAATATTTTACTTTCACGAGAAAATGGACAAGTGAGAGGCTGAATGCTATCATCATATCGGTTTTGTCCAAGCTTTCCATGGACAACCCAACAAAGTGGCACAAATTTGTTGACAAGGTGCAACTGAACTTATTGAGGGATCACCGTTTTTGTTGCTTGTTCGTATCAAGATGCGTAATAAATCCGATATCAAGCTCAAAGAAATGATTCAGATGTCCAATAACAGCCGTGAACTCCGAACAAGACGAAAATAGGACGACCTACAATCTGCGACGCAAGCCCGCCCCGATCTACAAAGTTGGCGCAATTAAACGGTGGTGGTATAAATTTTAAAACCAAAGTACCTCGGCCTGTACGAAGTCAAAAAACAGACCAGGAACCTGTAGAAATGACCAAGTAAATTGTGTACTATTGTATAATCTGAAGGGTGCTGAGGATATGGGAAACAACTCGGGCTGTTAATACCAATATCTAAACTGCTGTCAAGCCAATCATTTGGTAGAGAGCAGTACCAATTCATTGTTTACGTGTTGGGGGGAAAGTATGACTGATGAATGGATCTTCAACATTAGCCTGATGCATAAGAAAAGAGTCCGTCTAAACTGCGCAACTTGTAGAGGCATAAGTATTATTCTCGTCGCATAGAAATTCTTGTGTGCCATATTGTGTGAGCGCCTAAAACAATTTGTCAATTCTAGCTTTGACATACTTGTCAAACTCATCATTGTTGCTCCGTTAATATTGGAACTAATCTCATAGAGTTGTTGATATCCAAACACTTTTGTCTTTGGACAAATTTCAAGCAAAAAGTAATTACAGTTGTCAATCTTCTTTGGCTTAAGTAGACGATTGATTAATAAGGCGTTGTCAGGAAATACTACTACATACTCTATATAAGATCCTAACTAACCCAGTCTGTTTCATCAATCTACTCTTTTTCACTACGAAAATAGGTAAAGATATTCCTGGACATTTTCAGTGTAACATATGTACTCTAAGTGATTTTTGGTCTCATTTGCATTGATATACTAGTACTTTGGAGAAAATAAAACCTAGAATATACACAATAAACACCGGTAGATTTATTTGCGTTTTTACTTAATAAGCACCCGGCCCGTGAACAGTCTCTGGGACAAGCTTGAAACACGGCAACAAACCGCTCTCTTCGTTTCTAGCTATCCAAACCAAGCACTCTGGTTACAGCTACAACATGGTCTTTGAAATCAAGGTTCAGTCTTCGTTTTCGTCTCAGACCTGTTAGCTGTCAGCCGAAAATTCTCTTTACTAGAATACATTGCCTATTAGCTCGATGTGGCCAAATTGGTGTAGTCTGTTTTTGTTTTTCGCCTTCATCCATATTTCGATACAGCCCAAAGGGCTTGCTTCTTCTTCCCCCTTCTCGCATAAAGGCCCAAATATTCGGTGAACAATTTTTGTCTCGAAACTGTTCAATATCTGCTCTGTTTTCCTGCTTGACGGCTAGCACTCGACTGCATATAGCAGAACTGACAGAATTTTGTAGAGCATTCATGTGTTTTTACGAGTCAGGAATTTTGAATCCATTTCTTTTATCTAATCGAGGCTAAATCTGCCGCAAATCTCCACTAGGCCGTCATTCATATAGTCGATGCTTGTTCTGATTATTGTCCTAGACGGTGGACAGATGTTTCTTTGTTTGCTGGCAATATTTACATGGTTTTGTCCTAACCTATTTGCTTCGAAGCCAACTCTATTCGCATGTTCCTCAATTACCGTAAAATCCTGCTTGACGGGACACTCGGAGCGTCAAATCATGTCGATTTCATCTGCATATCCCAGAAGCGAGAAAGATTTGTTGAAGATTGCACTTTCCGAGTTCACAACTGCCCTGTGCAGTATCTATTTCGGAAGGAAATTGAAGAAAGCACATGACAGCGCATCACCTTGTCAAAATGCGGTATACCACCATTGTTCCGATTTGAGTTCTGTTTTTTTTTTTGTTATATTGGTAAATCTGTTGTTGACATTCCCTCTAAATCTTAGCGTCATAGCTTGACATTTGCTAAAGTTACGTAGCCAAGAGTACATCTATCTCTGTGTGTGCTGGCGATTTTTTACAATTTTAGAAATGGATTTAAATTTACAACAACGAACTTGTATTAAATTTTGCGTAAAAAACTGATTTAATGATACGCGTACGTTGAAAAAGTGTTTCGGCAACGATTCTCTAAAGAAACTAGTGGTCGTTTACTAGTGGCATTAACCTAAATTAATGAACAAGAAGGGGCTGGCAGAAACTTCTCCTGATAAATGGAAATACCGAAAAAATAGGATCTAGCTATTAGCAAAACATTGCCAAAGACAATATTGGTTTTAATATTGAGTTATTAAAAGAAATACTCCGTGAAAATAACACCGATCTTGTCAGAGAACTTCCTACAGAAATAACAGAATTAAAAGCAAAACACCTAAAGTTGTTGAATTAGAAACAGAAACAAACAACTAGAATCCTAAATTGGTAAAATAATTCAAAAGAATACGGCAATAAATTTCATAGTACGTTTGCCCGTTGAGAACAATGTCGACATGATAAAAAAAGGGCCAAATCTGTTTATCCGCTTCTGCTAAACCTCGATACAAACAGCGAAATCGAAAGTTCCTACAAAGTACAAAGCCGAAATCAAAGTAAATCGACAATAATGGTGCACATCAAACCCCGAGATACAGCTTCAAGTGTACTGCACAACTCTGGCAAACTCAAGGCGACATGCCTTTCTATTAATAAAGATCTTCCATTCAACGTGCGTCAAAGAAGCGCAAAATTGTTTGAACTGATTGAAACCTGTGCTTTCATAAGTCTTACGACGGTACCTCCAGTAGTATACACCGCTCAATGTATAACATTCTTTGCTCATTGAAAGAAAATAAACCATCAGGAGAACACGGTATACGACCAAAAGATGTCAAATATAACGCTACGCCTTTAGCTCCTATCATGTCAAAGATGGTAAATATGAGCTTGGAGCAATCATATGCACCAGACAAACTTAAAAAATCCATTGTCCGACCTATAAGATTTATAAGAATGGCAATAAAAATTATATCGGAAACTACCGACCAACATCAATTCTATCTATTATAGATAAAATTTTGGAGGAAATTCTAAGAGGCTATATGAATATTTAAAGAAGTTTGGAATCTTGGAGGAAAATTAGTTCGGATTTAGAAAAAACAAAAGTATCAATCGGCTTATGGGGGACTTTGCAACCAAAATCAATGAAAGCCAAGAAAAAAACCAAAACACGAGAGCAGAACGGCATCATGGCGATGAATTCAGATAATTCCTCAGAATTGACCAACCGATATTGGTCAGCCTTCAAAAACGACAGCACATATAGAAATATTTAACGACATTCCGATAAACTTGGCAAATCTTCCTACATCTGTTTTCTTAAAAAAGGTTAAAAAATGTATATAAATTGTAATGTATCAATTCCTTAAATTTCTCAACGTCTTTTTGTATTTCAACCTCTCTTTTCAAAATTAATAACAAATGAATTGTAAAAACCGAACTCAAAAAGATTACATTGAGAGACGATTGGTTACATATCGAGTATAAAATCTTGATCAAAAGAATCCCGGAATAACCGTGTGGCGCTCCCATTGTTCCGATTTGAGTTCTGTTTTTTTTTTGTTAAGTTGGTAAATCTGTTGTTGACAACAAATCTTAGCGTCATAGCTTGACATTTGCAAAAGTTACGTAGCCAAGAGTACATCTATCTGTGTGTGTGTTGGCGATTTTTTACAATTTTAGAAATGGATTTAAATTTGCAACAACGAACTTGTATTAAATTTTGCGTAAAAAACGGATTTAATGGTGCGCGAAGGTTGGAAATTTTGGAAAAGTGTTTCGGCAATGATTCTCTTATGAAAACGATCGTTTACCAGTGCCACGGGCGGTTCAAAAGTGGTCGTGAGTCAATCGAAGATGATGAACGCAGTGGCAGACCATCGACATCGAAAACCGACGAAAACATTGATGGAGTAAAAGAAATGTTGGTCAATAACGGCAATTAGACATCAGAGAGACAGCGGAGGACTTGAACATTGCCTATGGATCCGTCCAAGGCATTTTGGTTAATGATTTGGGTTTCCGTCGTGTAGCAGCAAAGTTGGTGCCAAAAGACCTCAATTTCATGTAAAAAAGAGACCGTGTTGACGTCGCAAATGAGATGATTTGCGAGGCTGAATCCGATACCACATTCATCAAAAGGATCATTACTGGAGACGAGACCAGACATCAGGCAAGTGAATGGCGTTCACCAAATGAGCCGAGACCAAAAAAACCACGTCGTTTTCAATCAAAAAAGAAGGCAATGCTAACGGTTTTCATGGATTACAACGATGTAGTGCATCATGAATTTTAGCCAAAAGGCTAGACAGTAAACAAAGAGTATTATTTGGGCGTTATGAGACCAGAATTGTGGGCAGAAAACTCGTGGATTTTGCACCATGATAACGCACCGTCGCACAGTGCCATCATTATTCGTAATTTTTGGACGAAAAATGCATCAATTACCATCGAACAGCCACCGAATTCACCTGATTTGGCTCCCTGTGACTTCTTTCTGTTCAAGCGAGTTAAAAAACTACTACGGGGAACGCGTTTCAGGAGCTGAGAGGAAGTAATGAAAAAATCGCAGGAATCGATTGTATCAAGCGCTGGCATAAATGTGTTGCAGTCGATGGGAATTACTTTGAAAGGGACAATATAGATTTAGATGAATAAACTTGTATTTTTAATTTTCTGAATAAATTCCGAGAACGTTGATCAAGGTGGTATGTTTGCACATTGGTAAGAGCACATTGCACAGCATTTTTTCCAGCTTCAGGATGAATCAGTTTGGTCGGGATTCTGAATTTGACCAATGCTTTGTAGAGCTCCAGACGATGAATCCTATCATATTCGGTTATAAAGTCGATGAAGAAATGGTGAGTCTCTTACCGAACTACGCAGAATGGCTTGAGATGTTCACAATACGTTCGATGAGATCTTTTATGAGACACCTACAGGGATATGCCTCGATGGTTCTTACAAGACAAAGAATCGATTTTCTTAACGACGGGGTATGGATAAAATATAACTTAAAACTCATGGATTCGCACCAAGATCTTTATATATCGGACCTTAAATTACGCTAACAGGAATCTCATTTATTGTTGGTCCAATCGCGGAGATGATACTGGGACTCGATTCCATCTTTCATCCAGTAATATTTTACAGATGAGTTAGCGTATGCCCCATACCTAATCAACTCCCTTTGCTTTGCTATAGAAGGGAGTTTAACTTCTCCACTAGCACAATTGGTCTTTTGTTTGTGTATCGCAATGCAGACCAATTCTTGGAGAAGTGAACAGAACTACTGTCGATCAATGCCGGCTTTGAATCGAACCAAAGTTATTACTCTACATTTCCTCCACTGCCTGTGACTATACCTCTGAAATACGTCAACGTACTTATTCCTACGGGCATCCCAACTAGAATTTTAAATGACTAGGAAATATTTTAAAGCAGCTCAAATAGGGGAACCCTTCAATAGACAGCTGTCACCTGTGTCTCCAGTTAAGGAATTCCTAAAAATACAGTTTACCTAGCAATACTCACTCAGGACGGAGTTCTCAGCTACATTTCCAAGGACCAACTTAGCATAGGACTTTGACGTTCTATACTTGTAAATCATGTAGTCCACAGACCATAGAATTGCTTATTTTACTTGGTGAGAGGATACTGATCTCCCTGTTGCCTGGATCATTAGCAAATGCTTCAGAAACAATCAAGCTACAATTTTTCAACCCGCCCGCGAGTCATTTCTCCGGCAACCTTAAGGGAAGAATTTTTCTACAATAAAAAATTATTGAACTCGGCATCAATAAGCGAGCCTGATTTGAATTAGAAACCTCATGGGTGACAAGATAGTGCACCTTGAAGCCCCCAACATGATTCTGCTTCACCTGAATATCACAGTAAGAACTTTGTTGGAAAAACCAACCAAAAAAAAGTCCTTGAATTTCACATTCGCAGTTTTAACGGGTCAAGAGCCTGCTATTTAGTGTCATTCTAGAGCTATCCTGCTTTGTGAGATCATTGAAATCTCACAGCTGTCTATACATACATTACCAAAAGAACGACATAAATCCAATGTTACACTCCAACACTCTGCTGAAAAATGGAATCACACCACGTACCAACTCCGTGCTTCCGACTGATAGCATGATTCGTCAATATTAAATCCGAACTTATATTTATTTATCCAATTTGTTATGTCTTAAAGTTGTCTGTGTCTTCCATTCTGCTCCTGCTCTTTCGAAAATCTGAAAACTAAATTTCAAAATCTTTTCTGTTTTTCTTTTTTTTTTACCAGAAGTAGTTTGCAGAAGAATCTTTACCCGAACTTCCTAAGTATCAATGTTCAAACATATTTTTTTTGTTCATATGTATGTACACAAGCCCGCATTGCACGTACCTACACCAGATTGCGACTTATCGATGACGACAAAAAGTTTTTTAAAGGATTTATCTGTATATTTTGGGAAAACTCAAATATCCTTTTTTTTCGGTAGAAAAAGAAAAAGAAAAAAAAAAAGTTCAAAGACAGTGCACGAGCAAAATGCAAAGTTGTAGTAATACAACAGACCGTAGGAACACCACACTACTAGTGCTCCTTGTTCGAAACACAGGCACTACCATTCTGGCTGATCTAGGTTGAGAATCATTGGAATAATGTTATGTCTTGTTAAGAGACGGGAGAACGGGCTTGGAAGGGTATTTCAAATTCACAATATCAGTACAATACAGTGCCGGTAAGGATACTCGTCGTATGTGGGATATACGACAGGAAGTTGCATCGAAGTTCTTGGGGTAATGTAAAGTTGGAATGGTTCTTTTCGAATGTAGAGCGGAATTATCTGCTATTTGGTTGTGATTTCTTTTTGGTAGTTATATGGTGATTTTGTCACTGGATATGGGTATTTTGCTCTATGGTGTTGCTAGTTTGGGCTCATAACTGTCAGAGTGGTATTCCTACATAAGAATGGGAATATATCTGGATAATTGTACTCAATAATATATGTCGAGGATCTAAGAAAATCGCACAATGCCTCCAATTCAGTTATTTTTGACTAAATAGATTCAAGCTAAAGCAAAAATTTGAATTAAGGACCACACAAGTGAATACTTAGTGCTGAACTATTTATTTTAGATTTCCGGCAATAAACTGTAGAATGCTAGCCTGATTATAGTGAATGCATATTTCAAAATCTAGGGTAGCACTTGATGTTAGATCTTTATAGATGATAGTGTCAGTGTCTCAAGTCTGTGGTATGTACCATCTTATGCCAGAAATGCGTCTTAAAACAACTATTTCCCACAAGAATGCCGTGTATACGCCACGAGGTTATTTTATTCTTTGTTAGGTTTTCTATTCACAATGGGTCAATAAGCCTAAGAGGGTTGGTCTTTCCAACAGCCACTTTTAGCTGTACGTGGGTTTTCTATAACAAAGGTCATCACAGACTAAGTACTTACTTTACGGATTGTCGGCCCATGACATAACGATTTCTCTTACAGCATAGTTGTGGGTTAAACTATGAATAACACAACAGCACAAACAACTATAATAATAGGAATGGATGCATTTAAATAGGACACTCTTGATCCTATTCAACCCAAAACCAGGCGGCGCTGGGGAATTGTCCTTGTCTCACAAATCCACCGATGCTACTTCTCTGTGACGGGAAGATCAGTGCTATTTTCAGTTCATACATCATCTTAACATCATCAATTGCATTCACTCGGAAATGATATTGAAAAAGAACGCTATGCTTGTTCCTTAGGAGGACCAAATCTAGAAGCCCAGACTGGTATAAAGCTGATATATCCAGTACCGCAGGTGCCCTTAATGGACCCAATGGCAGACTCATTAGTTATGGAATACATCTGCCTGTCGCGGCTGGCTTCACATTAGCGCTTGTTTCCAACCCAATTTCCAAAGACCATATTGACTGTTTCTGGCTCTATCTCACAAATTGCTTGGACGATATTCGCTTGAATCATTTCTGAATTGTCCGCATAATATCAATATTTAAGGGCACCCGAAAAAAAAAGAAGTCTAACGTGGCCAAATCGCAACTCCGAGACAGATTACTGAACTTAGCGTCCAAATGATCTATTTTTTGATGGGCTGTGTGGCATAGCTAGCCATAGTGCTCACAACAAAATTCGATCAAGTCCATGTCTTTAATTTCTGTCCACAAAAATTCTGTTATCATGGCTCTGTAGCGCTCGCCGTAGACGAAATAGCATTTCCAGAAGAATTTTCGAAATAAAATGGGCCAACTTTGACGTCCAATTCGAGTTGCTGTAAGGCCAAAACTGAGAAGCGATAGTGAAATGGATGGTCATTTGCCTCCTGCGGATCTTCGATCACAAAAAGTTATCATCATCTACAGTTCTCCTGGATCTATACATCTATAACTGCTGTTAACAGTAACTGTTTGTTGTTCGAGCGATTCTTAGACACGTCATTTTCATATTTCCTCCGAAATATTTTATTTATTTGCAGGAACAGATTCAGGTTACTAGTGTTTACAGCCCGAATTTTGTTGTTCCAATACAAACTTACAGAAGCTAGTGTAATTCTCTTTTATTAATATTGGGAGGTTTTTGATTAACAACTTCAGAATCACGATCTCCGAGCTATGTCCATTGAATTCGACTTGGCCAATCAAGCATCAAATAAAAACGCAGACTTTTGTAGAGCTCTTAAAAGGGCTCTTCAGTTGTAGAACAAAATACGACTATGTGGCAAAGTGATAAGGGAAAGCGAAAACAGTTTTCATTTCCAAAGCAAGTGAACCTTATACGCATACTTCTTACTTCGTTTACTCTAAAAGCTGTTCAAACATTACCTGACACCTAAAACCAAACCAACATCCCTAAACATATGGAAAAGCCACAAAAACGGCCCTGTATGAAGTTGCAAGCACTATTGACAAAAGTCTCTCTTCGTCATTCAAGGAGCCCTTGGCAATATTAGCATCCCCGCAATTCGTAGGACAATCAGTTGTAAATAACTCAGTACTAAAGGACGTTGCGTCTAATGGCGCCTCTCTAGGAGGCCTTCTGCTTATTTCCATATAATTAGCTGCGATTAAGGAATAATGAGCAGCCTGGTTGGATATAAAGGGGGCGAAAGAAAATTGGGGAGAAAGAAATATACCGAGATACGCTGGTTTAGAATGTTTCCAAGTTATACTGACTAAGCACCTGTCATCCTCCGCATCCTCTCAGCCGTTCTGACAAGGCCAATGCCACTGTATAGCTTTAAGAGTTTGTTGTTACATATTCTTTTCTAAATTCCATTTAAGCAGACGCAACCGAAAATCACTTGTGCTTCTCTCGAAGCAACCAAGGGCATTTTATTCCGCTTTAGATTATTTAGATCAAAACTAGAACGTAAGGGTCTTACACAGTACTTACTGGGTTTACTTTGTTTTACCATTATTCAGCACTTAACTCATTTTTTCCGGTTCTGCTTCAATCGGCAAACATTCCAGTACAGCTCGCTGTCTTCTTCTCATAATGTCAACGTTTTTAGCGTCTCCGTTGCCATCCTGCATAATGTTGTTAACGGGTATCGATTTAAACTCCCTAGGTTTACTCAAAAGTAACTATTTGGCCGATGGTAGACCAGGGCTAAGACGACACTGATAAGGACCTACTAGACCGTTACATAGTAAATTCTTATTCACGATGCTAAGAAGACCGATGCCTCTAAATACAATATACAGAAGTATTCCTTTCATACATACTTTCAGTAAGAATTCTGATTCAACTGAAGGGTTTTTCGGAAGATGCGCCCTATTATTCTAATAAGGATTCTCCGAACTAATACGTATACCATTTTTTACAGATTTCATATTTGTATTCCAGCTTGTGTGCCATTTAATCATAGAATTTTTCAAATTTCACATAGCTACGATTATACCACGTGCATTGACTTCAATTTTCGGCGATTATAATCGTCCCGATAAGCGAAATACACACAAGTCTGTATGTAAAGACCGTTGCCAGTCGATTCCACACCGTTCTCAAGAGCTAGACATCTCTCGGATGTCCCTATGGCGTATTTTGCAAAAAGTCTTGGCTATATGTCAGTAAAGATCGCATTGACACAAGAGCTAAACTTAAATGACCATTTTGCATGTCGAAGTGTCGCTGAATAGGCTCTATTTGAAATGGAAGAGAAGTGCCTTGGTGGTGAGTCACAGTTTTGATTAAGTGACTTTGTTAATAGCCAAAATTGCTGCATTTGGTCCTGCAAAGTACCGGGAAATACGAGTATTCCAACAGCAGCCATTGTATACGAACAAATTTAAGATTAGGTGTGGCTCTTATGGG